>VZRE01012412.1:4633-26437 GCA_013396775.1 Cephalopterus ornatus | reverse complement strand
CCCCCCGCTCGCCGCCCCGCCCGCTCCCGGCGCGCAGCGTTTGAATCGCGGCGCCATTTTGTGCCTGCTCCCCGGGCGGAGGGGGGGGTCCCCCCGCGGTCCCCACCGCCCGTCCCCGCGCCCCTCAGCAGCGACCCCCGGTCCCCGCCCCGGTTCCTTGGCGGGGCTCCCCGAGCCGCCCCGGTGGCACCGTGTGGCCGCCGCCGCCGCCCTGCCCGCAAAGTTTCCCCCCTTTCCGTCGCGGCCCCCCCGTGAGGGGAGCGGGCGGCGCTCCCTGAGGGGGCGGCGCTCCCTGAGGGACCCGCGCCCCCTGAGGGACCCGCGCCCCGGGACCCTCCGGAGCACCAGAGGGGAGCGGTGGATGCGCGTCCCTGTAGTAATAAATGAAGTTGATTAAATTGGAATTTGCAACTCTGGTTCCTGCTGCTTAATCCGCGGGTTTAAGTGGTTTAGGGAGCGGAACGGCACGGGACCGAGCTGGGGTCCCTCAGCGGCGGTGTGGAACCCCCAGGCTCCTGGTCTGCAGAAGCGGGGAGTGATGAGTTTTATAAATAATAAGTTTTATTCCCCTGGGCTTCTGCAGAAAAGTTCAGGGAATCATCACGAGTTCACCCGGGTTTTCCTCTTACCGAGGAACAGCAATACAGGTGTTCTTGGGAGGCCTAAGGAAGTGGAGTAGAGCCTCAAGATGCAAACTTGACCATGTCATGTCATTTCCAAGTAAAATGTGGGTTATTCCAACAGCAGACCAGAT
This sequence comes from Cephalopterus ornatus, assembly GCA_013396775.1. Taxonomy (NCBI): domain Eukaryota; kingdom Metazoa; phylum Chordata; class Aves; order Passeriformes; family Cotingidae; genus Cephalopterus; species Cephalopterus ornatus. Next base: position 25,683 of record VZRE01012412.1, on the reverse strand, counting down.
AATAAAGAGGGGAAAATATGTATCAAAATTGCTACCTGGCAAGATGACGGCATCAGTTGTGAATTAGGCAGATTAAACTAATGTTTAAGTCATTTTGGCTTTATTCATGTTCTTTTTGCCTGTATGTTACACAGTACAGATAAGTACAGATCACCATGAGGCTCTTCACTTGGCCTTCACCTTGGTGCATAGAAGAGAAAAAAAAGAAACAAAATTTCCTACTTTTCCATAGCTTCCATAAAACCCAACTCTACATTCAGAAAGCACTTAGGTTATGTGCATTGCAAGACAAAAATAAAAAAACCCCAAACATTAATGTCTCCACTCTACAGATTAAAGTGTCTTTGGGGCCACCGAGGGAATGTGTGGTAAGGAGATTAGCACTCCTGGTTATTACTGAGTTACAATTTATCCCATATGACCTGAGCAGTTACCCACGATTTAAAATCAGGTAGTTCGCATTGAGGGAAGAATGGGAGAGTGGTATCAAATGTCTTTCTAGTAAGTAGGTTTTTGATACCATCCTCTTTATTCGTAAGAATATATATGTATATTTGAATGAATGTGTGTGTGTGTGTGTATATACATATATATATATATATGAAGTCCTGATTCTGTGACCAAAGAGAACAACTCATATCTCTTTCCAAACATTCCATTTCCAAGCATTTCTCCCAGAAATATTCTACCAGCTTGGTGTGCAGACCATGGACAGCAAATCCAGGTGACTCCTCACTGGGACCCCTCTTTCATCGCCAGGCCCTGTCTACACCCCATTTTTACTGCAGATATCCAAATATCCACTGTTCTCGTGGATTTCTTTTACATTCCGCATATCAAATGAAGCATTCAGGAAACGAGGAGCAATTAGAAGAGGCTGATAAGTGACACTCCGATACTCCGGCTTAATCCTGCATGTAATGAAGACTTATCAGAGTGTCTAAAAGGCTGGTTTGGGGAGGGGGCAGGGTGCTCGGCAAGATATCTAAAAAAATAAAAGTCAGATGACTCCCCAGAACGCCCACGGGTACCATAATTAGCTGATCTATTTCAGTGGTCTGAACCAGCCCGGTTTGGAACCCTTCGTTTGAAATTATTCAATATGTTTAATAATCACGATCTAACGTGATCGACGAGTTTATGTCTTGTTTCAAGAATTTGGCAGAAACGGTCTCTGATTGTATAAAGACAAATCCTTTTTGATTTCAATTACTTTTTTCCCCTGAATGAGGCTGCTGCACAGCAAACAGTTTTCCCTCTGCTTCTTCACTTCCTACCAAATTCAGTGGGATGTGGACATGTGCTGAAAGTGTTTTGCTAAATCATGGCATAGCACTATCAAACTTGACACATGGCCATAAACCACAGTGTCCTCTTTCAAAACTTGCTTTAAATAAAACAGGCTGAGAATGTCTTCAGCTACATTAAAATAAGGAAGAGAACTAAAACAGAGGATACCGAAACCCTGGTTTAAAATGCTTCACCCTAAATACTGCCAGGGTTTTTGCAGACAAAACTCATGCAGGCCCCTTATTTTTCAGTTTGGACTTTTTGATAGTCACTTGTTTTTAAAAGCAGGATACGCTTTAGTATGAAGAAGGAACTTAATGAGAAAAACGATCTGTGCTTCTATTTTTAGACTATTATTTACATGTAATGAAATTTTGTTCCTCTCTGCTCCTGAGTCTCAGATGATGGTTTATCGCCAAGAAAAGACTTTGTCAACACACAGTGATTTTCAAAGGTGCTCCCAGTTGTTCCAGCTCTGGCTGTGACGGCAACACTCAGATCTGTCAGGATTCTGTCTTAATTTAAAAAGGACATAGCTGGGGTGCAACTGGAGTAGGTAAAAACACCCCCAAATAGTCTTCCAGTTGTCCTGTGTCTGAGCTAAAACTCCAGTATTTTTTCTTTTGACCTTTGGGAGAAGACTAAAGATGAAGGTTTTCCTTAACCTTCCTCAATTTTCAATTCCCAATTTTCAGAAGTTCGTTTCCCCCTCTTGGCCGGATCTCAGTAGAATAAATGACTTGAGACTCTACCTCCCACCCCCATTTCTTCTAATTTCCTATTCTGTAACTTGTCAAAAAATGGCTCATGTCACGTAACTCACTTGCTTAAAACCATGTTCAGACACAATAACATTTTTAAAACAGATATGCAATTTTTCTACCAACATATTGTTTTCATTAGTCCAAGTCTCCAAGAATTTTCCCTCTTTGTCTAATAGTCCAAACTTACTCTCTGCTCAAAAGTACTGGGGGGCATTTTTGGTCCTGAATACAACTTACTTAATGATAGATTCTCAATCACTATTTCTTGATAGAAAACACGACCAAGCCACTAAAATCTGAGCTTGTTGGAGGCATAAAAAACATTTAGATGTGTCCCTGAAATAGCTTTTTCTGAGGGGCAAAAGGAAGTCACAGAGGTACATTTTATGAAAATTCCTTGGCTGCACGTGTAGAAAATGGAGTAGCAAATCTGTCTGATAAAGTAAGTCCATTTTTTATAAGGAACATACGTGGCACTGCTCACTGTGCTGTGGAGTAAGTTCCTGTTGAGTGACTGGGACTTGGCTGGCGCACACATCTCCCCCTAAATCCGCATCCAAGAGCAATATTACATTAAATTATATCATATTAGGTTACCATCATCTCGCAAATTTGGCCCAAACAAGAGCTGCTACTTACTTAGAAAAAAAAGTTTCATCACAGCTTTGCTGCCTGAGTTATTTGAATTCCCAGAGGACGAGTTAGTCACCAAAAATCCTAAAGTAGGGGAAGATACTGGACCTTTTTGCTCATGTCAGTGTCATATCCTTAGATCTCCTGGTCTAACAACTTGGAAAGCGCATGTAAAAGAGTTATTATAACCTTTAATTACATACACAGCGTCATGGTGTGACACATCCCAGCTCCATTTCGTATTTCCTGTTTTTTCAGTCCTCCGGTATCAACTTCCCTCATTTCTGTACTCACGCGTTTCCATTTCCAATCCCGAGTACCCAAAGCCTGCCATGGCCGTGGGACAAACTCTGCCCCCACTGCAATTTTTTACTGATCTAAAAGAACTTTAACTCCACTCCTTGCATTTTGAATGCCCTGTAGATTGTATTCCCAGCCTGGAATTCCACATTCCAAGGCAAGCTCAGCTCCCTCTGTCCTCCGCTGCTCCACAAAGCCTTGCAGCTGCAAGACAATAGTCCTGGGCACAACAATCAGCCCATTCTTTAAAACTATTTCTTCATCCTTCCCACCCCAGTATCACTGGATCCTGTGTGGAACAAGATGAGCTTTAAGGTCCCTTCCCACCCAAACCACTCCAGGATTCCAGGAGGAGATTTGTGTCATGGGGGACTGGGTTTGTACTGAAACAAGCACCCTCCTGGCCTTGCATACATTTCAGCTTAATTTTACTCACCTAAAATTAACTTCTGTACCTTTTACTGCCACTGTTAAGTGGATCTAGTTCTGTCTGTACCTTTATGCACTTTTCTTTTACATCGTTATCTATTTTTTTTTTTTTAATTAGAACTGGAATGATTTTTTCTCTGCAGAGAAATGGCCATTCCTGAGATATTCTTCTACAGTTGTAAAAGCATTTCCTTTGGCCGAGTTAAATCCACATTTTTGGTCAACAAAATTCCATTTCCATGAATCACAATTGGCATTTTTTTTCCATTAGCACCCATTTTCATAATGTGTGGATGTAGTAAAAGAACAAGGAGTAAAAAGCAACTGCAGCAGGACGTGGCTGATCCACAGGGAGCTGACAGGGCCATGTCCAAACCTAGAGCATCACATCCTTCAGCAGCTTCAAACTGGCCAAGAACAATTCAAATACAAGGACAGAAAACTACAGAAAGCTACATTTATTTCCAAAATATCATCACAGAGGTGAGGCAGGCTTTTAATTACCCTGTACAGACTTACAGCGTCAACAAACCCAGGTTTTCACTGGGGCAAACTTTCGTTCCAATTAAAAGTGATTTTTTGTAAGCCTGCAGTGTCCCAGTGTTTAAGTTGGTTTCTTCAGATACTAAATAATTCTTAATAAGCAAAGTCTGGGGCAAATAAAAATAATCAAGGTGCTAAATTTTCCAGAACTTTGATTGAGAGTTAAATTACATGTTATTCTCCCCATTCCCTCGCTCACACGGTACATGTGAAATACTAACATTTTCCATACAATCCTAATTTATATCAATTTTGCACAGGGCATCAGTCACATACAGTGATTTAGAAAAAGGCCTTTTGCATTTTGAGTCTCTTTTCTTCTCCTTGCCCTTCGATTTCCATTATGGACCACACATGGAATTCACAGATTTATAGGAGTAGATTATGTTCATTTTACCCAGCTCTTCAGGTCTCATCTTGCCCTAAAGAGCAGAGCTGGATAAAGCCCCAGCAGCAAGGCTGTGCTCACCAGCACCAAGGTGGGATCTGCTGTGAAACACATCTTCATTTTTTACCTCCTCACTCTTTCTGAAGAGTCTCTGCAGTCCTGGGAACGCTGGAAATAAAGCCGAGCTCCAGCGGCAAGCAGAGTTCATTTCAGATGGCTCATCTGAAAGCAACACAGCTAATTATACTGTCGTAATTACCTGAAAATTATATGTATGTTGTTTTTCCACCAGTCAATAGTGCTATTTTTGAACTTTGCATTGTTCTCATGGACTGCTGGAGTCACACTGTCTCTAAATGCTCTTCTTGTCTCATCAGTAACTCACCCTCTGGTTTGGAAAGAGCATTTTAGGAGATGTTTCAGCTGCAGAACGTTGATTTTTTATGCTCACCTGTGCTCCCCACCACAGCATTTCCTCAGCTGTGCAGCATTTGAGAAAATACTTCTATTTTAATACTCTTTCAAGTAAGGATTATCAGATTCTGACTCTACAGTAGGACTCCAAACCAGCATCCCATTAAGATTTACTCCTGGACATAAAAAAATGCTGAAAATTCATAGCTTAATAGCTGTGAACATCCTGATTTTGAAGAGTTTCATTTCCTCTCCTGCCCCTGGGTGGGGCATTTTATCATTGTCAATTTTTTTCTTTTAAGAGCAACCAATAAAAGCACCTGATGAAACCACTGTGAGTGTCACACCCCACTCCCAGGAAGGGAATGTTGTCCAGCAGCAAGGACGGGAGAAGGGGAGGCAGGAATTTTTGGCTCAGTCCCAAATAAACTCCTGCCATATTACCTGATTTTGACCAAGTCATGGGGTAAAATGCACTCAGAATGACTCCTTTGTGAAATGAAGATAATAATAGCTATCTCCCTGGACTGTTGAGAGGAAATTAATTAACATTTGGAAAGCACTTTGAGATTCTTGGATGAAAGATGATGGAGCTGGAATGCTGGCAACATTAAAATAAGTTGGAATAATGTTAATATTTATTGCATGCAGTGCTTTCATCTTCAAAGCTCTTTACTAACATCAATGAATTAACAAAGAAATATTAATAAAGATTATATTTACCCATAAAATTATCCTCCCAGAGCATATATAAATAGAGCTGCCTCCAGTTAAAAAATATTATTAAAAAAAACCCTAAGCACCAACTCCAGTATCAAGCACTAAATCCCTGGTGGGGCTGTCCATAGCAAACCCACTTTGAACTAGGAATTATTAGTTTATACTTTTAATGAGGATAATTGGACCCTAAGCCTAATCCAGCAGTCACGGGGAGCTCATCACCCACTACTGGGGTGAAAATGAGGATGGCAAAGGGAGAAGGAAGAGCCGTGCTTGGAAAATGCCTGGAGAGCAGGAATCCCAGGATCACTGAGGGTGGAAAAGCCCTCCCAGCCCATGGATCCCCCCTGTGCCCGATGCCCACCTTGTCCCCAGCCCAGAGCTCTGAGTGCCACAGCCAGGCCTTCCTTGGGCACCTCCAGGGCTGGGGACTCCAAACCTCCCCGAGAGGATATTTTGCTTGAAAGTGGTTTGTTGTGTCTTTGGAATAAACTCCAGAGAACTGGGACACGCTCTGCTCCTCCCGGAGAGATAGGCAGCAGCCCTGGATATTTCTTGGTTAACATACAGAATTCAGGGCAGCCCAGACTAAACTATCCAAGTGCTGCTTGCAGGGAATTGCCCAGTGGTTTTTTGGGGGTTTTTTGTGTTTTTTTTTTTTTGGTTTTGTTTTTGAAGTGTACTCTTCCTGGCACAGCCACGACTATCACATTATCACTGGGAAGCACAGCCCGGCAATTTACTGAAAACCAGTAAATGAGAGAGCCCTTCCAAGTGCATTATGTGCATTGATTTCAAACCAGTGCTTCAAGAACAGCGAGGGACCTTTCCCTTTGTGTTTCATTTCCCACTCACCTTCCTCAGCTCAGTCTCTTCAGCTGTAAAGATAAATAAAACCAGAGGAAAAGCATTCCGTTGTTATTTCCCCCACACACACTCCCCTGCTTTATTCTGAATTAAACACGTTTCCATAGGTCTCCTTCACTACAGCAAAGGCAGAGACTCGCTGGCACTGCCCGCGCTGATGGACTCGGATACATTCCAGAACATAATGGGCTATAATAGATTTTTTAAAAATCTATGGTGCATACACTCTGGAGGTCATTTTAGGCAGCCCATCAGTGCTCAGTATAAATATTTCTGTTCAGCCTGTTCTCTGCACACCGATCAGAGCTGTGCACTTGCCAGATGTGCCACAAAACCAAAGCCCTGCTCTATTTTTTCCAGACTTACACGTTATCTGTGAAGTGTTTTGTAGCCCAGCCTTGTCAAGACTGTTGCTGTTCCTTCAGAGCTGGCTGAAGGCTTTATGAAGTTAGTCACACATTAAACTGCCCCAGTTAATCTACTATACAATGACGTCCAGGCAGAGCTTCAAATATGTTTAGTTTTGGATAGAAATCAAATGGTACCTTTGGGAAATATGCTTATTATTAGCATTAGACATAGCTTTTGGGCTCCTTCCAGGAACTTTGTTGAATTATAGGCGTTTTGCTAGTGGGTTTTCTTTGTGTCCTATATTTATGATTGTGGTTGGATAGACACTGTGTTTTAGCATTTAGTGTTTCTGGTGCTCTGAGGGGTTTGCAAACATTAGTTACAATCGCAACGCCTCGCACATGGCAAGGACCCAGTTAAGAGCATATCACCTCCCTGATGTGGTCTGGGGGCAGCATCTTTAGGCACAGGTAGCATTTTGTAGGTTGGGAAAAGACACCCAGGAGCAGGAGACAATATTTATATTAACAGATACGCCACAGAAAGCATTTTAACTACAGCAGAGACTGACGTCCAGACAAACAGCCAAGGTCTTTTTCTCGCCATGTGATCTTTTCATAATCCTCCATTTCTCTCCCAGATCAACAGGTTCCTCTTTATTTGTCATTGTCAGCTCTGAGCACAAAGAGCCTTTTGTCTGCAGCTCTGACCCAAACACACAAGACTTTTCTTTGCCCGTTCTTGGCCATATGCTTTCGACTGGACTAATGGCTTTCCGAGCTATAAAGCAGAACCTTGACCCCAGAGAGGGAGATGGGTGTGTGACAACATCTCTCTGTTTTGACATCATAATTTATCCCCACTGCAGCGCGAGCCAGCACAGCCCAGCAAAAACACTTGAACCTGATCTGCTCTAAGGCTCGTGCTGTGGATCCCACAGCTGGAATTGCTGCCGTGGCAGCTTACAACACGGAAGCTCGGAGCAGGGAGCACCTGAACCAGCCTCTTTACATCCTCTTCTACTTCATTATCGCTGGTGTGGGGAAGTTCTCACACCTCCTCTGTACAGCAGCGCTTCACGGCAGAAATCACAGCAGCTGTAAAGCCCGGAGGATTCCTGCTGGAGCCCTGCCACGGCTTCCTTGGGCTCTGTTACGGAAAGTCCAGCTATGGATGCATTGCTGCATCCATGGATGCCCCTCTAGGAATGCATTGCTGAGGGAGGAGCTGGCAGACAGCAAGAAAAAGTTACATTTTCTGCTCTGTTTTCTCCATTTGCTGGACTCCATCACCTCGTTGCATTCAAGCTGCCTTATTGAGGAGAGTGGGAAAAGCTGCTGATGACTTGTAGGAACCTTGTGAGCAATATTCTGCAGTTTCCACAGTCTGCAAAGAGTTCATACCCTTTCACTGGCACTTGTTCCAGACTGTCACAGAAACCCTTTTGTTTTCCAATGAAAACAGCTCTAGAGCCAAATTCCTACCTGTCTCTTTTAGGGTGTGTCTTTGCCACATCACATAACATGGGTTTGCTCAAGGTAAACCTACCCTGGAACTTTGAGGGTGGCTTAAGAGACTCGGTGGGGTGCTGAGGAGAAGGGGAACCTGGCTCTAAATTGGTTTTTTTATGATTATTTCACTTCTTTCACCCCAGGTGTGCATTGGCAAAGCTGTCTTCCAGAGACCGAGGTGGGGAGGTGTGACCCGTTTCCTTTGGGTGCCGCTTTCCCATGGGTTTAGCAGTGGGACTGTGAAAGTGGAGCCTCACTCTCTGCTGGTGCTCCAGACAAGGGAGGAGAAGGGAAAGAGCTTCTTATCTCCCGCCTCAGCCCTTATCTGAGCCGGCCAGATGGGTGATGCTGGGGGAGGATGACGTGAGGAGGGATAACATCTACTACAAGGAAGCAAGGACACGGAAGACAAGGGGATATCTGCACCCACGGCACCTCTCCTGTTACCCCCTGCTGCAGATCCAGGGTTGAGAGGGCAAAGAGAGCAGCACCACCAGGCCTAGAGCTGCCATGGCCTGCGCTGGGTAAACAAGTCACCAACAAGTCCTGCAGCTCCGGAGCCCACCAGGATGGTTTGGAATGTGTCAGCACCTCCCACACGCACAGGAACCGGCCAGGCTCAGACACTTGCTCTTGGGAGCGTGGCCTTGGAAGGTCAAGCCCAAGACAAACAGAATTATCCCAAACACTGTCTGGAGAACAGCAAAGCCCAGCCTGTGCTCAGCACCCTCATCAGGGCAGGATGGAGCCCATGGCATCACCACCTGCTCGTGGCCCTCGAGCTGTGCAGCAGCACAGAAATCTCTCCAAAGCCCCTGAGCTTTCCTTTACCAACACCACTAACTCTCCTTAATATATGGCATTTTTCCTCAAAAACTTAGCTTGGAGAAAAGAAAGCTTCTGGGAGAACTTAGAGCACCTTCCAGTGGCCAAAGGGGCTCCAAGAGAGCTGGAGAGGGACTTGAAGTGACAGGACAAGGGGGAATGGCTTCCCACTGCCAGAGGGCAGGGTTAGATGGGACATTGGGAAGGAATTCCTGGCTGGGAAGGTGGGGAGGCCCTGGCACAGGTTGCCCAGAGAAGCTGTGGCTGCCCCTGGATCCCTGGAAGTGTCCAAGGTCAGGATGGATGGGGCTTGGAGCAACTTGGATAGTGGAAGGTGTCCCTGCCCATGGCAGGGGTTGGAATGAGGTGGGCTTTAAGTTCCCTTCCCACCCAAACCATTCCCTGATTCCATGACTGGAATGAATTCTGGCTTCAACATGAGGTACGTAACTTTGGGGCAGCAGGAGCCAAGCTTAGATACCCAAGATAGAGCCACCATTGCCAAATTACAAAAACCAGGCTTCTGTGATTTGTAATACGTTTAAAAAAAAAACAAAAAAAAAAAAACTCAGGCAGAAATGTGATGACAGAATTTCTTTCAGAACCTCTGTTACATGAAAATGAACACTAAAGCTTTTAATTTAGCTGAGATTTCACTCTAAAGAGAAAGACGTACAATTTGTTCAGGACTAGTTGACAGATGGGAAAATTAAGTCCTCCGTTATTGTTCCATTTGCTGGATGCAAAAATACTTAACACTTACAGAGGACTTGGAGGATGGGAAGAGCTATGAAATATCAGCTGTCTGGACAAAAATTAGAGACAGAAGTGTCTGGGGCTGATCCTGGAAGATGCCACATGCTTCCAGCTACTCCAAAAATCAGTCTCTTCCTCAGCATTCCTCAGCCATCTCCCTGTGGTAAAGCGAAGGAATAAGTGGGGGAATTTAGTCTTAGACCTAAAAAGCAAAGTTACACAAGATCCTTTCAGTTTGATGTCTCCACCCTGCACACTCTTTCAAAACAGTAAGTTCTCTCTTTCAGTTGAAATTCCCCATTTTTTTTTTTTTTTAAGTTGGAAGCCTTTAGCTAAAATATCTTTCTTTTCTCTACTAATAAAGAAAGGGCTATTACTACTGGTTTTCCGTTTTCCATTGAAGATGTCCTGCAGTTTTCTCCCATCTGGGAACCAAAATTCTTTCAAATGACACCAAGAAATAATTGGCACCTCTTGGCCAAATGGCTCCGAAAAGCCGGAGCAGCCAGTCCTGTGCTCACATCTGGGCTCTCTCAAACAATGAATTATGAATTAATGGGACATAATGGAGCAGACTGGAGGCCAAATTCAGTTCTGGGAAGCAGGAGCTGTCGTACCAGGATGGTCCCAAATGCCAACTGGAGCCAGGGCTTGTGCCAAAGCAGAAATCGACTGCACAAAGGCTGATAGCCAGGAAGGAGATTAAAAAACCACACAACTCCCAGCAACATCCAATTCCTTATTCCAGCACTGTCTCACAGTTTAAAGCCCTGGGTCTGGTTTTAGGTGCTCTGACTGCGGACAGCCCGTGCTCAGGACACCGTGTACCACAACAATCGGGAGGAACTGGTGTTTAATTGGAGCCTGTTCCTCGTTATCCGCCGGTGCAGTCACAGCGCTTTCACTCTCAGGCAGATCCCGCTCTGATTACAGGCTGTGAGGGGCCTCTTATCAGCAGCACAGCTTCACAAAAGCATGGGAAAGCCACATTCCTGACACCCAGGACCTCTCCTGTGGAGCACTGCAAACCCATCTGGGAAAACTCCTGGGGTGGGGAAAGACTGGGTACAGTCAGACACCCACCTCGCTGAGATCCTCCCGCACTCGCAGTTCACCTCAGACATCCCTTCAGGTTTGACAGGAGTGATCATGGAATAATTGAGGTTGGAAAAGCCCTCTAAGACTGAGTCCAACCATCACTGCCAAGCCCATCTAAACCGTGTCCCCAGGTGCCACATTTGCACCATGATGGCCCTAGAAGGACAATTGCACACTTGGTTCTCAATCAGGATGCTGGTTTACCATCATTCCCTCGGGACATGCCTCAGGTCCAGTTTTCCCTTGCCTGGCTTAGAAGGAAGGTCTCCCTGAGGGTAGGGAGGGTCACTCCATCCCCTCTCACACCCTTTGCTACCCTGGAGCTCTCAATCACCTCCAGACTTCTTTAGGAGAAACTTCTTTTGCACTTTCAGCCTTTTTATTCTGTCAAACACTTCTTTGCCCTTAGATATTTTTTCGGAGGAAAAAAAATTTTCCCAATTTAAACCGAGTCTATTGTTTTCACTAAACTGAACTGCAGAAAGATTCCAGAACATGGTTGTGATTTGCCACATCTGTTATTTTTATGCATTGTTTTCGTGCCAAGAGTTTCATAAAAGGTGTTATATAACCCCATGGTATCACATAATCCAACATGTTTCCACAATTAGGAGCCCATGTGAGCATTTAAGGAACGATCCTGCCTGGGGTTTTTATGTTTCTGAGCATCTTTTAGCCCAGCCAGCCTGAGAGATGAACTGTGGCTGTGGTTTCCTCCTTTCTCCTCCAGACTCTGCTGTCATTTGGATGGCCAATTTCATGGAATCCCAGAATGCTTTGTGTTGGGAAGGGACCTTGAAGATATCTCATTCCAACCCCTGCCATGGGCAGGGACACCTTCCACTAGCCCAGGTTACTCCAAGCCCCATCCAACCCGGCCTTGGACACTTCCAGGGATCCAGGGGCAGCCACAGCTTCTCTGGGCAACCTGTGCCAGGGCCTCCCCACCCTCACAGCCAAGAATTCCTTTCCAGTGTCCCATCTAATCTGCTCTCAGTAGGTCTCTTTGGTTTGAAGCCATTCCCCTTGTCCTGTCACTCCAGACCCTTGTAAACAGTCTCTCTCCATCTTTCTTGCAGGCTCCCTTCGGGTACCGGATGGCTGCAGTTGGATCATGCCAAAGCCTTCCCTTCTCCAGGTTGAACAATCCCAACTCCCTCAGCCTTTCCTCACTGGAGAGGCTTGGTGGCTTCTGGCCTCTCTCTAACAGGTCAACATCCTTCCTGTGCAGAGCTGGATGCACCTGAGACATGTCCTGCAGGGATCACTGCTGCATTTGCATTTAAAAATAAACTTATGTTGCTTGAGTCTGGCTCAGAAGAGTCCATGTCCACAAAAGCAATGCCACTCATACCATTTGGATCATTACACCCTCCAGGCGTGTATTCTGCAAGGTCCTTGGAATTTTCATAAGGATTCATGAAGTTCCACGAGATTTGGTTGCCTTCTGGAGCAGAAGAGAATATAGGAAATGGTGACGGTTGGCCTCATTGATCTGGGAGGTCTTTTCCAGCCTTAATGATTCTGTGAGGTGTTTGCTCACAGGTTTGGTTTGTTACGCTTTAGCAGACGGGTTCTCCAGTTCCAACATTCCCTGACAAAGGCTCATCCAATAAACCAGAACCAGTGGACTGGAACCTTCAGAGAAAGATGAATTCTCTTTCTGAACATCCTCCAGTTCTAATAGTTTACGATCTTCTCTGTGTTCATGTGCATCTCTGTCTATTCAAAGATGGACTAAAACCAACATGGGCACATCATCTTCTGTATCTTCTACCTCTAATAGCCTGAGACTCTCCTGCAGGTTTGGGCCAGGTAGTTTTGTCAGATTCTTGACCCGCTACCCTTCCACACCTGGCTCCCTGCAGCCACCTCTTGCCTCCCCATGACCAAAATTCAAAACCTGAAAGGCACAGAATGTGCTGAAAAATGAGCCAGCAGGGCACAAAACTGGCCTGGATGAATAAGGATCTTTCACTGGAACTCAAAGCAAAAAAAGAGAGCTTATGACCTTTGGAAGATGGGGCAGACAACTCAGGAAGAGGACAAGGATGTTGTTAGGTCATGTAGAGAGAAAATTAGAAAGGCGAAAGCTCAGCTGGAACTCGATCTGGCCGCTGCTGGGAAAGATAATAAAAAGTGTTTTTCTAAACACATCAACAGCAAAAGGAAGGCCAAGGAAAATCTCCAGCCTTTGTTGGACGTGGGGAGGAACATTGTAACCAAGGAGGAGGCAAAGGATGAGATTCTCAATGCCTTCTTTGCCTCAGTCTTCAACAGAGAGACCAGTTATCCACAGGGCAACCAACCTCCAGAGCTGGCTGACAGGGATGGGGGAAAAACAGACCTCCTGAAACCCAGGAGGAGGGACACTCCACTGGGACACTCACAAGTGTGTGGGACCAGGCAGGATCCATTCCAGGGTACTTTGGGAGCTGGTGGAAGAGTTCTCCAAGCCACTGTCCATCACTGATCACCAGTCCTGGCTCACCAGATGGCTGCAGATTGGATAATGTGACACTCACCTACAAGAAGGGTCAGAAGGAGAATCCAGGGGACTACAGGCCTGTCAGCCTGACCTCGGTGCCAGGGAAGGTTATGGAACATCAGGAGGAATTTCTCCCTGGAAAGGGTGGTCAGGCCTTGGCAGGGGCTGCCCAGGGAGGTTTGGAGTGCCCAGCCCTGGAGGTGCCCAAGGAAGGCCTGGCCGTGGCACTCAGTGCTCTGGGCTGGGGACAAGGGGGGCATCAGGCACAGGGAGGACTCGGTGACCTTGGAGGGCTTTTCCAACCTCAGTGATTCCAGGATTCTAATCCCCTGCACTGTGTAACAGGTAGAGATTTATCCCATGCTTACATGTAACTGGATCATCTCTCTCCAAGGCACTAATGGGTTCTTTGTTTCCCAAATATTGCCAGACGAGCATTTATTGCACAAAAAGAAAGTACATTAGCACTGAAAATGACTATGGAACAGTTGGATCTAAGGCTGAGGAACAATGGTAGGAAACAATTTCAATGATTAGACATAAGACTGCCTTTGCTGTTCACTCGAGGGGCAGCTCTTCCAACACCTGGTGCTGAGCTGCAGCTGACTGGCACAGACACAGCCATCAGTCCTGGGAGCAGCCCCCCATTCCTGAAATCTCCCTCTGGGAAACTCAGAAATACACTGTATAACGGGATCAATCCTGCACAGTCATCACCCATCACACCCCAGTGATGTCCCAATGCCTCCTGCTGATGGGGAGGAGAGCAGGTAAGTGACAGTCAAGGAGGGATTCCAGGGAAACAACAGGATCCTCACAGAATCATGGAATCCAGGAATGGTTTGGGTTGGAACGGACCTTAAAGCTCATCCAGTTCCAAACCCCCTGCCATGGGCAGGGACACCTTCCATTAGCCCAGGTTGCTCCAAGCCTCGTCCAACCTGGCCTTGGACACTTCCAGGGATCCAGGGGCAGCCACAGCTTCTCTGGGCAACCTGTGCCAGGGCCTCCCCACCCTCACAGCCAGGAATTCCTTCCCAATATCCCATCTAAACCTGCCCTCTGGCAGTGAGAAGCCATTCCCTGTGTCCTGTCCCTCCATCCCTTGTCCCCAGTCCTTCTCCAGCTCTCCTGGAGCCCCTTGAGGCCCTGGAAGGGGTTCTCAGGTCTCCCTGGAGCCTTCTCTTCTCCAGGAGAACATTCCCAGCTCTCCCAGGCTGTCTGTGAAGAGAAATACCATTTCTGGAAGAATCCTCCAAAAGAGACTCTTCCACCTGTGAGCAGGGACCAGGAGCTTTGCCGTGGAAGGGTTGGATTTATTGGGACACACTCCACAGCTTTGCCACAGGTGAGCCACTGGGAACTTTGGAAATTTCCAGCCTGGTGCTGCTTTAAATGAAAAGCTCCATCTTGTTCTCCTGGGTCAGATATTCTGTGAGCAGTTTCTAATTTGGACCAGAGCTCTGGAAAACTTGATTAGAGCTGTGAAAATGGAATTTTTATTAGGGAGAACTGAGCTCTTGCCAAGGTTTATTTTTCAAGGGAGTAGGGACCTAATCCTAGAAGTAGTTCCAGGGCTGTGCTATTCTGGATGCCCTTGCAATGGTTTATGGCAATTATGCAGCCAAAGCTGGACTGACTGGTAATGTTTGCTTTGGACAAGTTGCTACAAATGGTAAGAAACTGCAAATGTGCTTCTCAACGTGGTGCAGGCATCACTCAAAATGCCTTTTCTCTCAAGTTTCTCCTTTTTTTCCCCTCCCTCTCTCTTTCATTTTTACACAATTGACATGTTCCCAAATCCATACTACCTGAAAACAAGTAAGCATTCAAAGCAGAGGACAGATTAACACACCTGTGCTGAGCCAGAAGCCTGTCAGACACAACCACCACACAGACAGATGTCCCTGCCAGCTTCCAAAGCTCAGATTTCTGCAAAACCCACCATAAACCCCCTGTTTAGGCAGATGCTTTCCAGGAAACAGCACATCAGTGTCCTCGAGGGAGCCCACAAAGGTTGTGGTGTGGAGTGACCCTCTGGAGGGAGCTTTGTGTCTGCACAGAGCGCTGTGTCCAGGCTGAGCCGAGCCATAAATCCAGGAATGCTTGGGAAAAGCGCAAATTAAAACGTGCTACACTTGGCAGGTTCCTTTGTGAGCACAGTACTTGTGGAAGGTGACATTAAATGGCCCTTCCAGCTGAAGGCTGCTCCTGCTTCCAGAGCTGGGGTAGCACAACCGGGCAAAGGCTTCCCAAAAAAGGTGCTCCTGCCCTCTCCCAAAAGGAGCAACAGTCCTGCAGCACTGCCTGCCCACGTCAGCAGGGCAGGGAGGTGATCCTGCCCCTCTGCCCGGACCTGGTGGGGCCTCACCTGAGACGGTACCCAGTGCTGGGCTCCTCAGGACAAGACAGACGAGGAGCTCCTGGAGCAAGTCCCCCAGCGACGGGGAGACCTGGAGCATCCCTCTGAGGAGGGTGGGATGAGGGAGCTGGGCCTGTTTAGCCTGGACAAGAGATCTCCAAAATAAGATCAAATAAGATGCAAACTAAGATAAGATCTCTAATCGATGTGTGTAAGTATCTGAAGGGAAGGTGCCAAGAGGATGGAGCCAGAACCTTCTCGGTGGTGCCCAGCAAGAGGACAGGAGGCAACTGGCACAAACTGATGCATAGGAAACTCCACCTGAACATTGGGAAGGAGGTTTTTACTGTGAGGGTGACTGAGCACCAGAACAGGCTGCCCAGAGAGAGTGTGGGGTCACCCTCCCTGGAGATATTCAAAAGACAACCCTGGGGACCCTGCTGGGGCAGGGAGGTTGGACTGGATGACTTCCAGGGGTCCCTTCCAACCTGAGCCATTCTGGGATTGTGTGTCCTGGCCGGCACAGTCACTCGGAGCTCACCGCTGGAATTTGGGATGAGGAACCCACCACCAAGACACACTGGGGACGGGGGTGGGCAGGCCTTGGGGTCTTCTAGACCCTGTGTAGGGCTGGCAATGGGCAGAGTGGGACCAGCACTCCTGCAGCTCCGTGTGCCAGCCCTGGGCAGTGCCTCCTGCCCACTGCCCCCTTCCCAGGCTACCAATTAGCTTAATTACAGCACAAGAGAAGGGGCTCTGGGCAGCCAAATTCTCAGGGTGAGGTTCTTGGGGACCCATCGTCCCATGGCTGCTTCCAACACTCGATGGACTGGAAACCTCCAGCACAGACATCAGTCCCCCTCACCCACCCCCTCCCCAGTTAATCCACCTGCACTGTGGCAACAGCAGCTTAATTCCTCCATGGAAAAACAGTGAGAATTCATTTGTTAGTGTCAAATTCCACCTTTGGATGTGTAATGTTCAGCTCTGACAGACTTCAGTGGAAGCCTGGCCTTTAGCGGCCCTCCGTGTTTGTTGTGGGCTTTGAAGCTGGGCTGGTGTCAGGAGGTGTGAAATATTTGGGAGAGGAGAGAGGAGGGCCCATCCCAGCACTGCCTCTGACAGGGCTGGGCAGCAAAGCAAAGCGAAAACAACAGGCACAATGAGGGGAGGCAGATCCCAGAACTTCATTAAGAGTCAGAAAAGAGATCAAAGCAAAGAATTTTCAGCTTTTAAGAAGGAAGGAAAAAAAAAAAAAAGAAAAAAAAAAGGAAAATGTGTTTCAAGTTTCCAGGAGAACCACAGAGTTCACTTTGTTACATGGAAATAAATGGTTTTGTAAATGAGGCAGAGCTGCCTTGTGCACACCCTTCTCTTGTCCACACAGCACAAAGTCTTGTTTGCACCCAAAATTCAATCCATTTAATTAAACCCACATCTCCTCACATATGGACACTTCATCCTTGCTGTCCTGTTCACACTTGTCCTTAAAATACTGAATTTCATCCCAGAGGACACCAGCCAGGCACATCATTGCCCAAATTAAATTGTTTTCCCAAAAACACAGGAGATGAAGGCAGGAGGAACCTCCAGCCAGGCAAGGACCAAACACACACCTTGTCCCCAGCCCTTGCAGCCAGACACATCCTGAAATAGTCGGGATTTTTCCCTGGAGAAAGAGCTTTTTTGGGTTTGCTGGGGCAAGACAGCCAACAGCTCACGGGCACATTTTGGTCACAACTGAATATTTCAAGTCCACTTTGGCTCCCTGGGCAAACAGAAGTCTGTGGTGCTGGGTGGGCAGCACCCAAGGGACCTGCCAGAGTCACTGGGGGGCCACTGGGTCATCTCCAAAAGGTCTCAGCAATGCTGGTGACTGGGAAAAATCAAACGTGAATCTCAGCTTTGGTCTGGGAGAGGAAGAGGTCAGTGCAGAACATTTGGCCTCACCAGCATCACTCTGGGAAGGTGATGGAGCAAATCCTGCTGGAATGCACTCCCAAGAGGCCAAGATGACAGTGACTGGGAACAGCCAGTGCAGGTTCCCCAGGCACAAATCGTTCCTGGGTGCCCTCTGGGATGAAAGGGCCCTGTGGAGGAGGGGAAATCAGGGGGTTTATTTGCCTCAGCTTTAGCAGGGCCTTTGGCACAGCTTCTATCCTCAGAGCCAAACCAGTGAGATACACACTGGATGAGTGGAATAGTAGGAAAACTGGCCAGACTGCCAGGAGCAAAGGCTGTGTCCAGGCACAAGGTCCAGCTGGCAGCCATCCCTCGGGATCAATATTGTCCTTATTATCCACCTGGATAGGGGACACCCCAGTGGGAGGAGCAGCCGGTACTGGGGAGGACGGGACTGTCCCAGAGAGGGTGGGACAGGCTGGAGGAAGGGCAGGGACCTTGTGAGGGTAAGTGCCACGTCCCGCCGCGGGCGGGGATAAGCCCACGGACCAGGCTGAGCTGTCTGTGCTTCCCCCCTCCGGCTCAGACGCGCATTCCCAAGGGGCAGTTTTGGTAGTTTCCATGGAAGTAGCACAAAACCTCAGTTCAAAACCAGCCAAACTCCGGGAGGAGCGCGGAGCAGAGCGGCGCTGGGAACGCCACCTCCTGGCGTCACCATGGAATCATGGAGGGGGCTGGAAAGGACCGTACAGCTCATCCCGTCCCACCCCTGCCATGAGCAGGGACACGTTCCTCTAGCCCGGGTTGCTCCAAGCCCCGTCCAACCTGGCCTTGGACACTTCCAGGGATGGGGCAGCCACAGCTTCTCTGGGCACCCTGTGCCAGGGCCTCCCCACCCTCACAGCCAAGAATTCCTCCCTAATATCTACCCTAAATCTCCCCTAATTCATGACATCCACTGATTTCCACCACGCTGTTGATGGACAGACAACCCCGTTCTGAGCTGCCCCCACTCCTCACAGGTTTGGGGTCTGTGACGCACAGAGAGCAGGTCCCTGCGGGCCTCCGTGTCTGGGTGTGCCGGAGCAGTGCAGTCCCACACCCCCGGGCAAACCCCCTGCCTAAGCCTGGCAGCTCCAGCAGGTGCTTTGCGTCTCTGCTGCAGCCCACCCACGCTCCGGGGGGATCCCCTCCTGCGAGAAAAACCCCCGAAATTCACCCCCAATACCCATGGCTCCAATCCCTTCCCAAAGCCAGGGGCCACATCCTGTGGTTTTAACAGCGGGTCCCTGGTGTTGGCACCCCCAGTAAGAGGGGGCTCCCAGCTCACAGGCCACGTGGAACCCTCTCTGTCACCGAGAGCCACCACGTCTGCTCAGCTCCAAACAGCCAGCCTTGTGCACAAGAGGGAAACAGCATATGGGGACAAGCCTTGGCCAGGCTGGAGGTCTGGTGAGCAGCTCCTCGGAGCTGCTCTGCCACTGGCCTGAAAGAACAACTCCATCAGCTACTGCAAACAGACCTTCTGCTTCCCCACTTCCAAATGCATCACAGGCTCAAATACAGACACTCCAGGCTTCTTCCAGCTTTAATTATTTAAAAATCCTAACTCTGGTTGTTTATTTTCAGGGGCTATTACTGCATTCAACTATTTTGAGACAAAAAAAAAAAAAAGAATAAAAAATTTGAAGCCCTTCCCTCATTCTGCCAGTGAAGTTTAATTCACTCTAATTATTTCATATTGCTTAGACTATAATAGTTTCATAATTTCTAGTATATTAAGCACTTAATACGTTGTGTCATTTGAAGTCGCATATTAAATTCTGCAAAGTACATTTTAATGAGAGCTAAGTAGTGTGAAAATATTAATACAACACCATAGTTCATTTTTGTCCCCGTGTTTATAGGCACTGCTGCCACACACGGGGTGTGCCCTGGCAGGTGGGCACAGCAGGACTGGGCAGGGACCCAGGGACCCAGGCCAGGCCCCTCTGGGGTCCCTCCACAGGGTCACCTCCAGCCCACGAGGTGCCAGCAGTGACCCAGCCAGAAGGGCACAGAGGAACACGCGAGGAAAGAGGCTCGGGTGCCCCCCTACGAGCTCCAAAGGGCTCCAACTGTTTCATTCCCTCAAGTGACCACCTCTGGGTTTGCAGAGCTTGATTCTACTCTCTGATTGACACATCCCCTCCATTTCCCAGTGAGGTGATCCCCCTTCCCAAGCTCTTACCTGCATGAGAGATGCCACCAGCTCCACTGCTCCCCCTCAGACACCTCCTTCAGCTCACACAGTGCAGGATGTCTGTGTTCAAAGGACAAAACTCCAGAATGGTTTGGAAGGGACCTTTAGGGCCATCTTGTTCCACCCCTGCCATGGGCAGGGATACCTTCCACTATCCCAGGCTGCTCCAAGCCCCATCCAACCTGGCCTTGGACACTTCCAGGGATGAGGCAAAGAAGCCATGGAAACTTTGTCTGAAGCTCAGAAAAACAAAGAGAATCCCAAAAAATCATCTGTGCTCCCACCCCACAGGTTTTTAACCTTCATCCCAGCCAACCATGTCCACACGCCCGGGCTGGGATGGGCTTCCTCCCCCTCAGGTGATAGGTGGGAGTCGCTGCTCCCGCTCCGGCACAGCTGATCCCGGGGTCGGGAATGGCGAGGGGAGAAGGGGGAGGGGGGGCTGCACCTCCGACTGCGCCCACGCGGTGGCGGCGCAGGCCGCGGAACGGCCTAATGAGCCCCGCAAACTAATTAACGGCACATCAGCGCTCGGCGATCCCGGGGCCGGTTCACGCTCAGAGGCCCCACCGTAGTGGGCAACGCGCAGCCCTCCGAGTGATTCCTCCCTTCCAGCCTCTTCCCTCGCACTGGTCCCGGTCCCTGGGATGCTGCAGATCCCCGGGATGATGCTGATCCTCGGGATGCTCCCCGTCCCCGCATCCTTTTCCCCGGTCCCGGCCCCCGCGGGGGGATCACGGTGCNGGTCCCGGCCCCCGCGGGTGGATCACGGTGCATCCCGCCCGCAGCTCCCGAGGCGAGTCCCCGCCCGGTCCCTTCCACCCCGCAGCTCCCCAGAACCCCGGTGCAGCCTCCCCCCGTCCCGTTCCCTGTCCCGTTCCCGATCCCGCTGAGGTGCGAGGTTAATTCTGGGCTGAAAACAGGTATTTCGGGGTAATAGGTGTGCGCGCACCTCGCGCCCGCTCTCAGAGCTCATTAATGGGATACCTTCATGTGTGAAACGAGCATATAAATGGGCATTAATGAGCTCCCGGCTGCAGCGAGGAGGAGGAGGGAACGGGGAAGCTTCGCAGCCCCCCCAGGTTCAGTCCCCCGGTACCGGGGGGCAGCGCAGACCCCCGGGGAGGCCGCTGGGGCCGTGCGAGCCCACCACCCCCGGGGGGGGGA
>VZRE01012411.1:51913-73385 GCA_013396775.1 Cephalopterus ornatus | reverse complement strand
AAGCCATTGGGCTTGCCAAAACCAGGATTTTCCTGCCATCACAATGGAGTTTTTAAAGCTCCATGCTTTACAAAATTAACAAATCAAAACCAAAAAAAAAAAAAAAACCCAAAAAAAACCAAGCAGAAAAGCAAACACACAAAATAAAAAGGGTGGGAGTAGGGGAAAAAGAAAAAAAACTAAGAAACTTAACCCTTCCCCCCATTCCAAAACCTGTGGTGCCGAGAAATAAAGACAATAAAGATGCAATTAGTATCCAGTGGCACTTTTGTGACATACTGAAGTACTGTTCTTCAATATAACATTTACTTTCCAACACAAGCTGATGTTTTTTACTACACTTAACTCTCTTCTAGCTAAGCTGCATGTGAAAAGACAATTCCATTTTATACAGAATATTGTTTTTGTGCAGCAGTGTCACTCCTTTTTATTTTCTGGACTGAACATGAACTGAGCCCTGGGATCAGAGAGTAAATAAGCATTTACTCAAATCAGATGTCAAACTGACCAACTGCTAACATTCACCCAGGACTTCAGGCTCAGGACATCCAGCACGTCTTCCTTTCCATGAAATGCACATCCTTCCTGAGCTCAGGGATCTGGCTGGCTTTTGGGAAAAACATGTGGGGTAAGAAGAGTTATGGAATGATGCATCCCCTGAGGCAAGATAATCTTACAGGGAAACCAGCAAATGAGAGCTTGCAAAAAGGATGTTGTTGAAATATTTCTGTTAAAAAGCAAAAGTTTACACCCCAAAGCCCAGTGCAAAGCCAGGCAATTTGGCTGTGAGCACTGCTGGGAGAGTAGAGAAGTCCCTTATACAGGCCAAAGGGGAGAAATGGGACAAGTCAGGGGTTGTTCTGAGCCACAGCTGGGAATTTCACTTCGAGGTGGAGGAAGACCCTTAGGACAGGAGCAGCCTTGCCATCCCTGTGTATAGATCTAGATTTCACTACAATTTGTGGGGAAATCATGTGTTAGCCAAATGGAAAAGATTTAAAAAAAAGAAAAACTTTTGCTTTCCTCTTTGGATTGCTGTCATCCTGCATCAAGAGACTGTGAGACCAGAGGTATTATGGGAACATTGGGTCTGGGCACCAGGACTAGTGATGTTTTCCCCACCGAAGGAAAGCATAGTAAAGCTCTCATTTTGCTTTTCTCTGAATGTACAGTTTCCATGCTGACTGCAAATAATACCACAAAATTACTTTTGAGAGCAACAGTCCAGAACCTTAGCATTGCCAGATGTGTGCCTGTTGCGTAGCACTGAAGCCTTTCCTGTTTTGTGCTTGTCTGTTGTCCCTTCCGCAGCACAAATGGAACAGCAACACCACATAGCAACAGGTGAGGCCACGAGTGATTTATCGTTCCATTCTGTGGCACTATGCCCAGGCTGCTGGGACCAGCACCGTTAGCATGTTCTGGAGAGCCAGAGCTGGCTGTTCCACATGAACCTGAGCTGGATCACAACCACAGGCAGAATTCATCTGAAATTTAAGAAGATGTTTTGCGCAACTTTGAAGAGAGATTCAGCTTTAGAAAAACTGAAGGTCTAGCTTGGGTCCAAAGGGTGCATGTGTAAACTTGCACTGGCATTATCCAATAAAGAGACAAAACAGTACCATCAATTTAGTTTCGCTTCTACTGGGGAAGCATGGGTTGGTGCTCCTGCTAGTGAGGTGAAGCTGCTGTTGAATAGGCATTTCAGCCTGAGCAGTGGAGTAATAGTCTGCTCTGAGTGCCATTTTAACTAGCATTAATGTTTTTGGTCTTTGCTCTATCTAACAGACATATTTTTTCCTCTATAAGGTAACCACATGAGCTCTGAGAGATCTACGTAGTAGGACACTTTGTGTACTTTATTAGCTCTGGGTTTTGGATATAAGCAGTTAGTTTCAGCTACTGCAGCTCTGTCTCCATTTATTGTGGTGAAGTTACACCAGGAATTAACTCAAGGCAGTATTTTTAGCAATACCTGAGAAGTTCAACATGGTCCAGCAATGTGCACTTGCAGCTCAGAAAGCCAACTGCATCCTGCACTAAAAGCAGCGTGGCCAGCAGGGTGAGGGAGGTCATTCTGTCCCGCTGCTCTGCTCTTATGAGATCCCACCTTGAGTGCTGCATCCATCTCTGGAGCCCCTAACATGAGGAGGACATGGACCTGTTCGAGTGGGTCCAAAGGAGGGCCATAAAGATGACATCTGGAGCACCTCTCTTATGAAGACAGGCTGAGAGACTTGGGGCTGTTCAGCCTGGAGAGAAGTCTACAGAAAGACTTTAAAGCTTATAGCACCTTCCAATATCTAAAGGCAGCTTACAAGAAAGCTGGAGAAGAACTTCTGACAAGGGCATGTAGCTATAGGATAAGAGGTAATACGGCTTTAAGCTGAAAGAGGGTAGGTTTAGATTAGATATCAAGAAGAAATTCTTTGTTCTGAGGGGGATGAGTCACTGGCACAGATTGGCCAAAGAAGCTGTGAGTGCCCCATCCCTGGAAGTGTTCAAGGTCAGGTTGGATGAGCTTTGAGCAACCTGGACTAGTGGAAGGTGTCTCTGCCCACCCTTCTATGATTCCATGACTTTGGAGGGAGAAGCAAGCAGCTAGGCAATGCCACAGCATGCATGCAATATCCCTGCTATAGCCTTGATTTGTCAGACTGCTCCTCTGGCTCTGCCATAGAGGTGTGCAACCAGGGGAGAATCACACACTCCTTGCTGTCACTATTTAATTCCTGTTTTGCAAAACTGGGCTTTGGATAGGCTTGGCATTCATTACTGAAAATGAGGACTCTTCTGGTTGGATAGACCATCTCAAGCTTCTCCTTCTTACAAGAGAGCCTTTTCCTTATTTCCTTATTGCCAGTATCCATGACAGGGATCATCTTCCCCTGCTTCAAATAATAGACAACAATAACTTGTTTTCTGAGAATGGAGGATCCTGGAGGAAGTCATTATGTGCTTCTTAGAAATTTGATAACAGGTTATCTTCCAAGTGTGAAAATACGTACCATAATGTCACACATAATGAATACATAAATATCACTGTGGAATATCTCACAGATATGAAGCACAACTGCTGCCCCCAGTGTTTAAGTATTCAAAGGGTTACATATGGGGCATGACCTTTCTTGGGAATGGTTGTGTAGACTGACTTGTAGTTCTTGTGTTGTGAATTGAAAGTCTGGATGAATAACTAAAATATAGCAATAGATTTTTGGAGGAAAGAAACCTTATATGAGACTGAAACAGTCTCATGAACATAGCTAGAATATCTTCACAAGGCTGAAGACCTGTGTCTGAATGTCTTACTATTGCATAAATCTTTTTGTTGTTGTTGCTCAGAGCAAAAGCCTGACTACACCCGTGCACACACATATGCACACACAAACATTTAATGCTATTTCATCTTGAAATAACAGCTAACATGCTATTGTTGTCCACAGGGGATAATCAAACCTGTCATTGGGAAGAGAAAATGCTTTACAAGTAGAAAGAGTAAAATGTACTTGTTTCATTTCTCAGTTGGATGTTTGTGAATAGGATATCTGAAGCACTCAGCTCTGTGCCACTCTAAAAGTGTCCATCACTTCAATTTAGGAATAAATCCTGTAGGTCCAGGTGTGTCTGAAATATGCACATTTCCAGGCAGATTTTGCTGTTACAGAGAACAGAGGTGAAAGTTCTGTTAAGATGAACAGGAGCAGGATCAGAAAGTGATGTTTTAGTATTTTGAGATTTACAACGTACAGGGTCTGAAAAAAAAAAAACACCTCTTCATTACTGCTGTGAATCTGGACTTCACACATGCAAAGGAGGCTCAAACACTGGTCAGGGACTGTCACTCCAAACAAAATGCAGCCTTTTTAGGAGAAGAGAGGAGAAAATGGTTTTGTCTGAAGTTTGTCCTCCGGTCAGCAGAGGATGATTCTGAGAATGGTTATGAGCTTTAGGATCTTCTTCCAAAACTGGTGTGGAGAAAGTTTGATCATCAGTTGTTTGGATCTGATAGCATTTGTCTGACATTGCATAGATTCTTGGGCAGCTGGCAGAATGTCATGGCTCAAAATAGAACTCAAGCAGTCCAATGAGATGGCCTGTTCCCCTTAACTTCTTTTACAGGATACTTCGTGGCAACCACAGAGAAACCCACTGAAAACTAATTTGTTGAGCTGTGTACCTCTCCTAGAGCAGGTGTACATTTAGCACTCTGGCCCACATCTAGGTTACACTTCCCTTAGTAGGACAGCTACAAAAACAGAAAAACTGTCCTCGGGGAGATTCAGCATGACTTTCCAAGCCAATTTTCCTGAAGCTGCAGATTAACGATGATGCATCAAATATGTCTGTCTATTATTAAGCTTGTATGTGATCTCTGATCTCCTGCTCAAGTTCCTTACAAGGGAGAGCTGGATGCTGGTGTTTGAAGAGCTCAGACACTTCACCACAATCAATCCATGCTTTGGGAAAGGCTGTCAGGAGCCTCCCAAGGTATCTGGGCCTTCCAGAAGGGAAATATCAACATTTTGTAAAAGCAGAAGAAAGGATTTCTCAGCTGTTCTGTAGCTAATTAACACCTTCAGTTTATTTACAATCTGCAAGGTCAGAAATCTTCCTTTTGTCTTATTTTTCTTACCTCACAAATTCTCCTGGTACTTTTTTCTTCTGTGTTACTTTTTCAGTCTTAGACTTGGCAGCTTTTATGCCTGCAAACGAGTAACATATATATTTACATAGGTGTATATACTATTCTGAAAACTGCCTGTTTCAAACATGAGAAATAATACAGGGAAAATGAACATGCAGACACAAAATAGCCATTACATTTTTTCCATTTTTCAAACAATGATTAAGGGAATTTTTTAGCTCATTCAGTTTTGAAAAAGAATTCTCTTATCTTCTTCTGACTCTCCCTCTCTGATGACAAATTCAAGCTAACCATTCATAATATAGCTTATGTCTGAAAGATCTTAATTTTCATATGTAAGACAAAAGTAAATTAGCATTCTTCCTGTTTGGCTGTTCAGTACGTTCTTGTACATATCAAACACATGTGTGCCATGTCCCACATGTCAGCTGTCTTTCACAAAATTGTGTGTGTTTGGAGCCACTGCTGCTAAGTATGTAATACCTCAGTGTGACTTTGCTGATAATTAACACTGCAAGGTTTACTGGGGAGGATGACACCTTTTATAAGACAAACTCATCCAGTACTGACCAAAAACCAGATGAGCTGACAGGCCCACAAGCTTTTTCTGTATGTCTGAAATAGGAACAACAGATTAGAAGCTAAATGTGTGTGGAAACTATTTTAATAATTCCATTTCCATAATTAAAGACATTTTGTGTCTGTGGCAGAGGACAATGTCATCAAGATTATAGGAGTCTTAATGCCTGGGAGGGGGCACAGAAGGAGAAGGGATTCACTTTTGCCTCTAGACATTCATTTCTGAAGCAGGAAACACTGTATTTTGTTGACAATTTTAATACAGACTTAAGAAGAAAATATAGTGTAGCATACGTCCTCCCTGAGTCAGTTCAGTGGTTTCTGTGCTCTAAAACATGTTGGTTTTAAAAGGGAAGCTGAAAAAATACAAGTCAATCAGATAATGTATCTGGATAGATCATGTAGATAGGAAATGAATCATTAGTCATCATTATTCAGTCATCTTTGAAGGACACTCCTTTCCCTCCTTCATGAAGGCTGTAGGTTTCACATGGCACATTCACTTCTGCACCATCTCAGTGACAGTATTCCTACAGACTAACCAGAATCAGCTGTTTGCCTATGAAAAAGGAGAGAAGGAAGAGGTCATGAAAGTTGAATTCTTGCAGCCAGAGGAGACATCCCTTTAGAGATAGGGATGGATTTGACGGTGATATTTAACTCCTATTTGTCATTAAAACTACTGCATTATTTTCTTTTCCTGGACAGCTACAAGGTCTAGTGGCTCTATTTCTGTGAGTGCATTTAAACACTTTTTGGCAAACAGTAATGAGGTTTTTTTCCCTCCAGAAAAGCACACCAGTTTAACCGCACTCTCAGAGGCCTGATTTTATATGCAAGATTTCTTGGTAAAGGTTGAAGGTGGAGTTAATAGTAAAAGAAGACACTTCAAACTAAACACTCAGCTGGGGAACAAACTCCTCAAATTTCCAACTGGAAGCTAGGGAAGCCTTGGCAGGAATGTACATATGCTTCCTCTCTTTGTGAAAGATGGAGCCAAACAAAAGCCACAAGATAATTAGAAAATACTACCTCGTTTCTCCTGCAGACAACTAAGAGTGCTTAGTTTAGAGAAGGTGCAATAGCCCATAAACCTTCAAACAGGTTACAAATAGTACAACCATCAGTTAATTCATGCATGTGTTAAGGAGATGGGAGGAAGTGATTTTCATTTGCATCCAAAAACTTGAGAGATTAAGCCTGCCTGGGAGACAGAACACAGAGGCAGGGGTTTTCAGAGGCAGTAGGAAGGAAACTGTGGTTTCACTGCTTCATAGGAAAGGAACTGCAATGCCATTTTCAGCAGTGACTTCTTGGGACTTGCAGGAGGTGTCACAAAGGCCAGGACGTTTAGAGCGAGAAAAGGTGCAGTTGGTTGGGCTGAAAACCCATATCTCAGAAAGCTGGGGAGAGTCCCAGAATCAGATAGTAAGGAAGAAATGCGTGAGAGTGGATGAAACCTGAGCTGCCATAGCAAAGCAGGAGAAGAGAGAGAGGTAGCCGACATTGCCTTGCCTGTACAGAGCAGAGGGAGCACAGTGCGCTTCATGCAGCCTTTGAACACCAGGTTGTGTCACTGTTGGTCAGGACTGGACTAGGAACCTGTAGACTAAGAGATGGGAGTGGTGCTTGTCTGCCCATAAGGCCATGAAGTTTGGGTTAGCATTATGAAATGCTTGCAGATGCCCACAGTATAAACAACAGTGTTTTCCAGAGTTGGGTTTTTGCTGGGTTGCATCCTGCCAGGCATTCTTTGAAAGTGACTGGTCACTTCAATTGGTAGCTCAATATGGTGGCCTCCTTTTTTTTAAGCAGCTCACCTTGTCTCCCTACAAGCAACTTCATGTTTTAATGAAGAAAGACCACTACTGTGCAGATTACTTTAAAGTTATATGGTGTTATCAGAGTTCTTAATGTTATGACATCTGTTCAGAAACCTTCAGGAAACTCCTGAATAAAACTTTCAGTCATGTGTAATTATAAAGTAATTGAATGCTGCCAGTAACTTCAAAAACCTCTCTCCTCTTTCCAGCAAGTTGCAATTACTTCAGCCTTATGATCCTTACCTGGCCAGGGTTTCTATGAGTTTCACCTCAAATTCAGCTTTTGACAAGCACAAAATCTCACGGGAAAGTTTTGTAAACATGAAGCCATACTTCTTTTTTTTTCTTCTCAGCCATGCAAGCAAGAACCTGTGCTTTGGAAAGAGCATGAGCTATGCCTCCCCCGACAGGCCTGGGTTTGATGCAATTCAGATGCTGTTTCTGCACTACAGCAAAAGCATTCATCAATTTTAGATTCTGTGTCAGCCTGAAGTCAGGATATTTTTGTATCTTCTCTGGTTTTTTCTTTAAGC
Source organism: Cephalopterus ornatus (assembly GCA_013396775.1). NCBI lineage: Eukaryota > Metazoa > Chordata > Aves > Passeriformes > Cotingidae > Cephalopterus > Cephalopterus ornatus. The sequence continues at coordinate 65,805 of VZRE01012411.1, read as the reverse complement.
ATTTCTTGCTTACCCAAGTTTCACCTTTATATATCACTCTGCAAATGAACTGTGCCATGTTTTAGAACTCCTCTGTTGCTTTTGTGTGTTTTGCATGGGGGTTGGTTAGCAGAGAGGAAAACTGTGCATGCGTTGGATATAATAATTCCTACTTATGGAAAAGGCAGAAGATTATTCTGGTACAGAAGGGCAGAGGCCTGCGAATACTTTCTGCAATCTAAGCAAGGAGTGAATCAAAGGAATTATTACAGTTTCTAGATGGCCCTAATAGCATTGGGGTTTGTCCACAGTTGCCCTGCAACAGATTATGAAACCTTAGGTATTTATATCAAACTGAAGTACAGGGGTTTGCAAAGAGCTTAGGGCCAGAATGGGGTTACTGGAAACAATGGTCAATGTGCCAAGAGATGCTGAAATGGAACTTATGTGTTATTACTGAATTAATGGTACTACCAAGAAATGGAAGACTGGGCATGAGTAATGCCCAAAGAAATCACTTAAAGTATCTGTCAAGCTGGCTAATGCAGACTGCATCAGTATATTTTCTGTGGTGACTTGTAGGTGTGTCTCTTCGAAGAAAAATATGTGGACTATCTGTTGACCTACAATATCTATGCCAACAGCATTTCGATACCATATGTGTATATTAATGAGAGAAAGAGTCTTCAGCCTGGTCTCAGCACTATGACATGTCCCAACATAGCAGATCCTTTGGGTACTTGTTGATGTTGCAGGTGTGCTCCAAACAAGGGCAGAACAATCATAACACACAGTCCTTCCTTGAGAGACACACCAAGACATTTTATCTACAGTAACATCTAACTCAAAAAGTCAGCCTGATAGCACTTGAGGAAGGAAACAATGAAACAAATAGTGCAAAATATTCAAATGAGAAAGCATCAGACAGGAATGCCAGAAGTTGCTCAAAGCACACTCCAATTACAATAGAAGTTTTAGGAGTGAATGAAAATAACTACTCTAGCATTTTTTAGATAGTCTGCATTATTTGAGAAAGAATATTTTGAAACTATTTATTTTAATTAAAAATAATAAGATTCCAGGGAAAGAAAACCAAAACTAATAACATCAGGGAAAAAAAATGTAAGAAGGAGGGAGTAAGCCCCACCGAGTAAACCTTCGGAGATCACTTAGCTCTGCATTGAACTGCTGAATGCAATAAATTCTTTATCAAATTTGGGAGCCACCAGACATAAAATATTTGACATATTTTCCACATAATTACCCAGTTTAATGTCTGCTATACTTTTTGTTCTGTGTCTACCAGATGTTTACACCATTGCTGCTGACTTCCTTGTGACTGGCAGGGAGGTCACTTCTAGATCCATCATGAACTTTACAAAGCCAATAGATGTTACACCACCTACCTGGGTACGAGACAGGTGATTTTGGGCTGCATCTGTGTAGTAAAACGTCTGCCAATGTTTTCTTTGCAAGGGTATTGGTAAATACAGTGAAAGGGAAACAGACTTTCTTCACCATTTCACACCTTTGGTGTGCCTGGGGTTACTGTTTATCTTTCTAGATAGAAATGGTCCCAGTTATGGGATCAGACCTCACTGTGCTCGATGGTAGTTTCCCACTCAAGCAAAAGCATTTTTGGCTTTGTAAGCAGCAGAAAATCCCAGCCTGAGAGCACTCACAATGCGATATGGACATGGAAAAAGTCCTTGGCAAATTATGTTGCCCATCATGACAAAACTTGAGAATTAACAGTAAACCAACAACAAACATGCAATTAAAAGTTGCAACAGTTTCCTGGAAGTTGTGCCTCATTACTGCATACCATTGCTGGATGAGGAGGTTGTCAATCACATACCTTTTCTTGAAGAAGTAACTGACTGCCATCAAGGTATGTTATCTTTCCTGGTGGCAGCACAGTCTCAGTCTCACACCACCACTATGACCACCTATCCCCTGCTCCTTTTCTTTCCTTAGTGCTCAAGTGGCATGGCATAAATTATGCAATGGACCAGGAGCCCACACCGCCCATCACTTAACCAAGGCTCCCGTGGGCAGGTACCTCTCTGGCCATTTCTGCACAGAAAAGGAGAGGAGTCAATTAGTACCTCACACTAGGGGTCTGGAAAACATTGGTTCCCTCCTCCTATTTAATTACTTAGAAGGAGACATGCTACAGCTAATAGCTTGAGGTAATTCACCTGATTCACAGCTGGCCTGGAGGCATTATGATTTTGGGGACTGGAGGATCCACGTTTGAACCCAAAAACTAAAAAGGAATCCCAGATAATGAGATCAGAAATCCCTCAAAAACTCAGGAAAAAAACTGCAGGTTTCAGGCTAAGTGATGTAAATTTAAGCATTTTTGCAGATCAACCCTGCAAAATGTTTTTTCTACAGATTGATCTGTGGAGTGTGCTGTGGCCTCATAGAAAGGACCCTCAGAATTATGAATGACTACCATCAGGAACACTAGAAGGCAGGAAAAGCAGATATCAGTTGATGTGTTCCTTTGGTCTCCGCAGATTTTTCAAGTGTCACGCAATCCAACTTCCTGCAGTAGACATTATTCCAAATCACCACAAAATCCTGAGCGAGAGCCTCAGGACAGCTGGGTTAGGAGAAAACACACACCCTCAGCAACTTCTGGTACTATGTAGTAACATTCCTTCTCTTTATTTTACAGTTGCTAGCCCTGTAGCAATCACTTTGCTCACATTTTTAAGTTTTTTTTTTTCCACCACAGTGAGTACCAGAAACCTTGTAAAAATGCATTTCCTGGAGCTTCATTCATGTTCATTCACTCACTGTAGCCTCAAGCAAAGAGCTGCACGAGACACAGGATGAACAAGAGAAATACAATTATTTGGTAGAAAAAACACAAGAGGGGAAAAAATCCCAACAATAATGTCAAATTTTTACTTTTCATTTCCAATTTGAATTTTGTAGTACAGTTATTAACCACTTGTGCCCACTGATGCATATCTTTACGAAGGCTGCAATGGCAGCAGCAATACAGTCTTGTGCTACAGCTGTCTATGAAGTTCAAGAAACAACTTAATGGGGAGAGAGAGGCTCAGAACTATGTACTGTGCTGTAGAAAAGGTGGCAACTCACCTTTTGTGATGATGGGCAATCAGCTTGGGGTAACAGTGCCACAGAGTACTTCTGGTGAAATTACACCAATTAAATCCATTTCCTATTGTGTCAAAACAGGTATAACATCTTTGTGAGATATTTAATTTTTCTTAAGAGTGGTTCAAATTGATGTGGATCTAAAATGAGCTCTAAAAGAGATGTAGTTGTGCTTCTTATTTATTATGTGATCTAGGAACTGCTGAATTTTCTGAAAAGACTTTTAACTGACTCTGTTGAGTTTTGATCAAAAAGTTGCAGGACTGGCATGAGACTGATGTCTCCTGATTTTCTGGTGCCTGTATTAGTTTGTATTCAGTGTGAGATAGCCAGGCTGTGAACTGATGGAGTGCTATAATTGCACATGTGAAAATAAAGGACACTTTTTGAAATGCTGAATTTGGTGGTAAATTTCTCTGAAAGCTTTGGCTTGCACAAGGACTATCATGATTGTTTTATTACTCAGTGCCAGGTTTGCTATTCCCTTAGCCCATTTGATCTTAATGAGACCTACATTACAAAAACGCCATTCAGTCTGTAGGGAATATATACAGCCTTGCATGTTTATTTAATGTCACTTACTTCAAGACCACTATGGATGAGGAGAAACAAGAAGGTTTAGTTCCTGCATGTGCAAAAAGTAAATGCAGATAGAATCTGTGTTAGGAGATTAAGGGCACACTTGGAATTAATTAGTTTCTGCATTGCTTTGAGAATTTTGTATGCTGGGCTTGAGAGTGCTGCTGATCTCATCTGCCACGAAAGCACAGCTGGAGCACAGTGTGAAGGCAGCAAGTCCCTGAGACAGAATCACACTCCTGGTATTTCAGCCATGGTCACATGCAGTTTTCTGGCAACGGGTGCTGTCTTACAGACAGCAGGTCTGGAAGCAGAGATGTAGATCCACCCCCGTAGGTAGGCGGGATTCCTGGCCAAAGGCAGGGTGTCCCTCAGAGTTGGTGTGGCACAGCCATGCGCTGGCTCTCACGCACTCAGTCAAGCCATGGCCGTTTGAGCCTGCCTGCATTTTCACACTGATCTCAGCATAAAAAATTATGAATAAGTCTTGTATCAGAGTTACAGAGAAGTCTCCATACCTGAGCAGTACAGAGGTTCCTAAAAAGCACTCGTAGGATGAGAGTAGGAAAAAGAAGAAGGTGAGAAATGACTGACCCAGTTTAGGGACAGGAAGGAAAGGCCTTGACTGAAATAATACCACTCCAAGTCCTGCATGTAGACTTGAATCACAGACTGGGAACTTGAGTTTCAAGTGGTGGTCAAATTTACTTGGCATGTAAATCCTACCTTCTCTGTTAGGGTAGATCCTAACCAAGGAGTGGAGAGAAATGCCTGGTTGAAATGAATGCAGTAAATGCAATGTCATCTTTCAGTTGAAATTTGGCTGCACTGTGAATTGTTTTGCTTTCTTTCCTTTCCTGCACTGCTGGAAATTAATCCCTCCCCAGTCCTCTCGGGGATGGGGTGAAGAGTGGAGAGAGAGAAAAAAAACTGGTAAGGAGAATGCTTATTCTACATAAAGTGAAATAAGCTGAAGTTAAACAAGGCAGTGTCACCTCTTCAGGGATAAGTTGACACTTGCGTCAATAGTAGACTAGTGGAACAGCAGCTGTAGTGTGGGTAGCACAAGCTAGAAATGTTCAACAGTTTGGTGAGAAGGATGTTGACTGCTGACCAAGGTTTGGGCACAGGTCTATGAAATGCACACATGCCCTCCTTGCATGAAAGAAGGGGGACAGAGAGAAATAGCCTGGTGTTTCACATAAACTGTGACTGACCCTTTGTTTGCATTTACTAGAGGTGGTGAAGCTGTGTTTGGGTGTAGTAATGCAGCCACTTCCCTCCCTCCCTGGGAACTGGGTAGAAATTACAGCTCTTACAAGGCATTTGACACAACTGCAGATGATGAGAGCATGCCATTTGAAATGAAGATGAGATGCACAAGGCTCCTCCTTGAAACACAGCTTGATACTGCAGCTCAGAGCTGACTCATACACATCTCCTCCCCAGCATCACCGTTAGGGCTGCAGGACAGCTCAGCAGGCAGTGGTAGACTGAGTCACCTTCTCCCCTGTGTTTCATGAAGCTTGCAGGGGAAGAAATTAAATCAGACCATGAATCCAGTGATATTTTATTAGGGTTTTCTTTTGGAAAGTATGCTGTGGGTTTCTGTTAGGCTTGAAGTTTTTTCCAGAAGCCATCTCAACAGCTTCCCTGCTGCCTGTTTCTACCAGCCTGCTCATTGCAAACATCAGCTTGAATACGTATTCTACTACTGGATCAGGAAACATAAAGCTTCCAACAAAGATTTTAAACATACAGCAGAAGCCAAACCAGAAAGACAGTAGGACTGGCTTAATTAAGCTGAAGCTGTTTAGAGTAATGTTAACTGACACCAGTTGTGAAGATTCATGAAGATTAACGACCCACCTCCTAATTGCTTTGAAATTCTACATTCTCCCTGCAAGAGAATTCATCTCTGCAAGGGTTGATAGAAAGAAGTGTGAGGAGCCGCAAAGAATGAAAGGCAAGCTGAGTTCCTTTTTAAACAATAAAAATGGAAAAAACCCATAGCTTGTGCAAGGCAGGATATGGTAATTAGCAGGAGATCCTCAAGCTTACATAAAGCCCAAAAAATACCAACTCAAACTTTCAGATGCAAAACCATGCTACTTTCTTCTGTTGACAGCACATTACATTCTTATCGGGAAAAAAAGTATCATATATATAAAAAGCCATAATGCTGATTTAGAAGCTAAATAGGAGACTGTATCACAGCTCTTTGTTCTTTCAGCAGCTCCTTAGGCTGGAACAATTTTCTTTGCAGTTGAACACTTGTGCTTGGATCATACACTCTTGTTCTGAGTATATGACACTTCCTTAGGCTTTTGTGGGGGAATGGCACAACAAGAAAAGAAAGGCTAAAAAACGGAGTATAAGCAAGAGTCAAACACAAAACTTAGTCTAGAAGAGCTAGGTTTTGCCCCATCTCTCCTTTTCAGAGTATTCCAAGCAGTGAAGAGAAAATTAGAATCCTTAGAAGTAAAGACTGTCCATGCCTTTTATTTGGGCATTCACGGAAGATCTGTATTCGTTGAACATTGTTTACTTAAAAACACCCACCAAGCAACACAGGCACAGGTTTCTTTGTGGACTAAACCTATAAAAAGGAGGGAGGAAGAACAAAAGATGCAAATACTAGTCTTTAAATAGACATACTACAATACAAAATCCTTTAATGGTCAAAGAAGAGGGATCATCAATGAGATCTTGGAAGGGAATGAGATTCTCACTTGAGTTGACTAGACTGTGAAAACATATTGGACCATACTATGCTTTCTTGTCCTTTGCTACGTTTCTTCTCTTTCTAACAGCTCCATTCACTCATGTCAAACTTTATGTGAGTCATAATTGCATTTACATTCTCACAGTTATTTCTTTATGAACATATTTACTTCCCCTCTTCCCAGAGCTCTCAAACAAACCACTGTCTTCCATTTGCAAGAAGAACAACATACTGATGAGCAAGTATAGCTGTATAAAAGTAGTCATAACTTAGAAGAAATCTGGCAAGCTGTCCCTGAGTGCCAGTCCAGCACAAAAGGATAGGTACTTGTTTCTCTGACCCATGTGTGACTGCCACACCACTTATTTAGGGCCAGAAGAAACAAATTTACACTGCACTACAGAATCTAAAATGGTCCAATGTGGTGGGTTGCTCTTTATTCTTTACCCATAGTCTTAAAATCCTCACCGTATTTGCAAGAGCACTTCAGACATACAATTTCACAAGTATTTCAGTTCCTTGTGCACCTCTGCGGTGCAAAGACTCATGCACCCAAAATAGCTGTTCAACAGTGGAAACTGTTCAGCTGTTACAAAAGCAGAAAATAAGTGGCATCACCCATTGTAGTGTGCAAGGAAATATTTTTCTGTCAGCAACCACATTTCCAGTTTGCTGTCACTGTGTAACTGCCTCTGGGTTCACTTCCAGTAGAGGGCAGAAATCAACACAAGATTCACCAAGCACAAATTTGATGTCCTTAGGTTTTGCCAGAGATGAACAATAGAGGTGGGCCCAGACCAAGATTTTGCATACAAAGGAGATTTGAGAAAGTTCAGTGTTGTATATGGAACTAAATTCAATGATCACTGCAGGAGCAAAATTCTAATGAAAAATTCTTCAACCAAACACTACCAGCATTTGGGGATATTGCAGTCTCAATTTGAACTTGATCCCTGTCATCCAAGTCTCTCAGATGTATAGTTTCTTGTTTTCAGAGATGTGAAGAGCCATTATTTCTTACAGCACATTGTATTTAATGTACTTTTGGGCTCTTATTATATTATATGGTCTACATATCATACTGTTCAATACCACCTTTGAGGAATATGGTACTTGCAGCATCTAGATCATAGCAGGAGTCAGAACACAAAGGAAGAATTCTGTTTTGGGAAATAGTCTCTGTGCAAAGCAAGTGATACAGAGGCACAAGCATTTTTCATACAAACATCAACAAGAAAGCAAAGTTCTAATACGTATGGGAGAAACTCCAGTTTGGGAATGAGCTGTATTTTGAAACCCCTCTTTTTCCTCTCCTTTTCCCATGAGGTCTTTTTCCCATATATCTTTGCTATCGTCTCCTGCCTACTGATAGTGACCCTGTCAACCTTGCACCATAAAGATAAAAAAGCCCCACAGAAGGTGTTATTTCTACCTCTGAAGACTATTGATGACTTCAGAGAGGGCCAAGACCCTCATAAGGTTGCAAATTCTCTCACCCTCTTCCCTGAAAAACATTTCTTCTATAATGTGATTGAAAATTATGCAGAAAGGGTAACAAGTAACTTACATCACCTCAAAAAGAACGAGTCTGTAAGTAAACTATATGCTTAAGGATTATCATCATTTCCTAAAAGTTCAGTTGTTGTCCTTAATATTGTGAGCAATCTAGACTCCCTTGGTTTTACCTCCTCTGTGACCTCAGCTTTCAGGCTTCCTTTCACAAGAGCACTCTCTTGCTTAGGCTTGGCAAAATATGGTATGAAAGGTGAAACTATGCATTTGCTTTGCAACTTTAATTTTATGAAAGTCCTAATGACATCTGTAGTTCTGGTGGCTAATGAAAAAAAAAAATAGCTGAATACTTTTAGCAGCTGAGGGAAGAAAATACCTTCAGACAGAAAGAAAAACCAAACCAAACCAAAAGAGAAAAAAAACCCCAAACCAAAACCAAAACCAACAAACAAACAAACAAAAAAAACCACAATCAAACAACTAAAATGTATATTAGATTTTTTTTTTTGTTTTCTAGAATATACACTGGATTCCTCAGATAAAATACAGAGGAAGTTGCAAGGATTCCTGCCCTGAGAATAAGGACCACAGAAGCAACAGTGGTGGAGGAACTGATAGCTAACATGACTCAAACTGCTGAGGTCTCAGACACACAAAACCACCTTTTGTGGTGCAAAGGACTCATGCTGCAATATAGTTCTCTGTGTGGGGAGTCCAGACTGGCCTTGTAATAACCATAAGCAATTGATTGGTCATACCTCATTTTGCAAATGAAACCCATTTTTGTTTTCTGGTGTTTGTAAGCAAATGAGATGGCAGGTGATTTAGCAGATGATGCTAGCACATTTGGAAACTTTAAATAGCTTGTAAATCTGAGAAAATTTACAAATTTTATGGAATGGGGCTAAAGGACAGAGTTGTATGTGCCTCTGTCTACTGCACTCAAAGTCTCCCTCCCTCCCTTCCTTCTTTCCTGCCTTCCTCTCTCCCTCCCTTCCCCTCTTCCTTCTGTCTTTCCTTCCTTCCTTCCTCCCTCCCACCTTTGTTGTGGTGATTGTTAATATATGAGGTTATATATGCTTAGTATCCTGTGCACACTTACTTGCCTTGTTCACACCATGTGTAAACTGATCCGTCCAAATGCCTGCTCCTCTTGCTTCCCTGTCCCTGCTGATGTCTTTTACCCATCCTTGGAGATTTCTTCTCAACACAGGACTGAGTTCATCACAGCCTCCACTCGAACAGGGCTGCCTACTCAGCTCTAGGAGTCTTCCAGAACAGGTTATTTACAGGAGAGCAGCCTTTGTTCCATGGTTGCAGGAGGAACAAGACCAAGTGACTGCCCACCTCATTGTGACTGCCCACCTCCTAGGGCAATTAGTGCTGCAGTAATGATGAGCTTCTTACAGGGCTGGAGTGATCTTTAGTAGAGATAGGCTTGATGACAGCAACCTCAAGATGTCTGAAATACCTCAGGGTATTTCTAATGGGATACAGGGATGCCTTTATCCTCATGTACTGGCTACAATTGGAAAGATGTATGATTTTCATTTTTAGCTAGCTTTCCACCATTTCAGAGAGATATTTACAGGAGTATAAACTGACAGAACAGCTCTGCAGAACAGCTCATTGAAGTATCCCAGAGAATAAAAATACCCCCAAATGCTACATTATAGAACCTACCAAGATGGAATATACAAGAATAACCACAGAAAGGTTTCATGCATAACACATGTGATTTCATGTATTTTTTTTCCTGGCTGTGTAAGTGCATTTGTAACTTTCCACTGAACAGCCAATAGAAGATAACTGCTGGACTAGGCACCAGCAAGTTTTTGTTTTAAAAAACACATAAGTTGCTTTTCCTCTAATTATTTGTGGGATCCTATAACAGATATTTTATTTTATATATTTGTTTGTTGATTGCTTGGTTTGTTTAATTATCTTTTTATGTTTTAACAGGTGTTCTTGTAGGGTTGCTATGGAATTCGAGCACCATTTGTTATACTGAAGGAGACAGATGAAATAACATTAACATTTCACATGGCCAAAGAAATTATAGGATCTGTTGAGGAAAGTGGCCCTACTGTTGTAAACCTGAAGGTTTCTGAGTGCAGTAATGACAGAAGAGAAGCAGAAAGAAAGTAAAACAAAGTAAAACAGTAGGATTAAAAGTAGAATCCCAGTTTGGAACAAATTAAGTTTACTGCAGAACAACTGGGATGATGTGTTTGGAGGTCTAGAAAACCCCCAGGGATAATTTGTCATTGGTATAGCTTGTGGTGTCCAGAGCAGAAATGATACCATATGCTTTGTGAGTTAGTCTTGTTAGCCAGAAATAAGGCACAGAAGGGAAAGCGCCTAAGCCATGTCAGACATTTTTAGGATTTTATTTAATTTTATTTTTTTAACTGGCTCTATTTTGTCTACATAGCCAAAAGCTACAAAACCAACAAAGATTGCTTTTAAATAATGTGTTGAAAGCACTGGTCAGGTCTCTCACTATAAGGGTTTCCAGTTTTTCAGTCATGGCTGTTACATCTGACTGTGTAAATATGGTATGGATTGCTTTTTAGGGACTAAACACTCTTGTGAAAAAAAAAAAAAAATTCTGGAGGCTCCAAATCTGACACTGGAGGAACTCAGAGCTTCAGGAAAAAGAGGAGACTTCTCCAGTGTGAAAGATCACACTGGAGCTGGAAAATATGGAACTTTGCCTCTGGCTGCTGTCTTCTTTGGAAAGACATTTAATTGTCCTTAAGCATTTTATTGTGAAGAATATCTTCAAACTGTGATGGGAGAAAAAGAACACTGCAGGAGGAAATTTAGTTCATACATCCTCTAAGTAGTCCAGCATTTTGAAAAAATAAAACAAAAAAATAAAACAAGAAAACAGGGATAAGGGGGTTTTATTGGTCTTGAACTGCAAAATTCTCCTCTTATATCACCCAAACCTGTCTTGCCAGCACAGTTATTTCTTTCCTCATGCATATACCTGGCAAGAGTAAAAGTATCTGTCAATTCTTTGATACTTTTTCAACCAAGTACCATCCTGTCCCAGGTTTGGCCCCTGCAGCAAAACTCAGCCTGATGCTGTTGGTTGCTGCATTCTGTTGTGGATGTCCTAAGTCTCCATATACAGTACCTAGAGAAGATGACATGAAGATTGTACATGGGCAAGGTTCTCCCTTCCTTTGTGGACTTGTAAGGCAGGGCTTTTACCCTCCAACACTTCCATTCTCACCTCTGCAGGAGGGGCAGTGGTACTGCTCCAGTGCAGGAGGGGTCGTGAGTCGAGTGACATTACAGGCATAAAAGCACTCAAGCCCTGTGGTGAGAGAGGTCATAGGGGAAATCTTAGGAGAAACCTTGCCTTGTAGAAACTGATATGGATAAATACATCAATGGCTGCAATTTACCTAGATATGAGCAGTGCCTAGTGTCATATCTGTACCTACAAAGCAAGGAACAAAGCAACAAAATACTCTTTAACCTGTGATGTCACTTCTTAGCTCAGAGTTGTAACTCCGTGGGAGATCACTGTATGAGGTTTGGTTATGCTTTTGTTTTGTTTGAATGTGAAGTTTGTGCATGTACATACTTGTGTTCTCAGGAATGCTGTGAGTTGTCCAGCAGACCTGGGGAGTCCCAGCCCACTCTCAATAACCCCATTCAGCAGGCAACATGTAAGTCTATCAGTGATACCAGAGGATTTGTTTCCTGGAAGTGTTGAGTTACTTTCACTTCACATTTAGTGAAATTTACCTTCCCAGAGTCCTACTAAAAAACAGAATGATAGGGGTTGTGTTAGCTTATGCTCTTCCAAAGGATTATTTGGCAAAGCATAGCACCAAGCAGGTGGTTGCCTCCCTGAGCCAAGCAGTACTGAGTATTGAACAGGAAAAGGTAACTGAGTTTGACTGATTACAGTCTTGTTTGTCACATTGGTAATGCTTCAGTCAAGGTAATGTTGTATCTCAACAGTTATATTGCTGTGTTATCTGAACTTCAACCACTACTAAATACCCCAAAGAGAAATTCACTTCAAGCTTTCACACTCAAAATTGTTGACTTTAGCCATAGCAGTTCCATATCCAGGAGACCATGAAATGAAGGCACAATCATCAAGATGTACAGAGAATACCTTTTGCAGTGTTCATGATAACTGTGTGAAAGGAGCTGACTGCAGAACAGGGTCATGTGGCATTTAATGAGTGGATTGCCAGAGCAAAGCACTAGGTAAAGAGCAACAAAAATACATGAAGAAGTTGCTTCCGCCATGCCTGGTCACAAAGCTGCAGGGCATAGTACTACCATGGTCCTTTCTGATGGCTATCCTTGAAAGTCACTCAAAGGAGTTCATTTGTCCAAGACAGGGGATATCTAGATCTAGAAGACAGGGAACAAATAATTACTTGCACTGGCAAAAATCTCTCTTGTGTGAAACCATGAAAAAGTGACTCAAGACACAATACAGCAGTGTAGGATCTCCTAAGTGTAGGAAAATAAATTCATCAGATACTTAGGTGCTCAAGCAGTGGAACTGGAGTTGCAACAAGAATGACCATCACCCATGAGAACATTTGCACCAAAGTATGGCAGGTCTGGTAAAAGTAGGGGGGCAGCAGAAAATCCCAATGTAGTTTTAGACATAGTAATTCATGAAGATGTTAACAAGAACATTTATAAAATCTGTCTCAGGTATTATCTCCACAAGAGCAGTGTTTATGAATAAAAGAATGTATTTACAGCTTAGTGAGGTAAAAGCTATGCAATGAGAATTGGACTGCAATTGAATAATGGACCTCAGATGTACTGAGAACTGTATGCATGAGGTTTCTTAGGGAGAAAATGAGAATTATTGTTCCACTGGGTACGTAGATAGCACCCATGAGGCTGAGGCTTGGTGACAGAGGAAGAGTTGCCCAGCTACAACTGACCACAGAACAAAATTACATTTCTGAGGGCTACCACAAAACACAAAAATGGAGGTAAACATACATAGATCCTCCCTAGGGAAAAAAAAAGAGTAACCAATTAAGTGCAGCTACTTATGATAACACAAATCAGTAATAGTGATTAGACAGTCGAAAACCTCCTCTCATCTGGAAAAATATTCCCCTGACCTCAGGCTCACTGCATGCTGAGATTCTCACCAGCAGGTACACTGAGACCCCTGTTTCCTTTCAGAAAAAGAGAAAGATGAAACTGTAAGTATAATAGTCATCTTTCTTCATATTTAAAAGCCTCTAGGAGTTTAATTACTAAGATTCATTTCCTGTTGTATATAAAATTATATTTCCTGGCTATTTTTTCATTAAATATCAGTATTCAATAACTGTAATCATTCTGTTGTGTTACCCAATTATACTTTTCAGTAAAGATCTTTCAAAGTCAATTCTTTAGAAATTGGTCATAGACTATTTTTGGGACAATGAAAATTGGGTTTATCAGTGAAATAATGAGGCCATCACTGCTTAAGATATGGCTGGAATTAAGATTAGTTTGCAATTCATGAAGGTCATGGCTGTAGAGCAACATAATGTGTGCCATTGCAAAGCAGATCCACATCAGGTTTATGAGACCAAACTCTAGTTTTTGCAATGAAAAAATTAAAGCTTTTGTGTCTCTGTCCCCAGAACAAGCATAAATTTAGAAACAGAGTTCAGGAAGCAGCAACCAGTATGCCAGCCAGTAGACTTCACAGAATGAGATCTTAGTTCTTACAATAATAAAATTAGGAACTAGAGTAGGAACTCCATTTGAACAGTTCAACATCAAGTTTATAGAAGAAGAGAGCTGCCAAATAAATGTAGTACAAAGCCTCATAATTTTAAGAAAAGAACTGCAGAAAATGAAGCAAACTGTAAAGCAAAGGAAAACATGCAAGACAGAAAGAAAAAGGAAAAATAGAAAGAAAAAATAAGAAAAAAAAGAAGAAAAAGAAGAAAAATAAGGGGGG
>VZRE01012411.1:30432-51875 GCA_013396775.1 Cephalopterus ornatus | reverse complement strand
GGGGGGGGGAGAAGCCTACAAGCAGCCAGGGAGCTTTTAAAAAATACTGTGCTAGAAGCCAAAGTAAATTGTGTACCACAGCTCAAAAAGAAGACAGAGCAAACCAAACCCTTCGTAGTTCACAGTCTGTAGGAGTTACGAAGCTTTGAAAAGGAAAACATAGCATTTAAAAAATTGAAATGTTACTTAAATGATAACAACAGAAAAGTTTTGAAAAGGGATTGGGGCAAATTCACAGATAAAAGGTCTGTCAGTGGAGTCTACAAGGCATAGATAAATTCTCTCACTTTGATCTAGTGGCATTTGAAGAATAATGGCAGCAATGGATTCATGAATGAATGTCATTCAGTGAATGGCAGCAGTATGTTCAGGACAGCAGATTTCAGTTTCCAAGGGACAAAAACACAAATTCCATTAGGTATCACTGAGGTAAGTCTAATTCTTGTGTTCATCCAGGTACATTAAAGAAGAATGAGAATAACAACAGTAAGCATGAAAGATAAAAGTCATCTAGAGAGAAGACTGTCAAACTCATTTGGTTGACTAGTCCTCAAACTACATTTGGAGTAAGTTGTTTCTTGGTACCATATGTTTAAATCTTCATTTCCATTGGAGTTATAAAAAATGAAATAAGAAATTCTAAGAAGGGCACAAAGGTTAAGCAGTGGCATCTTCCAGGATAGTGCATTTATGTCTGAGAATGAGCTATTTGCCATGAGAGATCCAGGAAGTTAAAAACTCACAGTGGCAAAATTCTCTTTTTAAAAACACATCTGAGACACATGGATTGTTCCCATGGATTACTGTGGAGCACCACATTCATAGACTGTGTGCTCCCAATAAAGAACTCCCACATCACTTCTCTAGGACTTAAAGCAGTAATTTTAGAGTGTAGCCAGATGGATGGCAAAGTCAATCTCGACAAGGACGAAACTTGCTCTTTGTGAAGTATAACTTCAGTAGCTGAAACAGCTACACAGCTTCCTAATAGAAAATATATTGAAATTCCCAAAAGAGCTGTCTCTAGTATTTGCTTCATGTTTCCTGAAGCTGTCTTCCGATTACAAAGCAAACATGATTAGGATGGTTATGATGTGTATGCATGCAATTTGCAGAGAAAACTGCTCTTAGTTGCCTCTCTGCCAATCTGTGACTTCAAAATGTTACCTTATCTTTATATTTAGCTAAGTCATGGAAGCTCCATTGTACTCAGGTTTGCACACTCTCAACAACTCTGCAAACAATCACCGTCTTTACCATGTAACACAGCAGTTTAAAAGCCCACATATTTTATTCCTGATGCCCATTTTTTTCTCTCATAGATTCACTTGAACAAAAGCAAACATTTTAACACCTTGTCAACATCAGCATTGTGAAACTGACCCTTTCTATTTAACTAATGCCCTTATTAAGCACAGTTGAGATTTTTTTGTTGTTGTTTTTTATTCTCCTCTTGACATGGGCAATGTGAATTGGACCTGCAGAGTAATTTTTTCTTGGTACTGAGGAAAAATTTCCATCGAGAGATTAAGGTGGAGGGACCGTATCTCCAA
The DNA here is from genome assembly GCA_013396775.1 of Cephalopterus ornatus. Classification (NCBI taxonomy): domain Eukaryota; kingdom Metazoa; phylum Chordata; class Aves; order Passeriformes; family Cotingidae; genus Cephalopterus; species Cephalopterus ornatus. The sequence goes on along the minus strand of VZRE01012411.1, from coordinate 50,322 downwards.
TTTAATGCAGAGTTCCCCTAAAACCTTGCATCTATAATCCACTTGAGTCCAGACAAGTCCAAGGGGGGTTTGTTGTTGTAGAAGCTATTTCTGTTGAAAAAGTTCATGCTATACACACTGGGCAAGAAAATTTGGATGAAACAGAATTCTGTTTTCTAAACAAATGGCACCCTTGTTTTTTGCAAAATCATCTCATGTGACTGGAACTCTGGCTATGAACTTTTAAGGCTAAATGGGGATTTAAGGAGAATCTAGAATATATTATTCATGAAGCTGCTCAGTTGTGGATTGTGAGGGTTATTTTGTGTTATTTTCATACTAAAAGGTTTCTCAGCACTCTTTATCAGAAGCATTTCTTAGATAGAGGCTGCAATTGCATGCTGCTCCTGTGCCTCAGGCTCTGAAAGACTTTAATTTTGGAGGAAGAGGACCCAAGGAAGTAGAGGGATTTAGCCTTCTAACAGGAAGAAGAAACTAAATTCGGAAACCTCCCGTTATGAAATTCTAGAATTCTTGCAGGGTTTTCTTAATCTTTTGAGTAACGTCAAGATGGGGATATGAAAATGGAGAAAGGAATTGTTTCCATTAGGTAGAAGCAATTTGTGATTCCAGATAAATTAGTCTTAGAGAAAAGCCCAACAAGGAAGGATTTGTTTGCATCACCTTTATCCCAGTTTCACAAACTGAGATTCCATTAGGCATCTGGATGTTTTACTGCTTTTTCAAACTTAAATGTATTGAGGCTGCAGATTACACCAGGACATATATAAATTGCTGCTGAAGTCAGAAGAAAACCTGCTGTATTCACCTGTCGTGCAATTTTCCCATGTCCTGATGGAACTATGCAGCAGCAGGATGTTAAATGGCATGAAAAGCATTTATGGAACTGTGATCTGTTACACTCATTATCTTTGACCTCTCATAATTTGATGCTGAAGGCATACAACTCACTCTTACTCATGACCCTTCCATGTGGCAAGAGTCTTCTCTGCCCTGTGTTTTATTTGCATACATCTCTGACTTTCCCAGCACTTCAAAAATATTGTTGACCAGTTGCAAAATATTGGAACATCACAGTTCCTACAAGACACCTCCTGCCTTACTGAGGAATCTGAGTCTGAATATTATCCCAACCTTTCTTTGCTTCAAGTGTGGCTTTACTCTGGAACATGAAAAATATGTCACCTCCGTTCCTCCCTGTTCTGTCCCTTGCCTGAACTTAGAGTCATGTTGGGATGTTTGGTGATAAAATTATTATTTTTCATTGGCTTTCATTCTAGCCAGCACTCAAGAGATATCCAGGGTAACTGAGAAGGAGACGTTTTCAGCTATTTTATGTATTTTGCTGCAGGATAGAAGTAGTGTACATTAGCCAACATTTTGTTACTTAGTTCATTAAATCCATCAGATTCACACTGAAGTGGCTGCATCGAGACAAACAGTATCCACTGAAACAGACTTCTAACATTGTGTGTGAAAACAATTGCTTGTTTTCCTCTTCTCAATTCTGAGAATACTGAGACAATTTTGACTAATGCACATGGTTTTTAAAATACTACCCATCTTAGCTGATGAAAGGAAGAAAAAATTATGGCTTTTTGCTGGAGGAAAATGACACATATCATAAAGAAGGACATACAACACTCCACTGGGTACAACACTTCTTCATGCTAAAAGTGGCAGCCTTTTCCTAACCTTCTCAGTTTTTGATCAAGTATAGAAAATACTGTTAAGCCACTTGAGCAGTTTTCACATTTTCCTGGTGTCTTGGAATCCTGTTTTAATTCAGTGCTGGTACAGAGTTTTCTTGCAAAACTGTGTTGTGCAGAAGCAGCTGAGGTCATGCTAGCACATTAGAAATAGTTGTATATGCAGGCAATAGGCAAAGCTTTTCTCTTTGAGCTGAAGATCAAGGAAAAAACAGAAAGAATGGCTTGCACTTCAAGCACAGGAAGAGCCAGAGACATAGAATTATCCTGTGTACACATTATGTGCAGTGCAGGGTCATGAGTGGTGAAGAGTGTGGATTTTTGTGATGTTGTTTGCCTGAAGGACAAGCAGAGGGTGTCTTTATACACTTCAGCTTGCAAACTGAGATTTTCCTTTAAGAAACTGGGTCTTGGAAGATACAAAGAGAGTCTGAACAATTGAGAGCATTTTCTGTTCTAAACAAGAGTTTTCTTCCACTACTGACTGAATAAATACAATGGTTAAATACGGTAACCCAAGTGCTTAGGGTTGAAGGATTGGAAGGATTTAATTAACTTTGGGATAATCAGTTATACAGCTGCAACATATAAGTGATAATTAGCCATAGTAAAAAAGCAATGAAGCAAAGCAGAAGGAGTTCCCTTTCTTTCTCCTTCTGCTGCATAAGTTTCCACAAAGTGAAAAAACTCAAGGTCAAGGTCTGTTGCAAAACGTGCTCACCCTAACCCTTGTGATACCGTGTTTGTCTCACTGAACCCAATCTGTGGTTTATAGTTTGGTGACCAGACTGGTTGCAATGGCAGCTCTGCCTGCTGCTTCAGCACAAGCAGACCTTTGAGTCCTAGGCATGACCCCACTATTCCCTCAGGGTCTGCTGTCTGTATCAAAACAAGCTGACAGAGGAAAAATATCCATCAAGCAGAACCACCTCCCCCTGAAGTCCACATGTTCACCACATGTTTTCCTGCCTCACCCTTTGAAGACTCTGCTGGGAGCATCTGTAAATGTTTCCTGTCCATATTGGAGGAGGCAGTGAATTCTCACATCCTAGAGTCAAACCCTGCAAACTCTGCAAGAATCTCAACCTGCTACTGACTTGGGCCTCCAGTAGTAAAGCAGCACCAGCAGAAGGGCTAAGATAGCCTTTCCCCAAAACTATGAAGCTTATTACAAATGCCCGTGTGTTAATAAGGAGCTACCTAAACTGGTGTACTGAAGTGATCACAAAATAAATATGAGAAGCTGACCATCACATCCCAAATCTGTTCTGTGAATTTACCAAAAAAAGTTACTCAGAAATTACACCTTGCAAAATGAATGGGAAAACGAGTGGCAGGGATGCAAAGCAAGTGCACCCAGGACAACAGTGCTCTGTAGCCTAACTGGCTAAAAGGCAGCGAAGGAGAGGCTGAAGAGCCACTGTGAAACTATGGCAGCTCACCTACCAGTGGCTTGAGGCAAAAGAAATCAGGAGGTGTATTTATGAGACTGTGTTTCATGAGAATCAGCAGACTTCCGTTGTTTCTGGTAGAGTAATGCAAATAGCACATTCAACTAACAATAGCTGCCGTTTAAGTCTTATTTGGATCTGGTAATATTGTATAACCAGAAAATGAGTCTGTCATGTCAATAAGGAGGAGTTACAGGACTCCCTGCAAGGTAGCAACTTTAAGTGTGCTGCTGCTACAAGATAAATATATTCAGCCAACTATCAGGTGCATAGAGAAGACGACAACAAGGAGTAACTTGCATATCTTATTCTGGTGGTTGTCTGCCCCTTAGCTTTTCCCAGAGGCCTTTGAAAGCATTCAGGAACTTAGCTCTGCAAATGTGCAGCACAGACAACTTGAGCCTGAACAGTGATTCACAGCCTCCAAGGAACGACTAGATGTGTTGAGCACATAAAAGTGGTGTGATCACAGGTCACAGCCATGGCATAGCAACTGCCTCCAATCACTTGTTCAGAAATACTGGAAATTTTAGGGTGGTTATTTTGTGTATATCGTTCTAAAGAACAATCTATTTGGAGTGCACGTACTCTAAGCAACCATGCAAACACTTTTTTGTATGAGGTTCGACAAGGCCAAGTGCCACGTCCTCCACTTGTGTAACAACAACTCCAGGCAGCCCTACAGGCTGGGAGAAGAGTGGCTGCAAAGCTGCCTGGAGGAAAAGGACTGCAATGGTGTGTCCAGCAGGAGCAGGACAGTGACTGTCCCCGTGTGGCACTGGTGAGGCCAAACCTTGAATCCTGTGTTCAGTTCTGGGCCCCTCATTACAAGAAGGAATTTGAGGTGCTGGAGTGTGTCCAGAGAAGGTCAACAAAGCTAGTAAAAGGTCTGGAGATTAAGTCATAAAAGGAGCAGCTGGGGGAGCTCGGGTTGTTTGGCCTGGAAAACAGAAGGCTCAGGGGTGACTTTATCACTCTCTACAATTACCTGAAAAGAGGTTGTAGTGAGAGGACGGTCAGTCTCGTCTCCCAGGTAACAAGTGACAGGGAGAGAGGAAATGGCCTCAACATGCACCAGGTTTAGATTAGATACTATGAAAATTTCTTCACTAGAAGGGTTTTAAAGCATTGGAAATCACAGCCCAGGAAAGTAGTGGAGTCAGCACCCCAAGAAATGTTCCAAAAATGTGGGGTTATGGCACTTGAGAACATGGTTTAGTGGTGAAAATGATGATAGTGCTACACTGACAGTTGGACTTTATGATCTTAAAGGTCTTTTTCTCCAGGCCTAATGACTGTATAATTCTGTAATCTAGCCTTTTTTCCTTTTGACCACTCCTGAGAACTTGGACACTGTGACATATTGTAGCAATGAGTTGTACCTAGGGACATTTGTGATATCAAAAGTGTAGAGTCAGTGTCCAAACTTACACAGGATTTGTATTGTCAGTGCACACTGACACAGCCCATCCATTATAAATCCTAATATCAATGGAAGGGAAACTCAGACACATTTTTGAGGAGTGCTCGTGCTAAATCACCTTTTCCTCTTTCTCAGCAACACTTTGCTTTTCTCTTCCTTATTGTTATGAATAACAATAAGGCACGCTTCTCTGGAACCAAAAGACAATAGCAAAGATTTCTTCAAGCTATTTTGGGAGCTTTGAAAGCCTGTGATTTGTTTTTCATATATCTACAATGGGCTAAGTGGATGTATCTGGTCTGTACAGGACTGAGCCTGTAACCTAAGTGTTCCAAAAATTTTCCAGCCACTGCTGCTTTTACTTCATGCACTTGCAGAAAACTTTCCTGATTAGATACAGTTCAGAACTTGTTTCCAGACACCATGGTTCTTTCAATCCCATTTTGGAGCATTTTGACAGTAATCTTGTGTTTTCAGTGTGCTGGAGGGATCTCCTTTCTTTCTCAGGCATTGCTGCCAAGCTCTGCCATGGTTTCTTTTAAGTTGTGGATGTCACATATCCTTAGCATTACTGCTAGGACTTTTTTGACTGCTGCTCTGTTGTTTTTCATCTTCTCAATTGCAGCTTGTATTGCTGACATTTCTATTGGAGTGATATTAATGATATGTTGGCTAAGTTCTCATATTTCATTGAACGTTTTATTAAGGTGGAACTAACAGTGTTTGGAAGTTCTGTATCTCTTAATGATTTTTTTTTTGTCTTTTCTGTGTTGCTTTACCCAAATCTGCAGATATTTGCTTTCAACTGGTCCCTTTCTTCCTTTGCAGATTGTCACTGGGAAAAGGCCCTGCATTTCCCCACTTTACTGTAGTTTCTGCTTCAATCATTAGGTCATCACTTACTTTTTTTTGCATTGTTTTTCTTTGCTCTGTCTGCTTCCTTGGGCACTTCATGCCCCAGCCTGCAGATTTGCAGTAAGCTTTGCAAGAGTTTTCCTTGTGGTTTTGGTTTTTTTTTTTCCAGAGAAGTACTCCATGTCTCTCAGCTTCTCCAGTTCTTGCTCACTGGAATGATATCCAGTTGTTCCACATGCAGCTTCATTTATGCTGTCTCTGGATAATGTAATTTATTCTTCCAGTGTGCCTTTTCTCCTTTCTTTCAAATCCATTCCTCAGTAAAGTAGGAGCTTCTTGCAATGTTTTCTTTCTTTTCCAGTATATGGTCTGCCTTATGTTACTATGTCTACTCTGCATTTTCAATGGTGTTTTCCCCTGATCATTAAAAGTACAGACCCTGTTTCTGAAAAAAAAGTTGCAGTCACAAGGAGGTGGTTACCACAGCACAGATTTGCTAGCACCTGCTATGTCACTGTACCAAGAAGGTTAAGTTAGGGACCTTTATGTTGTAGGAAGAAAAAGGTGTAACAGAATAAATCTGAATGTTGATACTTGAAGCATCTGATCAAGCATTTTCCATGACTGTGTCCTGTGGAGACATTTTTGGATGTTAATTTTAGATTATTCTGTGCATGTGCAACCCTCACACAAACACAGCTGGCTGGTGTGCTACTCCCAGACCCCTCTAGCTATATTTTTAAAGACCAAAAGGGGCAAGAGGATCTGACACTCAAGGGGTTTTTATATGATTTTTCTTAGCTGCAATGTTAGCTGAGCTCCCTCTACTATGAAAAACTGCTTAAAATAAAATCATGTATTTCTGAGAACTGACTGTTCCTCTTATGACTGTAGGAACAAAAGTGCAACATGATCTTCTTCATCACAGAAATTATAATGCTTTCTGGCTGAAGGAGAGAGTTCTGTTTCTGCTTAGTGGGACCTCCTGCCAATGTTATTTGTGCTGAGCAGTGTCTTGCTCAGCAGATTCTGCCCTTCAAACCAAAAGAGGAACCTCAGAATGAGGAAGGGCAAAAGGATTGGTCCCAGTGTTATCTATTTATTACTGAAGCTTTTGCTCAAAGTGCTGGACAATCTTTGCAAACATTAAAAAAAAAAACCCCACAAAAAAACCCCCACAAAAACAAAACAAACAAACAAACAAAAAAACCCACCAAAAAAACCCACCACTACAACAGAAACCACAGCATTGGGAATCTGTTCTATTAGGAACTCAGCAGGAAGGTGAAAAGTTTAAACAATTGGAAAACAGAGTAACAGGCAGCAGTTGGAGATTGTGGTGCAGATGCATATGTACAAAAATATTAATGGAATACGTTGTCAAAGACATAATACCTCTAGTTCAGCCATATGTAAACAGGCACAGCTCCAGAGGAATAAACCAAACTTCACCCACTTAAAGTCTGACTTCATCATCATGTGTGTCTGTAAACAGAATCTGGGTTTGAGAAGGAAGGGATTTTACTTGTGCATATTTAGATAGGTATCAAACATAAAATCTTTGGGTTTATTTTTTAAGGCATATTTTTATTTTTTTTAATCAGAGCTGACCAAATTTAGCACAAGTCTAGGTTCTTCCTTCTGGCACCTGGGAGCTCCAGAGTCCTGTTTTCAATTGCTAGCTCTGACAGCAATTACATGCAGAGCTTTGAGCAAATCACTAAATCTCTCATTTTTTAATAGAGAATATAACTCTTCCTTGTGTCATGCTGTCTGCATATCTTGCTTATTTAGAATGAAAGTTATAGAAAGTATGAATTGGTGTTTATATCTGGCACAGTACAGTCCACATCCTCATGGGTGGAGCCTCAATGGCAGGAGAGGTGGTGCTACAGTAAAAATAGTTTCCAGATCCACCAGCAAAGGACTAAGATGCAGTGAAGGATAAGAAAGCAGGTGGGCAAGAAACAAGCACTTTAGCAGCCTTGAGTCACAAGAGCTTTCATGCAATCTATTGCTTACTTCAACACAAGGCAAGTGCTACACAGTTTTAGATTTAAAAAAGGAGCAGAAATGTGTAATTACTTCTTGGTGGGCTTGGGTTTGGTTGTTTGGGGTTTTTTCCAACTTAGACATAAGCCTTTTAACACTAGTATGGCTTGGTTTTATTTATACATTTATTTCTTGTAAAGGAATGATGACTTTCTCACTCATCCTAATAATGATCCCTCTACCAAGGTCAGTACTAGTTGCCTTTGTCAGAGCACAGCTCTCAAAACAACAAGAAGGTGGTCTTATCTGTAAACAGCGCTGAATAACTTATTGCAGGAGATATTCAGTAAGACAGAGATGTTTATCAGACTTAGCCTAGAAGTCTTTTACATAGACTAAACTAACTGGCATTTTAAAGTAGACACAGATGAAGACATAAAGGAGGTAGGTGACTATATGTACTTTGAAAAGAAGACACATGAATGAGGAGAAGGAATATGTGGCCTTTGGCATGTACATTTCTGCTTCAAGCAGATGCCTCAGCCTTTGAATGACAGCCTGCCTTTTTTCATTGAAATGTTCAGATACATTGAGTATGTGTTGATCAAATCTTAAAATGAAATCTAAAATCAGACGTGCCTACAGGACAAAACATGCCTTTTATTGCTGGCAGGAGAGATGAGAAGTTCTTTTACAAATTTATGACATCACTGATGACTCTAGTCTTAACAAAATTGAAAGAGAAATATGCTTGCTTTTAAAACATTCATCTTTGGTGAGGTATTCAGGTATGGCCAAATTTTTTTTTTAAAAAAAGCACAATTCATTTGTGCTTCTGCTTTACTGTAGCATATAGATGACTGGAGACAGCCACAGTCCTTGGACTAAATGGAAATTTTGTCTGTTCTCCAGATAATGCTTTTTGCAAGAGGAAACAATGAAACCCATGGGATGATATTGAAGACAAAAGGCATTTTATTATTATTTCATTATGCTAGACATTTGGTTTTGCCAAATTCAGTCTTCTTGCTGTCTTTTTAATTAATCTCTGCTCTACAATCTCAGAACATTATACAGCCTTCCAATACTGCTCTATGCCCAGTTGTTTCACTCTGTGTGATTCAACCAAATGTGTCTCCTTAGCACAGTTTTTCTGAATGGCAGCAGTCAAAGTGATGGTGTGGAGATAGAAGAGGGTTTCATAGCCAGGTTTGCATCATTGGTGTTGTCCCTGATGCCAAGCTATCCACACCTCCTGTGTTTCGTGGACAACAGAAGGAGGAATGTTTAGATTTACCCAGTTTTCCAATTTGCTGCAGTGTAGAAGGGCAGCTTTGTGGGTCAGAGCTGTGAAAAAAGGCAGGTTGTCATTCAAAGGCTGAGGCATCTGCTTGAAGCAGAAATGTACATGCCAAAGGCCACATATTCCTTCTCCTCATTCATGTGTCTTCTTTTCAAAGTACATATAGTCACTGACTGTGGAAAATAGAATGGGATGATACACAGAGAGGCATATTCTTATCATGCCAAGGATGATGAAAGGAGCTCTTCCTGCTCTGCACAGGCAGCATACTTACTCCAAGAGATATCTGCTATTTCTTCTACCCAGAGTGTTTTGTACTTCTAGCAATGTAAAGCCAATAAATCTTCAGCGTAACAAAGTCCAAGCTCCTGGCTCAGTGGGAAGCAGAATAGGGAAGTCCTGCTGCCTTTTATTCTTAGACTTCATGCCAGGGAGAACGGGTATTTGTTCTGCTGAATGAGCAGCGTGAGGAGGTTTGCAATTTGAGGAGCGGCACTGCGTGCAATCCTTGCTTGACTGGCTGACCAAAAGAGCATCTGGAAACCACTCATCCTGAGTCACAAGTAGTGCATTGCTCCAGGCTTCCCAGGGATGTGCTAAAATACAAGGCTGTATTCCTATATTGAAGATGAGGGATATTATTGTGTTGCACTCCTTTCAAGTACTAACGGGAGTCACAGGCCGACCTACTTAGGGTGTGCAGACAGTGTACGGACCCCCACATATAAAGCCACTTAAATATGTTACCCTCTTACTGACACTGAGAACTTGATTTTAACTTCAACCATTGGCTCATCATTGATTAGATGACCTGTTATTTTGTGTCAGTAGCTTATTTTTGGAGTTCATGCAAGTTACGCATGTTGATGTGTGAATGAATTCATGGTCTTCAACTTGTTAGGTACTACGTCTCCATAAAGTTTAATCTTTCACTTACTGCAGTAGGTAAAAGCTTAGCTGAATCCCACTAGGCACAAAGAATGAATCACAGTTCAAAAGGCAAAAGAGAATAATAGGGTCCAGAAGAGTTTGGTTGAGAATATATCCTTTAATCCGACAAATTTAAAAGCTATTCTAGCAAAGTTCATAAAGGTGTAATATATAACATGGTATTTGAAAGGCTTACTCAGCACATAATATAGATTGTAATTTAAAATGTAGAGACTTTACACAATGCCAGTCCTCTCATAAATATTTTTTTAATCATTTTGCATCGGGATTTTCCAGATTTCTCACACAACAGGTTACTTCACTTATTCAGTATCTACAGCCCACATAAACTCACCTCATCTGAGTTGCAAGAAGATTCACTGCTACGTACCTGTGTTTACCCTTGTCTGGGAAGAATCAAGACTGAGGATTGGATTTCCCTTCACTCATCCAGCTGCTCATAGTCCTCAAACATGCCTTGAAGAAAAAAGGTAGATTCTTTGTATTCACATAAAGGGAATCCTTCTTTCTTGTCCTTGCAATCTGATATTTTCCTTTTTTTTTCCTGTGTGACAGAAAGTAAGATACACTGCTGGGATGATGGATGAGTGTCCATGAAACAAGTGCCTTAAAATGTACCTGGAGGATTTTGGCTGAAAAGGAGTGGATCTCTGGTCTTTTTTGGGCTATGAATCTTGTCCTGTAGATGCCAGCTAAATGGAAAGAGGCACAGTGATATTGTTTCCAGTGATTCAAACATTACTCCACCTGAGTCAGGAGTCCTTTCTATGACCAAGAGATTGGGTCAAATCCCTGGCTTAAGAATTTCTTCCCAGCTAGAAAAAATCCATAACCTTCAACAGAAAACAGCCCAAAACAGTGTAGATTGTAAAGCCTTTATGTTATGTATTTTAACTATGTGGCCACGAGCGTGTACAATTGGGTGGTAAGGCTCCCAGTATATAAAGTTGAACAGCCTTGCACCCTGACCTACTTCTTCCTGTTCAACCTCAACATTTTGCAACTTTCATGAGAGTTTTTGCTGAGAAGGGAAAAAAACAAATAGTCTCAATATATATGTATAGGTGCTAAAGACCAAATTTCTGGTCAAGCAACTTAATAATGTCAGTTTTTAACTCCACCTTCCTGTAGGACAAACACATCTGCAGTTCCCATTAACCTTCACAGGGCATATGGACCTACCTCAAAGAAAGAAAAAGTCTTTGTTTTCAGACTTCATGCACAGCTTATGAGCTAGAGACTGTATTTTGGTTCAGGGTCTTCTGTGAACAGGTTCCAGAACAATTTGAAGAGATCAGTCTCAGGTGGTATGCTTATAGTTTTCTTATTGCCTCTTATTGTTGCATCCACCTAATGATTATTTACATGGCGTATGTTTCTCTTCATTTACTATACTATTAAATAATTTTTAAAATAATGTTTTTAAAAAAATTCCATTATTCTACAGGTTTTAAGCTCAAGCACTCAATTGCAGGTTTGTCTCTAATGCCTATGGAGAAAAAAAGTGCCTATTTTAAACATTCACTGTTAAATTTCCAACTGTTAATTCAACCCACAAACTAGTGAGTACCTTCCTCTATTCTACTGTGTTGAATAGTAGTAGCAGACAAAATCATACAGCATGGCCTGTTTCTAATTACACTCTCATGTTTCCTCCTAATGAACAAAAAACCTCTATTTTGTGCATTGCCTGTTAACCTCTGAAAAGGTCAGTGCCTCGCTCCTGTAATGCAGCATACTTTTTTCCCTTCCATTTAACACAGTTATTACTTTCTGGAAGGCAGGATGTTTCTTGCTTAGACTAATGCAGAATCAGGCTGGCCCTTTTCATTCAACTTATGTATTTGAAGGCTCAGGGAAAAGTATTTAAGTCTGACCGTGAGTGTAATAGCTGCCACAGACATTGCCTTGGCTACTTATCTTTTATGTGCAAAATTGATGACTGATAAAGCATGTTTTCTATAAAAATATGTACATACTCTTGGCTTGAAGATGTTAAACCATGGGAGAGTAAGGACTTGAATTCAAGTATATCTAGTCCTGAACAATGTGATATCCATTACTTCTCTCAACAAAACTATAGGAATCAGCAACACATATTCCTTTGCCTACCAGACAACTTCTTTCTGTCATGGGCTGAAAGCCCCAGTTTTGTGACAGGAGATTTCAGCCAATTTAATCTATTGCCAATTAACAAATCTGATTTTGTATGAAGAAATAAAACAAGTAAACAAATACATAAACATCTCAGCTTTGCTCCTGACACCTCTCCTCCTCCCTTTTTGCTGTCTTTGCTGCACTCGGTGCCTTCATAGATGTGGTTGGTGACACAGAGGACTTGGTTCATGCATTGTTGTTCCTTTATTTTTGCTTTTCTCATTTCTGATATTTCACTTCCTTGGCACCAGGTCCTCCACAGGTTGGTGTCCCCTCAGAGCTGTATGCCCTCCTAGGCCTCCTCCGTGCCCTTGTTGGGTGACTCTTTGTTCTATGCTGTCTGAGAGGCTTCTGAAAGCAAAAGTTAAAACCCAAAATCTGATGGGGCCCCAGGTTTGTTTTATGGCGTGGCTCAAAAGCCAGAGCTGGAGCTATTTTGTGTTTCTTTTGGTGCTGAGGGGGTCACCATCAGGGCAAGTGTGTCTCCAAAGGTTACCATGGAAATTACCAGACCTCCCTCGGCACTTGGGACACCTTTTTCCTACTTAAAGAAAGGAGAATTGGCCATCTAGAAATCTTGGAAAATCACAGTCAGAGCCAACCAACTTCTGGCAGCTGCTCAATAAAGCAGATGTGTCATCAGGGAAGGTGTGCTAATCTGTTAAAAATATGGGCTTAGACTTTTATCAGGTTTAAAGTCGCTTTAGTTGATGCAGTCTAGGAGTCTGTCCCCCCACTGCACTGGCATTAAACAAGTAGCTTTCTACTAGTATTCCATTGTAGCCCTTACCATGCTTGCCCTGTGAACACAGCACAAAGGAACTAAGAGAACATTTGCAAACAAATGCCGCAAACTGCTTCTGGGTTTCTAAACACAAGCAGTGATTCAACCCTAAATGGCAACAAGGAGTGGCAAGCAACCAGGGCTTCAATTATTAACTAACAAGGCTGGGCTGACCCCAAGGTTTTTTCTCCATGCTTATGAGACAGAGCAAGGGGATTTCAGTGAGTGCACAGCATCAGCCTGATCGGAAAAGCAGTGCTGTGGCAGCCAGCCAGCAGAGCACTCCTAAGGGTGAGGCAACTGTGTTTCTGGATTACATGGGCTTTGCTCCTGTGGAGCTGAGCAAAGCCTTGAGGTGTCTCTGTTATCCTGGCTTACTCTCTCTGAGTGGGGAACTGAATCCAAACTTACACATCTCTTTCTGTCTGAGGTGCCTCAGAGTATCCTCTCCCCCTGTTCCAGGCTTCCTGCAGCTTCCCTGTGTAGCCAACACCTGTGGGATGGTTGTTAGATAACCTACAGTGTCTGTGGAACAAATATATATCACAACGAGATAGTGGTGTGAATCCTACCATGGATTCTCCTAGCTGCAGATCTCCCCCTGTCTTTAATGTCCCTGAGATATGATGCTGAAGTCCAGGAGGAGCAAATCTCACAGAGCACCCCAGGAAAAACCTGGGTTCTTCTTAGGGAAATGGAGTGCCTAGAAACATGGACTGCCAGCTCTATTACCTGGTATCCATGTCTCCTGCCTTCATGCTAAGGAAAGCGGATACGAAAATCTTCCCCTGCCACCTGACCTCTGCTTCTTTCTTAGTGTGACTCTGCCCCAAAAAAGCTCTATCAGAGATAGCTAATCTCTACCAACACTGGCAGAGGTTTGGAGAAGCTAGTAGAAAAAGGAGGCACAGGAGCCCTATGGAACAGAAGAAAGTAGATCTTGCCTCCAAGGCTCTTGTGAGCTGTCTGCATCCAATTTCATATACTTCCCTTTTTTTCCCTCTTGTTGTTTTGTTTTGTTTTGTTCTGTTTTTACTCTATTTTTAGCTTTCCTAAGTAGTACAACCTTAAAAGAACAGAAATGGAAGTAAAATAAGAGACCTGGTGTCACTTCTGACACAAGGGATTGGAGCCTTTCAAAGCATCTCAGGACACCTCAAAGATAGGTGTACAGAAGAAGCCCAGCTCTGGTAGAAAGTCTTTGTTCACTGCTAACTAACATTTAGGATTTGATTTTTTTTTTTCCCCCCCTGTTCATAAAGTCTATTCAGACATGAAGATCAGAGACAAGCCACAAAGGACAGAGATACGTTTGTCACCTAACTGCACTAGGCCTATTGTGACAAAGGGTGTCTGCAGAGCCACAGTGAAGATACTGGCAGTGTTGGAATTAAATACTGGAGTGGAGAGCAAGCTTACACAGGAGGTGTGTAAGCCAGAAAAATTAATCTAGCTGTGTAACATACACAAGAAGCAGATTCCTAGACTGTTCATTGATGAAGCCTGGAGACTGGGAAGATTATTGCAATAGGAATTATGTTTAATGAAGGAGGCATCCGCTCTTGAGGAGTAGTGTATCTCCTAGCACCTGACATTGTTCCTGTATTTGCACATATCTAGAAGGAATTTCTCCCTATGTACACACAGCTATGATTTTCTTTTGTCCTAAATATCATCACTGGATAACCCCATTGACTCCACTGGAGTGTCACCTGGACACCTAGAATGAATTTTCCTATGTCTTGGAAGAACATATTGTGCATGGATCCTGCATACATTATTTAAATGGAAGAACTAAGAAAACACCATGAAATGTATTCATCAGCCTGACTTGCAGAGGTGTTGCACACCTGCAGATCCTATGTAAGGTCAGTGGAAAGTGGGGACAGAGGCATCTCCTCTTTTGCATTTGGAAGAATTCTGAGGTTATTGAAGGTTTTTAATGGCGCAATCAAATAATTATAAGCAAAAAGCTAGAAAATAAAATTCAGAACAATGAAAGCATCAGTTCATTAATGGAACAGTTCCAGCCATCTGGTATTCATATGTTCTGCACTGGGGCTGTTATTGTGCAGATATAAATGACCCAATCTTACCTTCTAGCAAGAGTTTTCATTAACTAAATATATCCAAATTTTTTATTGTTCAGCTAATATTACAGGCCCTATCCTGCGTTTTGTAAGGGGCTTTTTTTTTTTTTTTTCAGTTTTAGGCAGTTAAAGCTTCAGTCCCACAGTACTTCTCCTGTGGGGATATGTGTATTCCCCATCCCACTGTGGATACAGCACCTTTTGGAAAAGTTTCAGTGACTTGTGGTGCTGAAGCTCTAGAAGAGAGAGAAGGGGCTAATTATTATTTCAGTAAAAATAACAACACTTAGACACTAGTGATAAATACTGTCTCTCGAAGGAAACACAATTCTAATGTGGAACTGAGTTTTTTACTTGCCATTATTTAATTTTTTCAAATGATTTTCTAAGACCACAGAATAACAGAATGCGTAAGATTGGAAAGGACCACAGCGACTCATCTGGTCCAACCCCTCTGCTCATGCAGGGTCACCCTACAGCACATGGCACAGAATGGTGTCCAGAGGGTTCTTGAATATTTCCAGTGAGGGAGACTTCACAACCTCTCTGGGCAAGCTGTTCCAGTGCTTGGTCAACCCCACAGTAAAGAAGTACTCTGTCATATTCAGCTGCAATCTCCTATGCATCAGTTTCTGCCCATTGCCTCTTTTCCTATTGCTTGGAACGACTGAGAAGAGCCTAGCTTCATTCTCTTGGCATCTTCCTTTCAGATGTCTATAGACATTGAAGACATCGCCTCTCAGTCATCAATTCTTGATGCTGAATAGCTCCCTCAGCATTTCCTCATAAAAGAGGTGCTCCAGTCCCTTAATTCATCTCTGCTGTCCTCCACTAGATCCACTCCAGGAGCTCCATATAAGATCTGGCATTTAAACAGACCAAAATGATGTGCAAAGTTATATACAGTACAGAGGCATCCATCTGACTGTTTCCAAGCAATTTTATTTTTTTAATCTTGTGAACTACTATGGCATTCAATTTATTGGTGGAAAAATATCATTTAGTTTCAGGTGAAAGGCAGGATAAATTATGGATTTTAGGTGCTATCTATTGACAAAGGATATCTGTTGGTGCAGGATTTAATATTCACTGGACCTCACAGCTAGAACCACAAGGGCAGGTGCTGGAGCAGTGCACCCAACAGCATCTTCTGCACTTGCCTTGGGTAAAGCCTTCCCTTGTTTCCCTGTATCCTCAGGAGAAGGGGGATTTCAGTCATTTCATGGCAGACCAGGACCATATGTGATGAAGAATCAGAACAACAGTCACGATCCAGTCTCTCCTCAACATCCTACAAACAAGTGTTGTTCCTAGACAACCTGGAAAACAAAATGCTGAATGAGTAGCAGTGTCCAGGCAGTTACTTGGTCTTCTATGCATTTTTCGTAAATGCACATCTTCCCTGAAACAGCAGTGGTGACCCAGACATAGGCTCCAGCTCCTTGGAGCTGAAGGGGACTGTTCAACGCTGCCCTCCCACTGAAGATGCATGTCCCCAGCCTCNCCTTGTCCCTGACCTTAGCACAAAACCGTAGCTCCCCTCACTGTCTTGCCTCCCTTACCATGGTGAAGCCACAACTGTCAGCTTCCTGGCCTCCTGTCTGGGAGCCTCCTAGCAGCCTTCTGCCCCCATGCCTACCCCCAACAAGGACCATATACTTCACACAGCCATCAACCCTTGTTGATGCATCTGACACTGCGTGATTTGTAAGACTATTAACTCAGAGGTTTATGGTTCTCTATGAGTCATGACTGGATTTGTCACTAGTGCACTGAACTCCCGTGCACGTCTGACAATAACTGCCTGAAGCATCTTACAAACCCTGGTCTGGCCATCTCAGGACAACATAGACAGTATGGGTGCCAGGATAAACCCAAACCTTCTTTCACAAAGAGCTGATGCACTAGTCTCTTGGACAGATGCTGCTTTCATTTCTGTCATTAGGCTCTTCTAAACAGCCTGATCTGACCTAGATCTTGCCACAGAGACTACATTCCTAAATCTCAGTATGCTCTGGCACCCATTTTTTCTTCCATCATGGCCTTGCAGTCCTGCTGTTAGAGGCTGGGCATGGGCAGAAAGCCATGAAGAGCCAAAGCTTGGCTTCCAGGACCACTCCAGTCATGTTAGCTTTTCAGCAATCAGGTACACCGCAGAAGGATAAGGACATGCTCAGGTCCAGCCAACAGGAAGCTGAGCCAGGAAGAGTATGACTCTCCATGGAAAGAGCTGGTTTTTTGCCTTGAGAACTTTACAGGTTGTAGAAGAGTTTTGTTCCATAGAATGTCATGCGCTGCTGCTGCATCATAGCAGAAGGCCAGACGAGACTGAACAAGGACAGAAGCACTTCAGTGGAACAAAGATGACGTGGCTTTATTGATAATGGTGCTTTCTTTCAGTGAGATTTCTGGTGTGTCTGAAGTTGCTCTGGAAAACAGTGTGTTTTCTGGCTAGGGGTAATGTTGTTATTTCCTCAGATCCCTCTGCACCCTGTTCTAAACAGAACCCCTACATGTGAGCACTGGTCTTCAGGTAGTGTATATATAAAAAATGAGCAAGAAGTCAAACTTGGGAGAGTTTGTGTTTATTTTATCTGCATTGCTGGAACTGTCTTTGTAATGTAACATGTGCTTTAGCAATCCACTACGAATGGTGGGGTTTTAGGACTCTGGGAAAAAAACATACTTAAAAGCTGATCAATGAAAAGCGTACACTGAAAATACTGTTCAAGGTCTCTAAATATTCCTATCTCAGATAATGCTGAAGCATGCAATTCTTTTCCACAGTAAGACCATATTAGTTGTGATCTCATCTAAAGTTTCCTTCAAAGCATCCATTGCACCAAAAGTTTCAGCGCATTTTCAATCAAAAATGAAGTCGTCCATTGCTAAATAAACACCACAGTGTTTATTTATTCACTTCTGCATAGAGAAGTGACTGAAGTGAAGAGATACTTTAAGTGTTAATTCCCTCAATTTTTATTTTTTAATTAAAAACAGCCAAAGGTACTTTCCAGGCCCAGACTGAAGAGGAATTAGATGTCTAACTTTTCTGGGTTTGTATGACTAACCTTTCACTCAATTGAAACTGTATGAATTCTGAGAATTAAATATAAATATATTAACATTTGCACACATGAAGCATAGTGATGATTTGAATCGATTCACTAAATTGAGCACATGGAACTTACGTGGTTTGTTCTGGAAGCAGACTTTTTTCCACACTGAAGGATGTGAAAACTACTTCCCTATCTGATACGATTCAGTACATCTGTATGTGATTACATAAACATGTCTCAGACCACAGAGCGGCACAGCCAGGTCTCCTAGCAGTTACATTTATTAAACTTTGTCAGACCATGTGATCTCCCCTGAACCTTTGATATTTGCCTGTTTCTAAGATTTATTGAATATTCCCTATATTTTCTTATTTAGAGCAAGAGTGGTTGGCTGAGAATTAATCACTTTACCCTTGAATAAATGATAAGTCAGTATTTCAGGGCTGAGCAAGCATGCCTGCAGTCACTAACAGAAAACAAAAGAACTGAAAAAACATTGCTGCTTTAACTTCTTCTGTTCACTGAAAGTGGACTCAGAAATACTTTTCTTTAAAACATGTGTCATCATGTTACCTTCATATAATTTCATCTCATACGCAAATCAGACTTTCCTTGCTCTTTTCTTGCTGTTTTCTTGCTGTTTTCCTTCCAGGGTCAGTAGCAAGAGTTACTGCAGAGAAGGTCCTAACCAGCAACTTCTGGCTAACCTTAAGGATGCTAAGAAGTGGCAATTTCCAATTTGCAGATGCAGTAGCTCTTACCATCAAGCATCTGCACACCTGCACTCTCCTCCTGAAGAATTCCTGTGTGCTTGAGGTTGTAGGTCTGACCACAGAGATGTAAGTCCTGTCAGATCACCCTTTGTCTGAAGCTTTGATGGCTAAGTTAATATTGATACTTACAGCGGTATCTGGGCAACTTGGCTGAGTTCCTGTCTCAAAAACACCAATGAAATCTGGTTTATAATGAAGCTACATAAGCAGTATTTCCATAGCACTGGAGGAATGATTTTTGCATTCTGAAGACCTGCTCTCTTATCAGCGGTTCATGTAATTCTTCCCATTTCTACCACCAGGGACATGCAGTTTGAGCGCACTGCTTCAAGCCTGCAGTTGTCCAGTCTGGATGTAGCCTCTGCATAGATAAGAAACTATTAAGTCCTGTCACCTTACTTAGTGTATGGGTGCTAAACCAGGTCTTAGAACTTGTAACAGAACATGTTTCTTGGTCACTTCTTGCAAACACTTGGCAGGTTGTTTTGAACAGGTAGAAGATAAAATCAAGCATTTTCAAAATTTAATGGCCTGGTGCATACTTAATAAGGCTTTTCAGCATGTTGAAGTGTAGTCTCAGTGCTAAATTACAGTTCTGAGTACAAAAACAAGGTCTGGTGTGGTGTAGTGTGGAGTCAACAAAAAAAAAAGCTTCCTAAAGAGAAAGAGCTCTCCCCAGCATGGCAGCAAAAGATTTGCTCATAACAATGCTGAAAACCTTTCTAGTAACAATACCTTTGATGCAGCAGATATTATCAGTAGCTATAGAAAACAGTGTTGATGGTACACAGGCAAAGATCTGACTTAAAGAGAACTGTCTCTGCTGCTTTCTGGTTCTTGGGAAACACAATGAGTACTTTAAGTGGGCTTGGTGTTTCATTATAGGCTTTTGTGCTGCTGGAGGCATTGATGGCTTGTATAGCCGTAGGTACTCTCTCTACAGGAGTTAGAAACGCTTCGCCATTTCAGCCACCGAGCGCTAAGTGCCGTGCAACATGCTGTCTTCTCACTTGATGCATGTACATGCAAAAGTGGCCTCTAGATGCTCCTGCAATCCAACAAAATCCGACTATTTCACAGTAAAAACTGATGGAGGGTGGGGAAGAAGTAATTTGAACCTGGTTTTGTATAATAAAATAACTCTTCTAAATCTGGAAAACCGTCTGTTGCGCAACCCTCTCCGATTCCAACGTTAAAGGTTTGGTGAACCTGCACATTGACTATTCCTATGACGGGGGCTCCTAAACATCCCTTGCCGACATCGTCAAGGGATCCGAAACTTTCACGGGACGAGAAATGCGGCTGTTTCAGAAACATCTGCATACCACCGCCACGCAGCCCCT
>VZRE01012411.1:0-22099 GCA_013396775.1 Cephalopterus ornatus | reverse complement strand
GAGGTGTCCCAATGTTGATAGCAACACATCAGGATCATTTTACTCCTCCTAAAGCTTTGGATGAAGGTACTGAAAACCTTACCACAGAGCAGTGTATTTCCCTGCATAGAAACTTTGCAATCTAGAGAAGACTTTTCTGAATTAATCTGTTTGCTCCCGTAGTCTTTTAGCTTCTTGTTTACAGCATTTTCAGTGCCCTATTTCAAATACCCAGTGCAAGTGTGACTGGAAGCTGACCGAGACTTCAGGGTATTACTGTGATCAAAGCAATTCTGGTATTTAGTGAATAGACTTAAAATAGGTCTCTAGAATTATTGCAATTTTGAAAATAGTTGATAGAAACAGCATAGCATAGAACCAGTGCCTGGTTCTCCGAGAAGTACAGTGTGTTTTCTGTTCCCTGCCATGGGTTGCTTAAGTTTCGCATGCGAAAGCATCTTAAGAGGTTCAGCCTAAAGGAAAACATTCAGGGGGAGATGTGCAAGCTGATGACAACCTGATGACAGGTGGGAATTACATGATTGTAGAACACATAAATGCCTTGAAACTAATATGCCTGAACAAACACTTTTGCTGTGATCCTGCATATTTCCGTCCTCAGCATCTTCTCCACAAAATTTCTTACAAACAGAAGCCGGCTGCCCAGATTTTAATGACAAGGTTCCGTTTGAGAGACTTGTTTACAGCTTTTTCAGTTCTTGTCTCTAAATTGTTCTTAATATGCTACAAAGACTCTGTGAAGGGACCCTTGGTATAATTTTTGTGGGAGAACAGTCACTTTTTCCTTCAGAAGAGTAGCACAGAACTGCAGGAAAGGCTTTGGCAATGAAGCTGCACCCTGCTCCTTTGTGTTTCATCATTGCCAGGCGTGTGGAAAAGGAGGGAGAGAAAATGTTGACTTTACTTGGAGCTACCAAGATGAGGTGACATTTCTTGGTTGGTAGCAAATTCAAATGTGAAGCTGCTGTGGATTTGCCTCCTGCAATTGTGCAGAAGTCATTCTGTGCCCTGTATGTCCCCCGACTGTTCCTCTTGTGGTTTGATTAACTTTTTCCCCTCAAGACCCTGCAAGTGGGGTCTCCTTCTGGTATAATCTGTATCTCCACTAGAGGGGTATGCCAATAAAGCCGTATTGGGAAACTTGGAAGGTTTGATAAGTTTTAATGCTTTACTCTTCCTCCTGGCTGGCACTGTTGTCTGTTGGGTTAAGTGGAATATCCTTGACAGAAGGCTGCTGCAGGACTGAAGGCAGCAGCTGACCAAGTAGTAGGCATTGGGTGTCTCCAAAACACTGTCAGTTCTGCCATCATGCATTTTTGTAGAGAATCATAGAATGGTATGTGTTGGAAGGGACCTTAAGGATTATCTTAAGGATTATCTGTAGCCCCCTGCCACAGACAGGAGCACCTTCCACTAGACCATGTTGCTCAAAGCGCCATGCCACATAACCTTGAACAGTTCCAGGTGTGGGGCACCTACAGCTTCTCTAGGCAACCTGTTCTGGTGCCTCACTACCCTCACAGTATAGAATTTATTCCTAATACATGATCTAAATCTACACTTTTTCAGGGTCAATTACCCCTTGTCCTACCACTACACACCCTTCTAAAAAGTCCCTTTCCATCTTTTTTATATGCTCTCTTTAAGTACTGGAAGATGCTATAACGTCTCCCCAGAACCTTCTCTTCTTCAGCCTGACTAGCCCCAGCTCTCTCCGCCTGTCTTCACAGGAGAGGTGCTCCAGCCCTCTCATCATTTCTGTAGCCCTCCTCTGGACTCACTCCAACGGTCTGTATCTTTCTTATGTTGGGGATTCCAGAGCTGGGCATAGTACTCTGGCTGGGATCTCCCAAGGGTCTAGTAGAGGGGGAGTATAAGGTTAGGGTTAGACCTGAGGGAGGCTGCCCACTGGTGGGAGAGTGAAAATCAGACCCAGCATGCCTAAGTGGGCCTTGTCAGGGATGAGAGTAGCTGTGCATGGACCTCAGGTGTTGGTGTCATGGACACAGCTGGTGTGTGCAATTATGGGATGCCTAAAAAAATCTGTTTTGTGTGTGGATTTCAGTACGTTCTCCTTTTGTGGCCTGGATCCCTTGAACTTCTTAGTTTATTTGTGTGGTCACAAAGAAAGATCTTAGTGGTTCCCAAGTAATGCTTTATGGCTTATGCTTTTGTTACAAACTGTCTTAAGGAGGCTTTGAAGTGTGTGTGTGTGTTTAATGTTCATACCCATGCTAATGTGCACAAAGCTCCAAGGGGAGAGCTCGAGGCAAACTACTATTTAGTTTTGATTTTCTTTTTTTCTCTAAGAATAATCCCAGTTGCACTTTTGTCCAATAAGATTGCTTTTTCTCCTTTCTTAACTCTTTAAAAGGGGTATAAGAGACGTGTATCTGAGAAGTGGTGAGACAGACTAGATAGTGCTTGGACACTAACCTTTCTGTCATCATATGTGTTAGAAGATAGTTTCTTTTGATTTTGTTCTGTTTTTACATCAACTGCATTCTGCCTCCTGGCTTTTTGTTTTCCCCTTGAATTTGTGGCAACTTCCAAATATTCTGATTGAAATATTTGTTGTTTCTGTTCAGCACTGTATATGCTGAGAACCCAGTCAGAGAAGTTGAATAATCACTGAAGTATGGTGTGAATTTACAACAGCTTGCTTAATTCATGTCTTTTTGTGTGCGCTGAGAGCTTGTCTGCTAAACACAACTCAGAGTTAATCCAAGTCAATTCTTAAAATGAATTAGTCAAGCTGTGTGCTAATCCTCTGTGTTTACCTGCTTATTGAGATAGGCAGCAGCCTAAGTTGCTTTAAACTTCACTTGATAATTGAAAGGGGAAGGGTCAAAGGGAAAGGTGATGAAGTCTTCATCTGTCTTCTTTCAGGGCATATTTCAGTACTGCTTTGCATTTATAGATCTTGAATTCATGGAATGATCAGCATGAACAACCCGAGGCCAAAACCCAATACTCTACTGCAGTTCTCTGCTAAGCATCCCTGACAGCTCTGGCTATTCCCAGAATATTTGGGGGAGTGTGCTACTTCCTGATCATCCGTACTAGCTGTTCTGCAAAGTATCTAATTGGTTGAGTTGGGATGCTGTAGGCAGTGGGGAATATGGTGCAGACTGTAAGGAGCAGGAAGCCCTGTCAACCTCTGCCAAGAAACTAGTAACCAGCCCTGATTCTACCACATGGACTCACAAATTCTGGCTGTATTGTTCTGAGCACACCAGAAACTTGCATGATGGGCAAGAAGTAATTCCCTTTCATTTGTCAGCATTAGGATTTTTGTTATCTTGGGCTACTGGGTTTGTTCCCCCTCCATCATGACAAGATCAAAGGTAAGAACTTACTTCTGGGTCACTGCTGTCCATCAGATAAGTTTGTTTGTGGCCTTGGGAAAGAGCAGTGATGTGAGAATAGGGAATTTAAACCCTGTCGTTAAGATAATTCTTTCGTATTGTCAATTCTAAGTTCTTTCAAACTTCGTTTAGGTTAACTATGCAAAATACAGCACTGCAGAAATTGACTGGAGAACAGTCAGTTGAAACGATGCAGATGTTCCATAAATATTTCTGAAGGAGCATGACTTATTTCTGGTTTGAGGGGTTGATAAACAATTACTGTGTCTTCATTGGTGCTGGCCTGAACCATGTCAAGCTGTTGCCTTGCAGTCTAGTGTAGTTTTGGCAGGAGTGGGGGAAATGGTTGGCAAATTTCTATTTCAGATAAACTAAATTAAACTCCTGTTTGTGCATCACTGGTCATGGTGCATGTAGATATTGGGGTAGTACATTTGTAATTTGGGGTTTGGTAAGCTTAATTGTGGACTTCCTTGGCTTCAGCATTTTCAGATTATTGTATTTTGTGGTGGTTCATTCTGTCTGAAGATTAATATCTGCTTTGTGGATGCTGGGGGAAGAAGGAAGTATTTGCTTTACGGCTGGCCCCCCTCAATGCTGTTTAGAGAATTCTGACATTTTGTTATCATCCAGATGTTTTTCTTTATATCTAGTGAAAGGATATTGCCTGAATGTTTAAATACAAACTTGTTTCAGAAGAATGCCAGCATACTACTACTTTTCTGAGTTGTAAACAAAAGGTAGTGTTGAAAAATAGAGTCTCTGTTGCTAAGTCATGGAAGTATAGTATCACTTTGTTATTTCTTCATGGAAACAAATATTAAAAGTCTGTTTGTAAGTTGTTGACAGACAGGTTCTTGTTGCTTTTCCTGCTGAGGAGTGATAGCTGGAGATAAGCGTCCTGATACCTTACATGGTGATTCGTACCTTGATAGAATCATAACCATAGAATGGTTGGAAGAGACCTTCAAGCTTATTTAGTTCCAAGCCCCCTGCCATGGACAGAGACACCTTTCCCTAGACCACGTTGCTCAGAACTCCATCCAATCTGGCCTTAAATGCTTCCAGGGATAGGGCATTCACAACTTCTGTGGGCAACCTGTGCCAGTGCCTTTCCACCCTCACAGTAAAGAATTTCTTCCTAATATCTAACCAAAACCTGTGCTCTTTCAGTTTGAAGCCATTCTTCTTCCTGTCACTACATGGTCCTCTAAAAAGTCCCTCTCCATTTTTCTTGTTGGTTCCCTTCAAGTACTGGAGGGCTTCAATTAAGTTGCCCCAAAGCTTTCTGTTTTCCAGGCTGAACTATTCTCTTAACCTTTCCTCATAGGAGAGGTGCTCCATCCCACTAATCATTTTGGTGGCCCTCCTCTGGACTTGCTCCAACAGGTCAGTGGCCCTCCTGTGCTGGGGGCCTCAGAGGTGGATACAATGCTCCAGGTGGGATCTCACCGGAGCAGAGGGGCAGAATCACCTCATCCTGCTGGCCACACTGCTTTTAATGCAGCCCAGGATAGAATTGGTTTTCTGAGCAGCAAATGCATATTGGCAGCTCATTTCCAGACTCTCATCCACCAACACCCCCAAGTCCTTCTTGGCAACGCTGCTCTTGATCTGTTCATCCCCCAGCCTGTATTGACACTAGGGCTTGCCCTGACTTAGATGCAGCACCTTGCATTCGGTCTTGTTAAATCTTATAGGATTCCCATGGTCCGACTTCTTCAGCTTGATGGATGGCATCCCATCCTTCAGGTGTGTCAACTGCATGACAGCTTGGTGTCATCAGCAGATTTGCTGAGGGTGCACTTGATCGCTTCATCTATGTCATTAATGAAGATGAGACAAGAGGCTTTGTCCACTGTTGTCTTCTTTAATGATGTTGATTAGTTAGCAAAATAGCGATGAGAATGTACTAGGAGTTAAATTCTATCAACTACCAGTGTATCACAATGCCTCTGTTTTGGCTTAGTGTTGTGAAAAATGCTTTTTGCAATCCTAGTGTTCAGAATAATTTTAATGAGCAGCTTCTTCCTCTCTCTCTTTTTTTCTTTTTCTCTTAAATAATGGAAGAGGACAAAAGCATCCAGCATACTTGCTTCTTCTATTACACGTATGCACGCGTGATGCAGGCAACAGTTGATGCATTTTAAATTACAAGCTCTCCATGGTGACTTTGGGCTTTTCTCCCTTTTACTTCCTCAAACTTCATGTCTGTCAGTAGAAATAAACAATTTCAAAAGAGTTTAGTAAACTCTTTTGAAATTACTTCTTTTAGAAGTATTTGGTACTATAGAAGTCAGTACCATGAAAGTGTGTATTTTAAAAATATAGTCGCATGACAGCAGCTTCATTGAGGTTGTGGTATGAGAGACCATCCACTTTGTAGTAACTTGTTCACATAAGCCTGAGCAGATTGCTGTTATTTTCCAGCACTTGGTGTCTAGCTGTATTTTTCCTCTTTAATTTCTGGTGATTCTTTCTTGAAGTTTAAAGCAGTGACAGAATGTTGAAATTACATGATTGCATGAATTATTACTCTAGAGTCTTCCTGGTTCATGCTGCTTTTACTTGAAATGGGGAAATTAGAAATTCGCTTTCAGGAATATCTTGTTGTTGCTGTACTCACCAGTTAAAAAATCACAGTGGAGCTGCTGCTGCAGCTGTTTTTTGAAGATGGTGCTGTGGCTAGCAGAGATGTTTTAAAGCAATTTTTTTGTGTCTGTATGGTTTGGTTATTTTCCACTGACCTGATCTTTCGTTGAAGAAGCTCCTAATATATTTGAAGAGACATGCATTTACCAGCCAGCATCTCTTGCATTAAAGGCAGATGTTCACTCTTTCCTCCAGTTAGAGTAGGAAGAGGTTCTCCAGCCTTAATGAGTGGCAAAGGAATTATCATCTCTAAGCAATTCTTAATGGGCAAGCATTAATGGAAGTAATTAGGAGGTAATGGCAGATAATAACTGAAATAAATTCTGGAGGTGCTGGATAGTAACGGGAAGGCAACCTGACATATTGGCTTTCAAGAGTGAACTGCAGGAAAATGAAGTAACTGAAGCCATGCAGCATTCTTTTGACTTCTCAAACAAAGCTCAGAAGAAGCTTTTCGGAGAAGTAGAAGGCTTCAAGGAAAGATGAGGTATCGTTCTGGATTTAAAAAACAGCAAGAAAATGCTCCCCAAGAGATGGGTGTGGAATAGACACAATATGGAAATAATCAGGAAATGAGGTTGAGCAAGTGAGAGAATTGTACTGGATGGTGCAAACTGACGTAAGTCAGGGAAGTACAGAAAGGATTCTTAAAAAGGATGACTACATAAAATAAACTGAAGTTTTGTCTGCCGGAAAATAAGATTTCAAGTGCCTCAATGTGAAGCAAAGAAGAAGTATTCTGTGTTTAACAGGGGAAAGGAGAATGATTCAGTTGTGGAGAGCAGTGGTGACACTTCTGGCAGAAAAAAAGTTGAGATATGAATAGAAAATCAGGTGTGCATCTCTTTTTTTTTCTTTGTTTTGATAAATTTCATTTCATCAGTATGCAAAGAAACCCGTTGTGCTGCTGCATCCCTTGTGGGGGATGCTGCTGATGTAAGTCCAGTTTATATTATAATTGACATGACTTAGACTGAGTGTGTTCATGATTTCTTGCGTTACAATGCTAAATACTATGGGTTTGTCCTTTCAAAATATGCCTACTGTCTATTAGTAGTAAAATGTGACATCTTCCTCTCCCCCTAAAAAAAACCCCAAAACAACAAGATACACAACTCCAAGACAAAAACAATTCCTGAAAGAATGAACAGCTTGTAATTTTGGGACAATCTGCTCACTAAAGATCATTAGTGGTGGTCACAGTTAAAAATCTGAAGGTCCCTTCTGGGGCTAAACATCAGAGCAGGTAAAGGAGAACAGCAGACGTGCGTAGGTTAATTACAGGCTCTTCAACTGTCTGCCCTGTGGTGGAACCCAGACCATGCCTGTGGTCAGTCTGCCTTTGTCATCCTCAGAAGGGGTATGAGGCATGGTGACAAGCAAATTAGAGTGGCATATGGAAAAGATTTCCCTGCAAGATAAATGCTACAGGATATTATACTATCTACTGATTTTTTTTTTCCTTGAAAATCTCTGAAGAGAGGGTTTTTTTTTCTTTTATACATTCAGATTGATCTTCTGGTTTTATCTGGGGGTGTGGGCAGGGGCCCTAACCTTGCCCTGATAGGATGACTGGGAAGATATCACTGCTGTCCCATGTGTTCTTTGTGACAGATGATTTCTCTGAGGAAGTGCAATTGCACAGCAATACTATTTTATTGTTGTAAATTAATTCAGTGCATGGTAAATGATTAAGGTGATAAAATGTCTCCCTAATCTCACAGTGGGGAAGGGGGACAGTTTCACACAGTGCTGCCTCTGCAGAGTTCATGAAACTATTTAGCTTGGATAAAGAGGCTCCACCTGATGCTTCTTTGCTGAACACTTTGCAGCCTGTATTCTGTCACATAAAGCTTTAGCAGCAGTCTTGTACTACTCATAATATTAATTATTTAGGCGAGAACAATCATCTTTCCCAGATTAGCTGCAAGGCTCCTATTCAAAGAGGTTTGACTGATGTAATTTTTTTTTTTTTTTTGAAGCACAGGCTGCACTGTGAATGCAAATGACATATATTTGAGATCCTCTATTGACCATTGTATTGTGGAAGAGTGCTACTGAACTCAAAGGCAGTTTTTTAATTTATATAGAAATAAGATTTCTTTCTAGCCTCGTATCATTACTGAAAGCTTCATTTTTTTTTCTTACATAAGATAGACTAACAGCTGCATTATGCTCCTGAAAGTGGAAACTATAAGTCCCTTTTAGGTTCAGGAAGTTGCAGACTTCTGTAGAGCAGTTTTTAAAAACTCTTTGAGGTGTACCGGTGTGAGTTGATGGAAGGCAGACAGGAAAGAAGGAAAGATGAGTTCCTTTCCTCTTCTTTGGAGCAGTTTGGTTTTTGGTTGTTTTTTGTTTTTTTTTTTTTTTGCATTAGGAATATACTTTGGGACTTCTGCATTTTAATTTGATCTTAAAGTGACCTTCTTTATTCTTGATTTTTTATTTTTTTGTAAGATGCTTTTGGGGAGTCTGAGCAAGTTGAGTCTGGTTAAATTTCCCAAGGTGTTGTTTGTTATTTTGTTTTGATTTGGCTTAAATAAAAGCTGAGTGCTCTGGCCAGCTGTTGCTGTTTCAATAAAGCAGTCTGCAAGCCAATAGACAGCTAAACATGCTGCTGTCTTGCTTTTGATGCTGTTAGTGACTAAAGAGTTGGTTGTACTATATATTATGCCCAGTGTATGCTTTGGCTGACAAATTGCAATCAAAGCAGGCGTCATACGAATGTAGATCTGTTACTTCTATGGAATCATAGCAGTAATAAAACCCTTGAGTCTCTTGTACATCTTTGAGGCACTGAATCATTTCCAAGACAATTGTTTCAGGCACGGGTGCTCTGAAGGGTCAGCAGTAGCAGGCAGTACCTGTTTTGGCATGTTCAGTGGCTGGGTTTGATGTGAACTTGGGAAAGATTTTGTCCTTCTGCTTTTTGGGTTGTCAAAGTCATGAGTGCTCAAACTGTTACAAACAAAACAAAGGAAAAAAATCCCACAAAACACACAAAACCCCCAAACAAACAAACACACACACACACAAAAAAAAAAAAGGATATTTTTCAACAGCTGGTAGATGGGAACGCCATTCGTGTAATCCAGTCTGCTGGGGTATCCATGTTCTTTTATCCTGGTCTCCCCAGAGATTTTGAGGTGGGTCAGGCAGCCTGCTGGAGATCAAATGGCAGGTAATAATGTCACTTGCTGGAGTGGTCTTGCTGGAGGCTATTCTCCTGCTCTCTCTCAGTGCCTAGGCAGGAGGCTGTCTCAGCCTGTCTCCCTGATAACCCTTTTGTAAGCCTTCCCCATCACACAGGGCACTCTGTAAATGCAGCTCTGCCAGTGCTTCTGCAGCTCCACTACAAAATCTCATTGTGCTACCATACAGTCAAACAGTGATGGCAGAAGAGAGGGCTTAGTACCAACTGATTCTGGCTTTTGGGCCAACCAACTCAACTGTCCATTGTAGTTGCCAGTTTATTTATTATTAAGTCATTTTTTGGTGACAGAGAAACATTTAAAACACTGCGTTATCCTTGTTGCGAGTCTCCCTCACTTTCTTCTCCCTCACTTCTAAGACATAATGATATTTTGTTTTGCTAGTTTCTTTGTTGTTCATCTATTGTGTCAGGCTGGAAAATGATCCTTTTTTATTTTAATAATTGGTCTGGAAATGTTTGTGCTCAAACAGTGCAGTACTTCACCAAAAGTGGAAGTTCTGAGAGCAGAAATGGCATGGATAGAAATTGATGCTATTGGATTAACCTACTCAGTCTGTGAAAGGAAAGTTCTGATCTCTTAAACCGTATCTGCAAAGAATTGACATTTTATATTGAAGTGAATTAGCCATTGATTACTGCAAAGAAATGACTAGATAATTTCTCCACAAGGACAAGAATTTGATGCAAAACTGTTTCTGGATAAGGATTGATTTCCAGTTGTGGTTTCGGCACATATGTGTGTGCTGTGTGTTGGGGATGAGGTATTATTTATATAAACACCTTTTACTCTGAGTAGTTCTTTCCTGTCTTGGTGCATACAAAAAATCCTTTTGCCCCTGTATGGTGTGCTAGCCTAACAGTGACATGAAAAATTCACCTTGTTTCCTGTGAGGATCTCATTTTCTTTTGCAGACGTGAATGAGTAGCTCAGTTTCATTGCACCATCAGTCTGTCCTTGATCCTTATTCTTGGACTGAAAAATCTGGCCAGTTTCTTAGGGCTGATTGTAACTTTTGCAATATTCACTCTTGCTAGTGTGAAAGGGCAGAGACCTCAAGTATGTTTTGCTCTGGGTTTTGTTTTTGGTTTTGTTTTTATTTCAATATTTGCAATGTAGAGATTTCCTATTGTTGTATGTGAACATCTTCATATGTTAGCTAATGCCATTCTGTTTTTCTAGACAGTGAAGTTTTAGACTCAAGAAATGTCTGGCTTTACTGGCAGGAGCTGTTTCCAGGGGGTTGATGATACAGCCAGCACAGGAAACACTGAGCTTGTCTTTTTTGATTTTGGCACTCCCCTTCCAGACTTCCGCAACCCCTCAGTAAAACCTTGCAAATCTACTTTTGTAGTGAATTTATTCGTTCTTATGAAGAGCTTGCAAGTGGGCGAGAAGCTATAGCTCTGTAGTTCTTAAGCTCTACTTCACTAAGTCACATGGAATAGCTTCAAGGTCATACCGTATGACAGTCCTCAGAGTCATGTAATCCAGAGATTTGAAGTCTGTGAAGTCCAGCCAAAGTGGTACCAAAAGGTGCTCTGGTAGGGGTATAGGAAAGCAAAGCTGGAGGAAGGCAACAATGCAGGACACCTGGTATTGTCTGATACAGGAGACAGCCAGAGCTTGTGAAAACTCAATTTGCCTTTCATTCCCAGAACCTTAATGTAGCAGAGGCACTGCATATCTGTGGACCCAGATGAGATACTCAGTGATATACAAGTTGTTGGCATTGTGGTATCACTGCAAACTTGCAGATCACAGTTTACTGTGCAAGAAACCAGGGAGGAATAAGGATAATCATTTTTGTCACTGGATTTGTAATGGATTTTTCCGAAAGCAGTTCATTCAAGTTGATGTTTTTGAGATACACAATTGCATTTCTCCTAAGTACTCCAAGTAATGACAACTGCATGGTTCCTCTTTTCTGTGGTATCAGACAGCTGATCGACAAGGCGTGATGCTTAATCATGGAATTTCAGAGAGCAGTATGTTTTATAGTTAGGATGTGTTCTTTAGATGTACTGAGTAAAGACAGAAGTGTCTATCAATAGAAGATACCACATAGAGTGGTATTTGCCTACACCACCTCTAGTTCCAGTGGCTGGGAATGATATGTGTGAATCTGCTTCCAAATTTGTGTATTTTTTTCCAATACTTTGTAGTGGAGCAAGCAATCAAAATCTCATTAGTAAGAAGTGAGTCTGGAGCTTTTCTGTTTCAGACTTTCTTTTTTAAAAGAGATTACATTTTCTGTCGTACTGTCTTTTAGTGAAGTTCATTTGAGAATCCTGTTCCCTTTATTTGCAGTTCTTGAAAACACAGGACTGCACCCTGAACTCACACGGGTATTAAGTTAGGAGCCACCTTTGTTTTCTTGAATGAAGTCTGCCTGTTTTATCACTGCTGTGAAAGCACAGTTCCCTCTGTACTTTATTATTGCTGAAGAAGAGGAGGCAGGTTGGGAGTGGAGGGACAGTTCTTTTGTACAGTACAACCTGTTTTCAGCTGGGATGCTTTTATGAGCCTAACCATTGGCAGAAAGTCTTTATCATTGTGAATGCCATGCTCAGGATATAGAGAAGCAAGGTGAAATGTCCATGGGCTTAGGAATTTTTTACTAATCTTGTGTTTTCTATTTCTTGAAGAACTGATGAAAAATGACTGCAGGCATTTCTTCTTTCATCTGTATTAAATGCTCATTGAATTCTGTGGGTTAAGCTTTTTCTGGCATTTGTGTTCTATGTGGAGTACACAGAGGCTAGACAGACTTCAGGGAGGGGCTTTCTTAGTTTTTCTCTCCTGCTTTATGGTGCTTTATAGTAAGATTTTTCATTTTCTCTCCTTTTTGTATGGCAAACAGGATTCTAAGCCTACCTCTGGTTTTGGTTTAGATAGTATTCCTTAAAGTCTCCTTCAACTGTAAATTCTTCATCTTCATTATGAAAAAGTGGCAGCATTTCAGGATTAAGAACAGAGAAAAGATTTTAAAAGAAACTTACCTGTTGTAAAGTGGTTGCAGTGAAACTGTTGCTCTTATGTGTGTTTTGAGAAGAACAGAATCCGGGGTCTTTGAGATCTTATTAAAGTTACACTTGCAACAGCTCATAAGACATTGATCAGATGTGCTGCCTAAGGATTTTGAGGCTGTTGGTAGAGTTTTACTGAAAATCACTTTTTTCTTTGTCAAGTAGCAAAAGCTTCCCTAAGTCAGAATTTCAAGTTGATGCTGTCTGTACCCTTCATTTGTCAGGTACAGAGGAAAAAATAGAAAACTGGCAAAACTCTCATTTTTTAAAAGGAAACAGTAAGCCTGTAAGAGGTTGTGTTGTTTCTTTGACTTAGTGAAGGCTATCTTGGAGAGAGTCTAAGTCTCCGTTTGCAGTCCTCTCTCTGAGTATAGTAGTAGGAATTTGGGGCAAGGAGTGGAAAGAATGAAAGCAAGAACTAGCAAGAACCAAGTAGGAAAGAACAGGGGTCACTGGAAAGCTATATAAAGATGGAAAAAGTGATCCTAGAGCTTGGAAGATCAGACAGCTACATGTGACGTAAAGCATGTGGGGATGTGTTGAAATGTGAAGCAGGCATTTCAAGATGATGCTTTTTAAGAAGGAGGAATAATTTCCACAGTGGCATGCAAATGCTGAGTTTAAATGAACAAGAGCAAAAAAAAAAAGACATAACTGAATCAGAAAAGCATGAAGAGTGTAACTTTACTACAGCACTTATCTGTACTTTCTTGACTTGGTAAGTGTTGCCTTTGAAAAAATGAACTGGTTGCCAGGAAAGTTACTGGGATTGTCTGTATAATTACACTGTGGCCTCAGTTTGAAAAATAACAGTTAAGTTTGGAGTAATTTCTGGAATGTTTTTTGGATGCTAATTACACTTAGCATGAGTAGATTTCTGCTATGACTTGCAGAATAGGAAGTAGTAAATATGGAGAGCAATAGGTCTCTCTCCAAAATCCTTTCTATGGTGACTAATTTGTGACTTGTGTTATATATGTCTAGCTTGATTGGTGGGAAAAAAATGACTGCAGGTTTTTAGTCTAGAATTTTTAAATGGGATTTACAATGTTTCCTGTCCACCCCCATACCTTATTTGTTTGTTGGTTGGTTGATTTTCTTTGCATGAAAGAATAAGAAAATAATACATTATATCTGCAGAAGCTGGATGGACCTTTATGAACATGATACCTATGGGAATACCTTCATTCTGTTGCATCAACTGATCAAACTTTGCATAGCAATTCTAGATATTCATGTACTGCAAATCTGTGGCTCCCTGGAAAAAAGGATATCATAATGTTTTAAGTTGTTTTTCTTAATAAAGAAGAAAAGTTCATGTGATGACTGAACTGTAGAACAATAGCTGTTGAGGGAATAAATGTATCCTAAATTCTAATAAGTGATTCTATGAGTATTCTTTTTTTTGGGGGGGAGAGGGTGTTCATTTTTCTTTTGTTGGGGGGGAAAAAAGTTAACACAGTTTCAGTGTCTCTGTAGGTGTCCATATTTCCTTTCAAATCTGGTCATGGTCTGTGCATTAGCCTTCTTGCTGAATTCACTTTGTGTGAATTCTAGTTTGTGTGATCAAGCGAATTTTTTTTGCTGTTCTGGACCAAATTCTAATGTGCCCTTTGGTACTTCTGCAGATCTGTTGTGAATGGTCGTGCAAGCAAGTGGGGCTGTACAAACTCACAAACTGGTATTGCAGCAACCAAGGAGCTTAGTTGTTAACTGCACACCCAGTTCTCTTGTCAGTCTGAACAATTTTTTTTCTGTCCTATTAGGAGAAAATATAAGCATGACTAGAGTCTGAGGAAGAGCTTCTTTGTTCCCACCAAGAGTTTTCGGGTGCAGAGGAACAGTACAAGAACAGCAGGGACATTTTAAGCTACCATGGATATCCCCACGGATTTGGTGCCGTCCTCCATGATGTCCCAGCCTGAGGAGATTGAGGTGAGTAGGCTACAATGGAACTCTGGCAGGTGAACTGATTGAACCTCTTTCTTATTTCCTCATTGAAGCCTAGCTTTTTCTCCTCTCTCATTTCTGAGTGTCAGGGGAATTTTTCCTGAAATATTGTATTAAAGACACAAGTCATTACTAAGAATGTTGTTATACTATGATATATGACATCGCTGTGTTATACTGCTATTTGTAGAAAAAAAACATATGGCAAAATATGATCTTTATTGACTCCGTGGAGGTGATCACTCTGCTATAGTTTGACTTTTACTGTGCCTAATAAATACAAAGTAGAAGGCTGTAATATGGATAAATTGGAGTAATACCAAAGGAAAAGTCACGTTTAGTGTTCTTATCGAAAAGTTTTAAGCTAAAAGTGGCAATAAAATTTGATATGCACTTAGAATTACTAAAACACTAATTTTGCTTTCATTAATCCAGGTGTGTCTTTCAGACT
Source organism: Cephalopterus ornatus (assembly GCA_013396775.1). NCBI lineage: Eukaryota > Metazoa > Chordata > Aves > Passeriformes > Cotingidae > Cephalopterus > Cephalopterus ornatus. The sequence continues at coordinate 7,437 of VZRE01012411.1, read as the reverse complement.
TCGTATTTATAAATACCTAAGGGATTTCTTTAGCTCCATGTACTACACACCAAGTACTTGTGTATTCTGATGAAGTAAAAGCTACAAACTGAAAAGCAGATTTTCATAACAGTGAAGACTTCATCTCAGAAAATTATTTTCAGAGTCCTCTTGACTTCATAGTGACCCAAGTGCCTGTTATAATTTAAAAGTTTTAAGGATGTGTATTTTTCTGAAAAGGGCCCCACAACTCATTAACAGAATTCCTGGTAGGAGGTGGATGCTGAATGCTTGTGTTCCAGGCTGTCTAGATACTGCCAGAGTCTTCTCCCTTTCTGGGAAAAGGCTCTCCCTGGCCATCTCTGCACATGCTCTGCAAGACATTTGCGCCCCTGTCTCCATTAGTGCTCTCTTCCGAGCCTTCTTTATATATGAGAAATTTGTGTATCTAAGGATTGTTGTTCAGCACAAGTGCCTTCTCAAAGGGAAAATAAGATCAGCTGTGGTGTGAGAATGAGTGGAAGAAAAGCTATCACTTGTAAAGGACTTGATGATCAGCACAGTCACCATTCTTTGTGTTGAATAAATGCACGTTCCGAGTCTGCAGGGAGTTTTTACTGAATAAATTCTGCCTGGACTCTTGTCACTAGGCCAAAGCCTAGAAATAAATAGAAGATTCTGATCATCAGCTAGTAATGCAGACAGCTCTCCCTCTGTGCTTGAATTTTAGAGACTGTGTTTCAGTGAGATTTGTCTTGGGAGCCAAAAAGAAATGGCAACAGGAAGCAAAGGAAAGACTCCTACTTCAGTGTGGGAGGTTATGGTAGAAAAAAATACCATTCTCTCAACCTCATGTTGTAAAAATAGGCTCAAAATTGATATCTGTAATTGAAGAGTTACATGCTTGCATGAATTCTCACAGATTTCAGTAAATCATTGTGGATCTGATGGTTGATAGCAGTCTTCAATCATATGTAGAATAGTAGTATCTCCAAAGAATCAGCTGGGAACCATGTGTATGTTTCTGATGATAAGGAAGATCTTTTTAACAGACAAGGACATAGTGAGACACATGTAAAGAGACAATCTTTGGATCGAAGTATTGAAGTAAAGTGCTTTTCATACCGGGACTGCAGGTTTACCTTTCATGTTTGTGTTGACATACAAATGAATTTTTGGATATAGTTTAGAAAACAACATTGATTAAAATACTTTTTTTTTTCCCCAGAGGACATTATTTTGCCTTTTAAAACTGAGCAGATGCCACAGTATGCTGCAGAAGACATTTAGAGACTAATGTTTTAAAGAAGGATTTTTTTTTTTTAAACTTGGAAGTAACCTTACATGCTTTTTGCGTGAGCTAGATGGCATCTTAGTTACAAAAAGAAGTGATTTGCTACTTTACTTTAAACTTTCTTTATTTTTTTTTTAATATTTTATCTTTAAACTTTCCTTTAGTTTTGCCAGCATAGTTGGCTTCCTTCACATTTAGTCAATTTAGACTCAGAAGTAAATATTATCTATTTTGTATACCCATGTAGGTACATGTGCATGTACATGTGTATACATTGCACTAATAAATACTCCTCTGCCTATCATCAGTTGTTTTGCTGCATTGAGCGAACAAGAACAGATGCTTATTTACCATGGGAGAGACTTCCAGAGACCTCAGCAGGACGTTTTGCAATCCAGAGCCCGCAGATTTTTGCTTGAGCTTCAATCCTGCAGATGCTCACAGTGGCACCACAATAAGGGAAGTTTCTGCTAGTGTAGTTGCAAATGGTTCTTTTCCCCAGAATTTGTCTTCTGAGTCAGGTGTCACATTTTAGAAAAGTTCTTGAAGGTCACTTCTCAATAGCAGATGTGAAATTGCTATTACTGTCTTAAAATATTCGTATTGCTAGTGTATCAACATAGGAACTGCTTCTGGTGCTCTCTACAACCCTGTACTGAAGCAGTGCGTTTGCCACAGCCATGTCTCTTCATCCTCTCCCAATGCAGTGGCATAGCCACAGTTCTCATCTTCTTTCCCTGCCCCCCAACATCTTCATGCCAGACACAAGTGGTGACTAAGAGTACAGGCATCTTGGTCATGTGTAAAGGTGAAGGATAAGGAAAGTTGCAGGGTAGTTTAGTCATCCATAGCTGAGATCTGAAATAGAAAATACTTGTTGGACAGCGTTCCCAATATGTGAAAGAAGTCAACAAAACAAAAAATTTTCCAAATATGCTTTGAGTTTTTGGCAGCGGGGTTTTATTATAAGGCAATAAATGATCTCAAATAAATCACAATAAATCACAGTCTGTGATTTATACAGATTTCTGATTAGATAAGGCATTTTGCTCTTAAAGAGAGAGAAATAAAACGTTAACATGGCTTTTTGATTTTTAAGTTGAAGATATTTTGTGGTACATGTTATGACTTCATACCTCAGCTGTGTATAAGCAAAATGATCTCATAGAAACTTGACTAGTCTGATAATGCATTAATCAGAAAGTTAAATAATTCTATAAGAAGCATTTAGCATCCCAGAGGGCTTTGCTGTTTGCAAAGAAGAAACATTGCAAGGGGTAATCTAAACCGATGAAAGTACTCTGTGAAGTGATTAGCATCTTCTCTCTTTGTGCATGGCATGAGATGAATTCTGCAGTAAAAGCTTTGAAGAAGAAATTATTTGAGCTCCAGTTGCTTAATGAATCAGGGACTTCCAACAGTGCTTCAGAAATGCTTAAAACAAGAAACTAACAAAAATTCATCATTCTTTCTTTGCTTTTGCCAGCAGTGGATCCTACCAGCCAAATACTAGAAGTAAATGAGTACATTTAAATAAATGCCTTGCAGCTGTTTCAAAGACAAATCCAGAGCACTTTCCATTATAGTGGCCTTTCATGGCCAGAGCCAGAAAACACTTCTCCCACTCTGTGCCATTGAATACTTTCTATTTTCTCCTCTTTTTGTTTGAATTGGAGTGGAAGAAATTTAAACTATCATTGCCACAGAATGGTCAATCTTTTTATAATATGCTTGAGAATAGACTGCTGTGGGATGGCACAGCTGTTGTGCTGTATTTTTTTTCCTTAACAAAGTTCCAATAAGATTTGTGTTTTGGATCTGGTGCCCAAATTTCTGCAGTCAACAAATCTGTAGATTTCTTTCTCCCCTTTGAGCTGAATAAACAAATAAGCCTCTTTACCAAAACAGATGTATGGTGGTGATGAGTAAGGTAAATGGGAGAGCAAAAGGAAATGGTGAGACTGGCAGAAACAGTTTAGAATTAGATTAGAAGTATATCAGGATAGAAGTATATCCACCTGGTTACAGACATCATAGGGGAAACTAAAATACCAGTATGTTTGGGGTTTTTTTTATACTAGATGAGATTACTAGAGGTTTGAAACACATCTTAGTTTTTTTAAGCTGACCAATACTGCCTTATAGGCAGCTGCTCAGTACTGTATGAACAAGTTACTTACAGAAACACCATTGTTGCAAAATCTCAGAGAGAGAAAGATTTTTTTCTACATTCTGTTCATGTATTTTACAAATATTTCAGTACATCAAAGCAGAGAAACCCACATTGTCTAATGTGTGTTTCATGAAAAAAAAATGTGTTTGCTATGGTAAGCACAGGATAGCCTTGTTTCCATTTGTATATCTCAGTTTCCAACCCCAAAATTGAATTGGCTATATTGATTAACATAAGCATTTTGCTTGTAGGCTAAACTCTCCCAAGTACTCACTTTGCTGGTTTGCTTGGTGAGGAGTGATGGAAGGTGTGCCCTTGGAGCTGGAAGCAGCCCCAATAGCCTACAGCATTTTTTCAGCACGAATGACAGTTTTTCAGCTGCTGTAATCAATAATTAATTCCCAGCTTGGCTTACTGAGCACCTGACTGGGCCTGAAGGATGCATGTTGTAAACCCTTATGCATAGAAGCTAACTTGGGATGTTGTAGGTGTATTTTTTTTTTTTTTGCCTCCCATTACTTCCACTCTGGCTTCTGAAGTGCACAAGCTAGGAGACTGTGTTCTGTATCTCTCTCTAGAAAGCTCTTACCAGGGTTGGAGTCTTTGTCAAAGATCTGTCCTGCACTGGACTCATCCTCACAGCAGCTTTCAGGGACTCACAGCTGGTTCAGTGTCTCTTTATGATATTCAGGTTGAGGGTAAAGCAGGTAGGTGACTGGGGAGTGAACTGGGCTAGATAGTGGAGAAGCCCAGTCAACATCATGACAAAGACTTTTTTTGAAGACACAAGAGGTGGAATATTTCAGTTACTAAATGAGGTAAGGGAATATAATTGTCTTCCTTGTCTCCCACAAAGCTGCAAAGGGTTGAGCTTATACCCGTGTTTGGCTAGTGATTGTGAAGCTCAGCTTGTCGTGTAAGCTCTCCCAGAAGGAAACAAATCTTGAAAAGCTTTGCAGAAACCTCTTTCTGTATTCTATGTGAGACACTTGGGTGCATGTAGCCAATCTGGGGTCAATATGCTCTCTCTGTGGCAAAGCCAGTTAGCTTATTTTTGCAATACCTGCACATTACAGTGGTGGTCTCCCTTGAGAAGAGCTTGGAAGGCAGAGATGGGTGGCAGAGAAAAATCAAATTTTTATTAATCAAAGTATGTAAGCCATCCTAGCAATGTAGGGGGAGAGTGTGATGATGTAGAACTGTGACCTGGTTCAGACAGTCTTCATTTCTGCCTCAGCTAGAAAATATTCATAAGATGTAGGTGGTACTTGTGAGGGACAGAGCTCATCTGAAAATGTTGGATCTGTGTAAAAGGAGCAACAATAAAATAGTGTCTGAATTACAGGGTAGGTTGCAAACAGGTGAGTTAACTGTCTTTTTGGTTTGGGGGTTTTTTTTCCAGTTCTTTCAATATCATAAATCTCCTTTTGCTTGCAGAATTCTGCAATGAAAGAAACTTCATGTGCAGGTGTGTGCGCAAGTGTGTGCAGGTGCATGCAGGCTTCCTTTCTGCAGCGGTAGAAAATGGAGAAGTTGAAACCATGGAGCTGGCAATCTGGAGCCCTGTTGGGCCAGCTCAGTGTGCTCCTGACCCGTTACCGTTCTTCACTAACGCTCTTGTGTTTGAAAAGAGGGTTGCATGGCTTCTAATTTATCTGTCCTCAGAAGATGTAGGGCTGATTTCAGACCTGATAGTTAGAGACCCTGTCATCTTCCAGAACAAAGGCGTTTTTAGAGTTAGCTGGACTTCCTGAACTCGCACATTCCTTTTTTAACTCACGGAAGCTTTTTTGAACTTGCTTTTGTAGTAGTCAGCAGTGAATAAGTGCTATGGAAGGCCAACAACCTCCCTGGTTTTATAGCCAATCTGTGGAGGTTGTAATCACAGTTTCCAACAGGATCTGTGTCACTTGTGAATTAAGCCTTCCAAGAGTAAAATTGCCTCTTTTCCCAGCGTTGCTGGTGCTTGGGTCTCTTTGCTACACTGAGTGCCTAGATATGTTGAGCTGCCCTTTCCAGGTATAAGCTGTAGGATACAGAGAAATTCTCAGTTCATATTCTAGTAGTTTGGATCTTTGTCAGCTGTAAGACTCTGAAGTAATAAAGCCTGCTATAAAAGCATCCTAAAAATACTTACTGGAGATGCTAGCTGTTGCCACACGATCCTTAAGTAACTTCATGCTTTATCATGTAACAGAGTTAAAGAGATCCCCTTACAGAGAGATTAATTTCTTCCTGTCTTTTCAGCTACATGAAGGGCAAAATGAGCCTAGTGAAATGAAGTAGCCTGTTGTGACCAAACCACCACATCTCATCATACGGGTTTTCTTTAAGTCCATTGAGTGAATTACTTTGGGAGATGCAATTATGAAGAGGAGGAGCTGTTGTATGTTGGTTGTAGAGTTTTATGCTATCATTATGCAGATGAAAATATATCTGTACCTAAGGCATAGTAGGCATAAGGCTATAATAAATCAGGCCCCTTGTGACTTTGATTTTTTAACTTCTACTTTTATCTTTAAAGGAAACACTTCTTTTCCCCTTTATTTTAAAGCTTTTGTTTCTTTTGTGTTCTGCAGTTTGAAAAACAGTTTATGCTCTTCATTAGGTAATAGAGAAATATTTTTTCAAATTGGATTTTTTTTCCTCATCTGTTACAACTTTACTTTCAAAAAGGCCATGTTTAACAGTTGTGGGTTGAGAAAGTATTTACATATTGGTTCAATTATTCCTATACTTTCTTGCTTATCCTTATTTTAAAGGTATTAATTTATACCCTTCTTTGGGAATTTTGAAGTTGGCAGTTCCCTGAAGTTTTTCAGGTCTAGCCCTTCTGGTATGTTGGTAAGCTTAAGAGTATTCACCTAAGCTGAAAGCAGTGCTACTGATTTTCCGTTTGCTGCTGCACTAAATGTAAAGATGTAGGACAGTTATCCCTAGTCTTAGTTTGCCATTCCCATATTAGCCAAATAAATTGGTTTTCATCTCCTCTGTGTTCTGGGTAAGACAAAAACAGCATGTTGAGGTTAATTCAGTAAAGAGGAAAAAAAAAAGAGAGGAGCATATTGTGTTTGGAGAGCTTAGGGTTAAGATATTTTTAAGAGTTTTCCTGGATATGGATTCATTTTTGTGGCTTACAAGTTTGAAAACCTCTGTAAAAGTCAGACCTTTGTAGACCTTAGTATTTAAAGAATGTTCAGGTCTATTTCTCTGTGCAAGAAATAAGTGCACCCAGGCATACAGAGGGTGGGGAGATAGGAGCCCTTCTTTTCTTTTTTTTTTTTTCCTTCTTCCCTGTTACGTGAACTGAGGAACTCTCCAAACTCTCTGATTGCAGAGGGTTTTTTAAACTGATCATTTGCCCCTCAGGCACCTTGTGCTAACTAATGCTTCATTTAGGCAGTATCAGTCAGTGATGGTTGTAAACTTTTTGGTGTTTGTTTCCCACCCTAAGTATCTCTCCATACACAGCCCTCACCCAATGGACTGTCACTCACAACTGAGCTGGCAGGATCCAGATATCTCCTCTCACATTCCTGCTCCAGGCAGTCAGTGCCTTCTCCAGTCTGGTCTCTTCCCCAGGAGAGGCAAGGAGTAATGGGCTAGTCAGCCAAGGGCATCCCATTGTCAAGCTGCCCCATGCTGTGGACCCAAATCCTCACTCTGTTCTTTAGGCTGTGATGGAGAGGTGGGACAGCAGCAAGATGAATTGAGCACGAAACATGGGAAAGTGGCTTACAATGGCTGTTCTTCCCAGTCTCCCCACTGCTACCCCAGTGGTGTTATCCCATACAACCTGAGGAAAGGAGAAAACCAGACAAGTTTAGCAAATAATGGCTGAAAAGGCCAAGGTGAGGTTCTAGCCATTGGATGGCTACTTGCTGACTGCAGAAGAAGAATGAGTTTTGCTTATCACAGAATCATAGAATCAGCCAGGTTGGAAAGGATCTCTTGAGATCATAAAGCCCAACCCTTGATCCACTACCACCGT
>VZRE01012410.1:0-34032 GCA_013396775.1 Cephalopterus ornatus | reverse complement strand
TGAACAAACCCCAGGTTTTATTACAACAAAGAATGAAAGAGAGCCTTTAGATTTATTTATGTGCTAGGATGAGGCTGTGGGAGAATCACGTCCCTGAGCAGCTGTCATACATTTACTTGTCCTAAAAAAACCCAGTTTGGAATTTTTTCCCCTGCACCACTGTGAAAGAAAGGTGTTAAACAAGGGAGGGGAAGAGGGTGGCTAGAGTGATTGACACATACAAAAGAACTAGCCAGCAGCCCCACATTCCAAGCTAATGGGCCTTAGAAGACTGGGGTAGGGGGAGGTGAGTTTTTTCTGCTCTGAAACGACATCCTCACTTTAGTTTTGCCCTGAGTCAGGGAAGGTGTGTGTGTGGAGGGGGGGCTCCAGAATTCATTTTATTTTCGGACGGGTCATCTGGCTGCCTTTGGCCCCAGTCTGCCTATTCTCTCGCACCCTGTTCTGCCCACGGCCTGGACTTAGCTCGGATTTCATCAGAGAAGCCGGGGATATCTGCGGAGGAACCTTTGAGGGAAGAGGCTGCCCCTTCCCTCCTCCGTTCCTGTGTTGGCAGCAGCTTGTACCCATCAATGAAGGGAAGCGAGGGAATCCCAGACGTTGCCAGCCGCCGCCAGCTTGAGTCCATAGGAAGAACCTCCTTTCCCCTTTCCCCTTCCCCCTCTTGATGTGGGGGGAGAGCTCCATTTTGGCCACCGGGGCCCCCACACAGTGACCGCCAGAGCCCGACAGCGCCCCCTGCCGGCCACCACCGAGCAACTGCAGGCTCTGCTCCTCCAGGGATCCAACAGCGCCCCCTGCTGGTCGTGGTTAGAACTGCGCCAAAAGGCGGAAAGTACTGAACTGTTTCCTTTTTGGAGGGGATTTTTGGGTATAGGATTATTGTTTTGTTGTTTTTGTATTCTTTAGTTGTTCTGCCAATACACATATATCCTTTAATACAAGGCTGTTATCTTTTCTGTCTCCATATTTCCTCAGCTGGAGCATCTTAATTTTGGATTTACAATCGCTCAGAGGGAGGAGCTTGGTCTTCCCTATAACTCATCCTTCTTAGCAAAACACTTCAGTCTCATTAAGCTGAGTTAGCAGCAAAGTGTTTCTTTTGGTTTGTGCCCCAAATGTAGGTGGCAGGGGTGGCTGGTGGGAGTTGTGCCACGTAGAAGCCTGGCATGGATCCACTAATTGGGGTGCATAAGAAGAAGAGATGCTGATAATTGAGCTGGATACAGCTCCAGGGCACTATTTTAAGGACAGCCTGGCCTGAGTGGAGAAGTTTAATATGCAATTATTTCAACAATGAAGTAACTAATATTTTATTAAGCTCAGAGTGGTAAGACTGAAGCCACAGGGATTATATTCAACCTTGGGTAACTTTTGTAGGACAATTTATTGCTTCCAAATATTATCATATTTCAGGTACTTCAAGTGGTGTTCCTGCAATGAATTTACCATTTGAAAATATAGTCCATGTTTCATGCGTACTTGTGATTATGATGGAGAATAGTTATGGAAGGGCCCTGCAAAAACAACCTTATGGGAAGGCAGGTGCTGCAGCTCCTGGAGCACTGGTGTTCTAATTGCAACTATAAGCACAGACCTGTAGCAGTATGTATTGTTAAACTCATTTTTTTAAAACCCATTAATTAAAACGGGACTCCTTAAGCACAAGATTTTTAACAGAATTCTTGCCTGCATAGTTTATAACGGTCCAGAGAAGCCCCTGTGCTGTGAAGTTCATTTCCAGAACTGGATTTGGGCACAAACTCTTTTGGATGCACTGAAAGTACCTCTGGGACTCAATTTGGCAGGTGTAAAGCACAAGATCTGAATGGGTTTTAAATGTGGTTTTAAACACCACATTTATCTGATAACTGGCATTGTTAAGAACTTTTTAGGTTTTTTTGTCTTCCCTCCTCCATAAACTACTCAGTGCTGCATATAGGCTATATTGCATATGGAGATAAAGTCAATTCTTCAGAGGCAGTCAGATTTTACCTTTCTTCTTTTAAATGCTGTTGGATTCTCAATTTCTATTAGCAAATAGTACACTGCTAGAGTCTTAAAGAGTAGGAAGCAAATAGTCCCCTCCCCTTTTTATACAGTCATCTTCCATATGGTTCTGGCCACTCTTTGTTTTCCTGTGATGATTTATTACCTATTTAGACAAAGGACATTATACCAGCAATTTAACCTTTTATCAAAGAAGTTGTGATGTGTTTTGAAGACTTCTTTGTGCATGTACGGTTTCTACATTAGAGAGCGGAATAGGGGATCGTCATTCCCAGGCTTTGACCATACAATCTGGAGGGCAGGCACACACAGTGAGCCTTGTCTTGTGAGGCAGAAAGGGTCATAGAAATAGGTCTGCTTCTCGCCATCATAACTCAGAGTTTTGTTACGGCCCAAGTCTAACTGAAGAGAGTGAATGCAAAGGTGTGTTTAGGAATCTCCAGTTGACCACTATGGATCTAGAGCTTCCTTCTGCCTGTCTTATTTTGCCACATTGGTATCTACTCATGGTTTCACAAAGAAAAAGGAGATTGACTGATCTATTTTAAAGGTGAAGGAGTCCAATTAAAAGCAGGACTATCTGTTCTCTTTGGTGGAACTGCTGTGATTAACGTCTAGCTTGCAAATGGTACTAATTAGTTACCATGTTTCTAGGAGCCTTCAGTTTCATTACCCTTTAATATTAAGGAAACAGAAGCCTGCTACATCTGTTTTATTTATTTATTTGTTTATTTATTTATTTTATTTTATTTATTGTAAATAGCTCTTATTGTTTGTGAAAGGAATTGTATCAAAAGCTCTAGGAACCTGAAATCCAAGATTACTACAGTGACCTGACTAAGCAGAGTTAAGTGTATTCCCCAGTGTGGTTTGATTTGGGAATTCAGCACACAGGGCATAAAATTAAAAAAATTTTTGGGAGCATTTTATGCTGTTTTTATCACAATCATTCAGGCATTATCTTTTTACAGTCCTTTGCAAATACAGATGAGAGCTTTAGTCTAATTCTCATTCACAAAGGCATCATCTTAAATTGAAATATATTGGTTCTTTCTGCAGAAAGTAACTGAGTATAGAGAAGAATTCAATTCCTGATTTATTTCTGGAGACAGACAGGGAGAGAGAGAAAGGAAAAGTTTTTCTTTTCTAAACGCAGAACACTTCTCTGGCTATGTTTTTGAGTGAAGCAGTAACTCCTTATAAAGAGAAGCTGAAATCCTTGTAAGGTGCTACACGTGACAAGCCTATGAACTTTAATAATATCAGGATATTCAAATCTTCACCAAATAAAAGACATACTTAAAGGGTTTCTCATCAGAGCTACAATAATATTTTTCAAAAGTTTAATTTTTGTTTAACTTTAGAATCCAGATGTTCTCTGAAATACTTATTGCAATACAGATTCACAGGTATCTGAAGCTGAAATACAACAGCTCCTAAACACCTGCATTGCATTTGTTATAAAGGCTTATTAGATTAGGCTTCACTACCTTTTCCCTAAATGTAAAAGTGCTTCAAAGAAAAATTTTAAGCATCACTATCTAAAGCCTCTACTGATTTGGAAACCTCTTGCTAGACTTCTGCTGTATGGTCTATGCTCACCTACGCATTTTGGCTTTAAATAAAAGTTGTGATGTGTTGGGTGAGGTACTTTCATTAAGGTCTGAGGGATTACTAGTACCATTAAAAAGTGCAGCAAGTCCTTATCTGAAACACAATATACACAGTTAGTCAACTGTGATTAGAAAGGTGGAGTCCAAGTGGAACCAAGCTGGAGTAGATACGGGGAAGCATGGTTTGTATTACCAAAGGGGATTAAAAGAGTGTGTCTTTTTGAAAAAAAAAACCCAAAGAGACAGAAATAAAATTGAGCAACATGCCAGAGAGGGAGTAAGAGCTACTAATTTAAAGTTGATATGAGAACAGGTTTCAAAAAAGTAAATATGTGGATTTTTTTTTCAACAGCTAGTTCAAAAAGGGAGAAGCCCAAAAGCAGGTAGGTGTCAGTTCAGTCACCATCAACCATTCACTGTTTGACAGATTTGACAGGCAGGACGTAAACTGGATTAGAGTAGGGAGAGAAAAAAACCCTTTGTCAGTGGGTTTAGTAATGAAAACAGTACCTTCAGAATGACTGGGTGGTAAGATCCTAATGCAGAGCAGATGGTAGTTTTCCCTTCAGTCAAGGAGTCAGTATAAATTCTTATGTCCTTTATACATGTTATTCTAACTAAATAGCTCATATAAAAACAGGCTTTAATTTTCACTGAATTTTTGCACTGAATTAGCTGTCTAGAATGAAACTTATTTTATCTCTTCATGAAGATAAACTCCTTGTAATGCCTTCAAATAACAACAAGATATTTGGCATGTTTATTTCTAAGCATTACACACACTTACACTTTTTTTTTTTTTCCCAGCAGAAGTAACTATTAGTATCCACTGAGAATTTTTCTAAAAAAAATGAAGAAAACTTGAATATTGAAGCCAACTCCCATTACCCATGCTGGTACTTCATGTCCTCTCTGAATAATAGAAGTTCATGGCTGTCAAGTTTTGAACATTGTATAGGAGTCAACTTCACTACAGCTTAAAAGTAAGTTTCTGTTATTAAAAGATTAGTCATATTTCTGCCTTTCACTCTAGGAATTCCAAAGGTAAATATAATTGAGAGAAGGAGAAGCCACTTGCTTGGTCACTTCATGAGCTGCTCAAGGGGGAAAAAAGCAAAATATAAGGAATAAGCAGAGTATATCTACCACAAAACAATCTGAATATTTAGATCTGCTCAGTGTCTTGCAGATCTCTGTGACATTCAGGAGATCTACCTAAATGGAGATCTCAGTTGCGTGTTCTGTCAGGGCTGAGAGGAACCTATCTCTACTGAGATCCTCCTATAGGTTGGCACTACAGAGCTCTCTGATGGTTTTTCTTGTATGATCTTGCCCTGCTAGCAGACAGAAACTTCATAAACAGAAACATCCTCATCAAACTTCCATTTTGCTATTAACATCTTATACCAATTGAAAGAAAAAAATCAAAAGTCTCCTCACTATCAATATTTGAAATCTTAATGACTTTTAAAAATGTTGCTATTTTACACTGTGGCAGGCTCAAAAAAGATTAAACTGTTCTTCACATTTTATTAGACCATGACAAATGCTACTTTTCTGACTTCTTGTGAAGAAGCTTGTCTATCTTTTTCAATGATAATTAGGGTGACTAAACACTGGATCAAGTTTCATTAAAGCTTTATTTTGCACCAGTTGGGTTTATGTGTGGAGTTAATTTTTTCTATGCTGCTGATTTGCAAACAAAACAGATTGCTAATTTGACACATAGGAAACGATAGGAAACTGAGCTGAGATAAAGTACTTGACTGCTTTCCAAGTGTTTTGTTGTGCGTGCAGGAAAACATCCATACAGTAAGGTGTGTTAATCAGAGACTGGCATGCCATTTTAGAAATCAAGTCCTATCTAATGTGATCCTGAAGTACTGACACGTCATCACAACTGTGCTTGCTATTCTGCTGTTGTACTTACCTGTACATTATTACATTTGCCCTTTCACTGACTTTCACAGCCTCGTTATCTGACTCTTACTCGTAGTCACATGGAAATATATGCAAAGATTTTGGATTTTTAATGTATGGAAACTTTTGAAAATGCTGTTTCTTCTTTTCCTATCATTCTGGTGGACCTAGTGTTTTTAAATCCTTGTCATATCACTACAAATTGCAAATCTTCTCTATTAGCTAACTCATGTTTCTTCGACCCAATAGCATAAAGTAGTTTTGTAATATTTATTTAGTCGTCTTTACCATGGTCAAGTTCAGAATGGTTTCTCTAATGTTAACATCTCTCCCTTGAAAATCATGTCAAGTTTCTCCAGCACTCCTGAAAGAGCTCACAATAATATGCCAGCATGTGAATTTTTTTTTTTTGCTTGCACTCAAATCTTTACAGGCCACAGTCAGACCTACAGAGAGTAGGAAAAAATATGTGCTTTTTTGTTTCTGATGATGGCAACTTTGATTGTGCTACCCCACACAGCTATCAGCTATTTGCAGAGGTGATGACTATTGGTGTGGCTGGTTTATAAGGAAGGTGGAGGAGAAAATGATTCTTGACTAGCTGAAGTCAGTGAGAGTCTTTCTTGACCTCTAGATCCATAGTACTACAGCTCAGCCTACAGTTTCAAAGCATTTCCTTTTACACAGGAGAGTCCCCTTCAAACTTATTCAAATTTAGTTTCAGGGAAAGATAGACTCTAAATGATCTTTAGGATCAGGGTTTTTTTCTTGATATTCTGCTAGGAACATAAACCTAAACATAAACAGGTGTCTTTTACTCTGGTTTTCAGCATATTTTCCTGTTGATTCTTGCTTTTGCTTAATACTTCTAATTACATACTCTTGGAGAGATTACACAGTGAAGGAAAGAGAATGATCTGTTATCGGTGCTTTCTATTAAGTAACAGCGCTCTGTGGGAGGTGCAGCCTGTAATTGCTCTGAGGAAACTGTAAGAAGCACTGAACGAAGTATCAGTCTAGTTTGCTAATGACTAGGTGCAGAATGTTTCCTTTGTCTTGTGGTCTTCATAATTTTGTATTACTACCAAACTGCAATCAGTTGACTCTTGTGTAGACTATTATTTGTAGTCAGTGGCTAGCCCCGCAGCTGTGTGTGGCTCTTTCTGTTGTTTTATGTCCCATGAGATGCTTGGCTTTGGTGCTGGGAGCTTTTTGAAAGCTACCGTAGCTACAACTGAAAAAGGTCTTCCAACTAAAGAACCTTCCTATGTAGAGAATTTCACAATGGGGCATGTCCAAAACAGACATGAAGAGCTTTTCAGTCAGTTGAATGAGATATCTTTAGAATTAGACTCTATTGCCTGCACTTGCAGTCAGTTCCCATCAACCCTATTGGTTACCCTGGCAGCCCTTTGCTATACATGCTCTGGGTTGCTGTCCACCTCCTCTCACTTTCCTTCTCTGGCTAGTTGCACTCATTTCCTCTACAGTCCCATTTGCTTCACCGTTGCTGCTATGGATTCACTTGCTGCTTCTTTTAGCTTCATAGTGAAACACAGTTAAAAGAAAGTTTTGTGACATCAAACCAATGCTTTGATTACGGAGTCAGTCTTCCATTTCTACCCGCAGTGGAAATTTGTATAGCACTTTTCCACCTATTTAATTATAAGCAGCAATACCAGAACTGCATACCCTAGTTTGGGGGGCTTTTAAGAAGGTAAGTTATAGTGCCATGCCTGCAACTAGTTTTTTCTATATTTTTTGGGGACTATGATTAATGTGGCTGCTTATTATGTGATTTACATAATGGTGGCATAGTATCTTCTGTCCATAGCTTTTTTATTTTAATGCTTTTCATTTTCTTGCTAGTAATTTTACCTGTTGGACTTTAAAGTGACACTAAGGAGTTGGAGAACCAACTTTTTTTGGGAGAGACTCTTTTTGGGTTTTGTGTCTTCCATCCTCTTTGCCCAATATTCTGAAGTGCACATATTTTGCTCAGTTTCTGTGTTAGATGATGCAAGGTGACAAAAGAAAGGATTAAATCAAAGCTTGAAGAACAGGTAAGGTTGGAGGAGAACCTAATAAAATCTGTTCTGTGCTACCTCTGCAGCTTTAGCTGTTTTGGTTATCTGGTATAATGGTAAGACTGAGGCCCAAAGGAGAAAGTGAGGAAGATGTGTTGTTACATGTTATGTGCCTGAGTCTCGGAAATAAAATTTTCTCTAACTTTCCCAGTGCCTTAATCAGGCTGTAACAGCAGTGCCTTGTCATTAGCTCCTATTTAGCTACAGAGTTGCAGGTTTCTGGTTATACTTGAATCAAAGTGTACCTGTTTTGTTTCAATGAGTGACACAGTAGCACTTGACTGAGCTGGCTTGTTACTGAAATCCATTTTCACCATTGTCTTGGTTTCTGTGCCCTGCTCCTCCAAGCGCTCCCTGCTCCTGTAAGAAAATGGTAGGCAGTAAAACTGTCTTGTCAGAGTGTCCCTGTGCTGTCTCCTTTCAGGTGCTGTTTCTGTTCCATACCTCTGGCCTGGCCTGTGAGATCTGGAAGTCTGTGTGTCATACTACTTATACTGGTGTTAAGTGTGACTTAGCCTTAAAACATAATCAATCCTTCTCCTGGTAAATAACTGATCTGGTTATTCCTTAATTGGAGGTGTCCTCTAGCACCTTTAATTTTTTTTTTTTTTTTTTTTTTTTTTAACTAATAGCCATTTGAAAACCTCTGCAATTAAATTCAGAGTACTAATCTCCACAAACTTGGAACCAAATACCATTTTTACTGCAAATACTTGTTGGGTAAAATTATTTCCCCCTGTTAATGGAGATTGATAAGAGGCAAAGCAGGTGTTCACAGTCACAACAGGCAGAGAATATTGTCTATTTTTCTTACCATTGTTGCTTTCATTAAAACAATGCTTTCACGGGAATATCTAATTAGTTATAATACTTACCAAAGGAATATTATTTCTTTATTGCAGCGGAAATCAACTCAAAGCATAGTTTGAGTACAAACACAAATAAGACGCTTCAAAATAACCCTCATGTAAGTTGAATTTTCTAGTGTTACATTTTGAGCAGAGCATGTGGAAGTCATAAATAAGAGACAAAATTTTATTCCAGCTTTTCCCCTGGCCTTAAGCTAGAATTGCTCCTCGTGCTGAGGATACCTGTGCCCAAGCTGCTTGGGCTGGCGGTTGGACAGCAGTGAGTTCTGAGAATACACTGTAAGAGGCGAGATCATCATGGATGGTGTGAGGAACAGGAGGAGGAAAAGTCTGCTGGTATCGCACAGCAGCTAGCTTTCTTCTTCTCACAGGCACCACATTTTATAAAGCCTTTTATTAACTTGCTGTGAATTTGAGTTTATGTGCCTTTTATTAACTTGCAGAAATTGCAAGCAGGCATTCAGATCCCTAGGTTACTCTGTCTAATTGACTAGCCTACTTCATTTTTTTAATTGCTACTTCCAATTTATCAGATCTCCCCTTTTGAGACAGAAAACTCTTGTTACCAGCATTAATTAATTTACTTTGAACGAATTTGAATTGCTGGCTCCCAAATTGTTTTTGAGATGCTCCTACTAAAATGTCTTCATTGCTTACTGCAAGTAAAGGTGTTAAACATTCTTGTTTTCTGTAGTCTGTGATTTTTCATGAAAAAACTTTTCAGCTGCTATGGTGTTGGATTTGGTGACATCTGGAGAAAAGAAGGCTCAGAAGAGACCTCATTCTCTACAACCACCTGAAAGGAGGTTATGGGGGGTGTGGATGTGGTCTCTTTTTCCAAGTAACAAGAAATAGAACAAGAGAAATGGCTTCAAGTAGCACTAGTGGAGGTTGAGTATTAGGAAAAATTTCTTTACAGAAAAAATTGTGAAGCACTAGAACAGGTTGCCCAGGGAAGTGGTTGAGACACCATCCCTGTGGCTGTGGTAGGCTTGGCAGTGCTGGGCTAACAGTTGAACTCAATAATCTTGGAGATCTTTTCCAACCTAAATGATTTGATGATTCTATGACTTCTGAGTCCTAGTGCATTGCTAACAGTCAGACCTGTTGGCTGTCAAGGCCTTGTCCTGTAAGAGAGCCAGCATTGCTGGCAGCACATGTGCTCAGGTTGGCTCCTGGACTGTGGCAGGGCAGAGTACCTGGGGACCCTGAGAGCTTTCTCTCCTTCCAGCACTCACTGTGAAAGGCTGGAAGACAGTGTGTACTCCCTCTTTTGCCAGGAGAACAAATGTCTGGGATCTGCATATCTACTCTCTTGTGTTCATAATATTTTCCAACTGATACAATTAAACACCTAATCATGGAGGTTCAAGATGGAAAAGATGTATTAGGTAATATTGTTCAATTGCCTTGGGGTGAGCACAAGATTTTTTCCTGTAAAATAGTTCCCTGACTTCAGGGGAAGTTGAGGTCTATAAGCATCATCCAGGCTCAGGCTCTTATTGAAGAGTTGCACGGCTTATATATATGTTTTTATTAAAACTTTCATTTTAAAAAAAAAAGATATTTCCATGCCTATTTCCTCTTGCAGATTTCAGCAGTGCTACCTTATTTCTCTGTGATAAAACTACATTTATTATTTTGTGTGCTCAAAGCGAAGCAGAAAAAAATAATAAAAGAAGAAATTGAAAACGAGAAAATACTTGGCCTTATTAAGTCAGTGGAAGCCTTCAGGTGTCTCAAAGTTTCAACCACAGCCTCATCCTTTTTCCAGGTTACTTCACTTAGAGATTATAGCTGTAAAAGAGAGTTACTTTGTCCTTTTTATTAATAATTTTAATAGGGTAGTGTGTAATCCATAAATATCATAGTTTTCAGATGAAATGAGTCTTTTTAGTCATGACCAGCGTGGAGTCTCAAGCTGTTTTAGTGATCATAACCGCAGCAAGAAACAGTAGACACTGTTTGCTCTCTGAAATTCTTTCAGCTAAGGTAGTTAAATTTTTTTAATTATTGTTTTTCTCTCTGTCTTTATGTTACAAATCTTCATGAAATATACTTTGATTCCCTTTCTTTCAACCACAGTATAAACTGTGATTTGATACTGTGGTATTTCTACAGTAAATATTCCCGTGCCAGCCATCCTAGGTCTTGCTGATATGAAGTTGTGCTGAGGCTATGGTTTTGTGTTATACCCAGTTGAAAAATATATTCAAATCCCTATCGAGTCCTGACAGTCCCAGGTGCTTTTCCCATATCTTGCTTCTACATCTGCCAACTCTTAGGTTGCCAACTCAATGGAGAGCTGTGGCTCCCCGATGTAGTACAAGTTGGACTTGATTTCATGTTGAGGTAGAGGGCTTGACTGCTGGTGGAGAGAGTCAATCTGGATCATCAGCCTGTAATTCATATACTAAGAAACTTCCTCGCATAATCATCAAAGTCTAATTGCTGTGCAAGTTAAAATAAGTGCCTCTGCTGTGAGGTGCAGCAAAGCACAACATCAGAATGGCTTGGCACTTGCTAACATTTAATCTGCTCTGTCAAAAGTGAGTTAAGGCTTAGAAATTAAGTTTATTAATCAAGTAAACTTATCTTATTAACTGGATTGGTTCCTGCAACCTATCAGACTAAAAATGTCACAGTGGAGCAAGGATTCATTGCCTTTACGATTTATTGTCATTATGTGGAATTATTAACCCTGGTATACATACAGCACTGGATTTAGTTTTGCTTCCTATTCATGTGAATATATTGGATCTTCTAGCTAATTTCAGTAACTTGATGATTCAAACTCATTTTCAGGTTACACACAAAATTAGGTGTTAGAAGTTACTGTTAGTTAGAGTAACTGTAGTATAAAAAAACTTGTGGGTGCCCCACCCCTGGAGGTATTCAAGGCCAGCCTGGATGAAGATATGAGCAACCTGGTCTAGTGGAAGGTGTCCCTGCCCACGGTAGGGGGGTTGAATCTAGATAATCTTTGAGATACTTCTGACCCAAACCATTCTATGGCTTTAAGTAAAGTATCTTTATGGGAGTCAAAATGGTAATGGCCAAGTAAGTGTGTTACAAAGTCGTTTGCAAAACTGTTTGAAAACACTGCCCATATAATTTGGAATTTTTCAGTTTGCTTCAGTGTTCTTTTAAAAAATAGCCTGAAAATTTTTCTTCTGTTCCCAGCTGAAGACTAGTTGAATAGTTAATGTTGATCTGTGCTTGTAAGATTTTTGTTTGAAAATATGTTGAAGAAAAATTTTCTCTGTGATAAGGCAGTGATGTGCTGAGTTGTTTAATCTGGGAGTCAGGGCCAAAAGGCTCCTGGCACAAAATATCTTCATAGATCATGATGGTAAAAAAGCAGAATTTCCACATGGAGTAACAACAGCTGGACCAAGTTAGAAACATTGAGCCTAGTCATAGTGACTCTGAAAACAATAGAGCTAATATCTGCATTTATTCCAAAACAGAAAAACTCCTAAACTTTTATAAAGAGTCTTACTGGGTTCAAAAATCCTGCTTTTCAAATGGGCACACTGAAAAAATAAATACTTCCATTCATGTTGCATTGGTTATAGTTAGTTTGTATATTGAGGTTGGCTTAAGACACTAACTGAAGCTGTGAAGGATAATTTTAATTGTACTATGTAATTTTATTAGCTTTATTAAAAGAATAAAATTGGAATAATAAAAATGCAAGACTGAAAACACACAATTGCAGCTCTGAGAAGCAAGATGTTTTTAAGTGAATTCAAGAGTGACATTTAGGATTAGACATATGAGTGAAATCTTCAGTTCTGTTGTCAATCTTTTCTTCTCCATGAAATGTCATAGCACTGTACACCACTGTAATGACTGTGTCCCTCAAGAAAAGGTTGGATCTCATCTAATATGGTGGTAATTCTCAGCTGTAAACTCTGTCCATGCTAGCTTCAGACTGTACATCCAAAAGTGGGTTCAAGTCTAGCACTACCACTTAGAGTTTAGCTATGCTCTTAAAGTTTAATGCAAAAGCAGAAGGACCACACATTTATTCAGGCTATGTTTTATTCATGTAGTATTGTCTTTTGTATTGCCTCAGCAATTCTGTTTCCCGTGCCTGCTTCTCTTTGCCTTTTTTCATCTTTGAAAAAATCTCCCTGGCTGGTTTGGGTCTGATGTGTTCGATGGGATGAGGTGGAGGTGACTGCACAGCAGAAAATAATCCCAGGTGAAATGTTGTGAGGAAAGGGGAGAGAGAGACCAGCAGATAAGCTTTGAAACTATGTGGGTGCACCACATAGCACAGCTTAAATTGCCATCTGTTTTGGTCTGGGAACTTTTGAAATAGGCACAAGGTCTCCATAGTACTTGTATGAGTCTAACATGAGAAATTGTGTAGGTTCCTGCATATAGTGTGCAGCAAACTCAACACATGTGTGTGTTGGTGATCCACATGCAGTCTGTGCAGGAGGTGAACAGCAGTATCTTGTTTTTTCAGAGCGTACAAGAAGGTGTCTGTGGGGAGCTTCTGATTGTCTAACAATTGAAGGTAGCAGAAAGTGATGTGACACAGAGAGAGGTCCCACCAAGGTGCTGGCAACCCTACCTTTGAACTTCCTATTGAGTCTGTGCCCACTATATTGTTCCAGGCTGAGGAAAGGGCCCTCACACTTCCATGTAAAAATCAAGCATCTTATATCAGGTTAGACCTTGTAAATAAAATCCCGTGTTTTCAAAGTGTTTCATTATTGCAGTTTTCATAAAAAATACCTCTGCTTCAACCACTTTAGAGTAATTGTTTAACTAAAGGACTCATTATGATTTTTTTTTTCAAGACTAAAACTCTTGTATGAAGAAAATTAATTTTAGAAGGTCTAGGCAAGCTTAAATGACTGAAGAAGTTGTAAGAAATCAGAGCAGAAACATATGGGAAATTACCTTGAAAATAATCTGTCAACCCTGCAGTAGCATGTATAGTCTAGGTGCTATAAACTGCCAAAATCCCGCCAACAGCTCAGCATGCTTCTGTCACTTGCATGGTCCACACAGTCAGTGTGGGTTGTCTGGGGTTTTGGTGAACTCATGGGGCTCAGTTGGATTATGGGTCATGTCAAGAGCTAAGGGATACTTTTGAAAATAAAGACAGAACATTTCTGTCTATTACATACAAGATGTAAAAGAAAAAGATTTAGTGTATAAGTGCTACTATAACACCCATCAGTACCAATAATAGTACAAGAAAGCTTTTTAGAAGCAATGAGTGTATAAAGGAGCTAAAATGTAAATCAATTGGAAAACTCAACTATTACTAACTCTGCCAGAAGCATTGCTACAATTTAGACTCTCCAGGATTTGTTTACATGTTGATCAGCTTATATTGACACTTAGGTAAATACAGATATATATACATATATACAGAAACATGTGCATATACACATATATTCACTTAGAACTACAAGGAAAACTAGTCTAATGTTATACTTACGTTGGCCTCTATAGGTATTCTCAAATTAACTCTAGGTTAGTTATGATGGTTACCAAACACAGATGGCCTATCATTGCATGAGGTTTGGTGAGAAGTCTTTACAGTCTGTCAGGAAGCAGGGTGAAGACTGCATGGGAGTTTTGCAATAGCTGTTGACTACCACAAATACCTGGACCTTAATGACCTATGGAAGTTGATGTTGCTGATTGTTGGTCTCTTATTAGTAGACTTAATATCTACAGTGTAAAGACACATTAAGGCAAATTTTCCACATCACTACTGTAACTAGTTTAACAGGAAAATTGGCTAAGCAAGAGGAGACAGCAGTAAGGTCACATTTGTGATCAAATTTCCATGCTAACAGCACAAAATGTAAATAAAAATAATTATAAAGAACTCTTTGTCAAAGGGTGGACAAAGATTAGCTTTCCAGCTCACATAATTTGATTGCAGATGTGGAAATAAGAGATGGCTGGTTTCATTTGGGAGTCACAGGATACAGTTCTTTTGCAGCCTTTTCCCTGCCACAAATGGGCAAGGTTTACATGAAACAGAAATAATACTTGCACTGTGCTTTTGAGAAGATCGTGGCCCAAGCCAAGAGAGCTAGAGTGGAGCAGGAGAGCCAAAGGGTAGCATAAACCAGTAATGAAAGCAGGATGTGACATCATCTAGCCAAAGAAAGATGAGAACCATGGTGGGATTTAATGGTTCATTATGAAGTAATCTTGCAAGAAAAGGAATGTGTTCAGAGATTAGGATGGGATCCTAGGACTTGGGAAAATGGGAGTTTATTTTTGACCTTGTCACATCATATCTATACGCTCTTCTAGTTGTGACTCAGTTTCCCAGCCCACATAAGCCCTCACTTCAGTGCTGTTCTGCGGGCTCCTCCCAAGCTCCCAGAAGGCTCCCAGGAGGCTTCTGGCCTCTTTTGGGAACCCAGTTAAGAAGCTGAAGGAGAGGATGTCTTTATTTTAGTTGACTATTCAGTGTTTCGTATTTCAGATGAAATTAAGAGCTAAATAGAGTGAGATCTGTACAAGGTCTTGGAGAAAATGAGAGGTTAAAAAAACCTCTTCATGTTTTAAATAGTCACCTTTCATTGGGCCCTTCCTTAGCACACCTAGTTCAAACATCTCTGACAAGCATTCTGTAAAGTGTGATTTCTGCTAGCAAGTGCCATGGGAATAGACTGTCTCAGAGCCATTGAACAGAGATAATGTGGTGGCTACAGAGAACGCTGCTACCCATTCATGCCAGTGATTCATTGGTTTTAGAGCCTCTTGCGCTACTGCAGTCTGGTCTTTGGATCTGAAGTGAGGAGGAGGAAGAAAAAGTAGGGAAACCATTAAAAGATTTTTGCCATGGTGTAGCAGAGACTGGGTTTTGGATGATTGAGTCTTTTTATGAGAATGATTTCAAGGCAAGTAAGACAGAAATGTTAAATGACATCTGGCAAAGAAAAACCATTAAGATCTGACAGTATGTACAGAAATTTTTCCTTACATGTGAGGAAAAATGCATATACTTCTCTCACCAGAGAAGTATATATGCTTTTGAAATGAACCTGAGGAATATTTGGAAGATAGCTTAAGGAATGAAGTTCAAAAAAATTTCTTCTGTGACAAAATCAGACCCTAAAACCATCTTTATAATTACTTGTTATTGCAGCATTGTCAGACTGTATTCCAAGAGTTTTGCAAGTTCACCTGTGCCTCCATTAGGAAAGACCATTCTCAAATTTCTTTACCACTGGACCAAGAATGTAAATCAGGCACATGTTAAAGACTATAGACTCTGAAGACCTTGAGGGAAACTTCAGGAAAGAGGAGCTAATGTGAGGCTAATTTGATCAGGATAAAAGATTTAGAAATTAGGTACGGACTTAATGAGCTTCTTGCAAAGAAATAGAGAGCAAATCTAGTTATTTCTTCACATTCAAAGAGTTCATATTTGTCATCCCGAAGCATAAGCTACTTAAAAAGTTGGTGATTAGCTTTTTCCCATCTTTCCTGTGTGAGGAAATGGGAGCCACAACTCAGAACATGCAATTTTTTTTTTGGTTCAAGGACGTCCTTAGTTATTCTGGCAGCCGAGAGAGGGAAACGTCCTTTTCACACAGACACTACTAGAGGCCACCGCAAACCTCGACAAAGAGTTAACAGACCTCTAATTTTTAGTAGAGAGCAAAGCAGGTCACAGAAACCTCTGTCCCATAAGAGCTTGTGTTTCATATCTTCTCTGATGAAACAAAATGGGGCTGAGCTTATATGAAGCTCATTTATCCATCAGGTTTTTAATCTTTTTTAAAGGATTTTTTTTTCCTGGAAAGAAGAATTAGATGGAAGAAATATTTTTTATCATCATAGTAATTTTTTTGTGAGAATAATACCTGTTATATCTGTTTCATGGAGGGTAAATATTAGGTCCAGAGAGTTTGAGACTTGAGGTTATTAGATATCGATATTAATTCTTGCTTTAAAAGCATAGCCTGCTTTGAGCCAGAGATTCTTTGAAGTGTTTTTATTCTCACATTCTCATATATTCACACATGTTATAATTAAGAAAATGGAAAACAGCTTTCTTAAAATTCAGTCTTTAATATAGAGAACAGACTGGCACTAAAGTGCTGTCTTCTCTAGAGCTAACTGCTGACACCAGTTTCCATTACCTCAACTTCTATAAATCACATTCCCCTGCAGCTGTAGGATCAGGAAGCCTACTGTAGCACTTTCTGTGGCTGAATGCAGGAATTTGGCTCAGCCACAATAATAAACATAAATAAAATTTAAACTGGAAGGATAGCCATTCCACCTTGCACTGTGCCCAATGCAACATATTTTGCAGTGTCCTAGAAAAATTAAATGGAATATATTGCACTTTGTGACAAATTGTTTCATACAAACTTGGCTTTTCTCCATAGAAAGCCACTATCTACCACTTTCACCAGTAAATACTGGCAGCAGCTATCCGAGGTTGTCAAGCCAGTTTTTCACATTACCTTGCATATTGCTTTGCGGTGTATCCTAGTACACATTAAGCAGTAGAATCCCATATTGGTGCCACATGCAGGAGAGATGCTTGGCTGAGGCATGATCAGCAGATCAACACCTTGTTATGTGGGCACAGATTTTTATTTAAAAGTGAGTAATAGTACTGATCTGAGTTGATAAGCATGCTTACGGTGTTACTAGTGATCATTTCCTTTACGCTTTCTCACTCTCTCTCCTTCTCCATGATGCTTGACATTTCTTATTGGGAATTTTGAATGACCAGAATGACCAAACCCCTGACCTGCAACCAAGATGACAAAGCCACACTGAAGAGTTGATTTAGGAGTTACTTGTGCAGTGACAGAGAGAACAATGTCGCAGGAAATATCAAAAAGAAGCAATGACAGGAATACCAATGGTAAGATAATTGTCCCTGATAGTAAGATTGAGAAGAAAACTGTTCACTTTAGTGTATTTGGATAATTTTGTCCATCTCCATTGCTGCTATTGTTGTCCATCTACCCCACCGAGGTGAGAGACCCTTCTTAAAGCAGAACTATATTGTTTTACTATTGAAAAGAAGAAGTACTTTAACTTTGCCATGCCATTAGCCGCATAAAAATCCACCAAGCCCATGACATAACATGGAAAAGGCCTGTGGTTTGCATCAGGTAATATTATGTGCAAGAGGACTGCACTAAAGCAAAATTCTGTCTGCTGTGTTTGAAGAGTCTGGCATTAGAAAAAGTCCGTATTTTTTTTAAAGTCAGAAAAGGAACCGGCTTTGGTACAATAGACATTTTCTTCTTTTCATGATGGAAGCTGACAGAAGTATGGAGCTGGAGCTCTTTTCAGTCTTTTTGCATGCTTAAATAAACCTGGCCAATTTCATGTGTGTGTTTTCTCCTCTGAGTCTCTGTTTAACAAAAATTTTGTTTAGACTGTAGCAAACTCTTTTTGCCAAAAGGATATTTTTACCTTGCAAATAAATACACAAGCCCTTAGTTAGCATACTTTTATAAAGAGTTAAAGTGTTGCATATCATGAAGATAGACTCTGCATGGTGTCACTGCCTTGTGCCCCTCTGTGTTCCCACTGAAGAGGATCACTATCAGTTGTGGGATCTACCTAGGGCTGCTGTTCATGGCTTCTTGACCTGCATAAATCACATCAATCACAAAGCCATTGGGATTCTCCAGGAGCCTCTGAAGTGCTGGAAATACCAATAAGGTAATGCAATTTTCTCTCTTTTCCGGCTGTATCTCCTCCCATAAACTGCTGGCTGTTCTCCTTGGGTGTTCAGTTGCTCTGTTGCTGTGCCCAAACTCTCAAAAGAGGTGAAAAACAGAGGTAATATTTTCAAATGTGCAGCGGGGAAAGGTCTTTTTAAAGTAGTCATTCACCAACTCCCAGTTTATTCAATGGGAATTAGGTATCCAAAAGCATACGAGAGGCTTTAGAAGCCTTTTAAAAGAATGACCTGTCCACAGAAGTACCTTAGGCACCCTGATTCTTTAAATGTTGGGCTCTGTAGGTCTGTATTCAGCTCACCTAACTTTAGGTACATAATTAATGCACTTCAATTAAAAAAATAATTGTACTAAGTCTCTGTTTTAGTCAGAGAGAGAAATGAGCTGCTTGTACCACTGTGATCTCAATGGCTGTCAGTTGGTGCCTTATTTCCTAGGGTATCCAGAGTTGCTTTAGTTAAGTGCCTAAAAGTAGTTAATAGGGGGCTGGGAACTACTTGTCTGTCAATCACTTTTAAGATTGCAATGTGGGTGTTTTTGAAAAGTAGCTTGCAATTTGAAATATGTTTCTTTCTGACAGAGGTCAGAACGCATTATTTTTTCTTAACTAAAGGAAAAGCAGCTGAGAATTCTTAGAGCAGGTGCTAAAACAAAAAATGATTAAAAAAGATGGTTTTGGTTGTAAGCACTCACTTATGTGAAGTTAAGACTGGTGCTTTGGAAAGGATGGGCTCCACACCAAGGGGCATTCTTTGTGGTTCATGCTGCCTGCTTTTGCTCCCATGGTCAAGTGTAACATCTGTAGAAAGAGTGCTGCTGTGAGTATACATTTTTAACTACTTATTTCTGGCAAATAATTTCAAAAGGATACAGAATTTGTACCTTTAAATGGGAGGTTTCCGAACAGCAGTCAGTGAAACACTGGGCCATGTCACAGATAGAGTCTCAGGTGGGTTGCTGAATGCACTTATCTATTACCTGTAAAGAGCTATTAGATGGGATCTTTCACGAACTATGTAAACATACTTTCCTATGGAATCCAAAGGGTACAAAGTAAGATGATCCTTGGAGTCAGAGGTTCTTTTGTTTCCCTTTCTGATTCTCACTGTCTGTATTATTATTAGACCCCTTTGCAGACACAAGCACAGAAATTCAATGGCAGTAACTACTGGATTAAAGGATTTATCTCAAGAAACAGTCTGGCTGATGCTGGAGAATGGACAGTAGATGGCAGAAGTAAAAACACTTAGCTATGAATAATGTGTTTCTTTCTTGATTTTCTTTTTCTGCTCATGATCTGGTTTCACACCAACTCATTAGAAACATAGACTTGAGAAATGATTGTATAATAAATTACATGATAAATCCTGACATCAATCTGCAGTACTGACAAACATATGTTCCAGTGGGCTGAGGCTCATTAGGCATAGCTCTTTCTCACCCATTGCTTCTACAGATTTTAAAGACTGTATTTAGTTAGATTGGAACTGTTCTGAGTTAACAGTAGGGACATGTGAAGACATTTGAAAAGATCCCTCAAAGGCTTGTTTTCAATTCATAAGAACAGTGTGAACAAATTAGTGTGAAGACCATGAGGAAGTGTGAACCCAAAGGTTAAACTTGCTCAAATTAACAGAGTCATTGTGCCGCCCTGTGGTGAGGAGGTGAATGTGGACCTCTGAACTGCTTCCTACTGGAGCTTTTGCATGACCATAAATTAGAGATCTGCCGAAGTCTGCTTGATCTGCCAGTGCTATTTTCAGCCAAGTGAAGGCAACACATTTATTGCTGCTCCTTAAGAAAGGATTTAATGCCGCAGCAGCAACAAAATCCCTGGGATGATCCCAGTGACATCTGCAGACTTCCAATGGGTGCAAAGTCTGTCTTGCAGACTAAGTGAAAAAGAAGCAAAAGCAGCTTTCTTCCGGTGGCTAGGGACCTTTGCAGACCATTAAAACTCTTAAACTGAAGTAAGTTCAGCTGTTCTTATATGAGATTCTGTTACGTTACACGGATCAGCATACAGACAAAAAAAATTTGCAAGTAAAGAAAGTCCTGTAGCATTGTGCACTTGGACTTTTAATAAAGGACTTCGTGTATTTCTTACTATGTAAAAAAAATGCTGTTATGAGAGAGGACAGGTCGCATTCCTCATCTGTGTAACATTTCTAGAAGCTGCAAATATTATTCCAGTTTAACCTTCCAGAAGAAAAAAAACACTCTAGCTCTATCACATAGTAAGACTTATATTATCAGTTTTGAAAACAGCTCACACTTACAAATAGTGATGTACAAAATACTTACGAGAATTATGTTAGCTTTGAGTGGAGCAGAATTAGAACTGTGTATGCTGCACATGCTGATTACACGATGTTGATGAGCTAACTAGAGGTTAAGTTGTGAGTGCCCTAATCTGTGGTTAATCAATGTATGTAGGAGTGTTGCCTGACAAGAAACCCATGCCAGTGTTAGGAGGTGTATTCTTTCCCCTTGTGCCCTGCTACTGCAGGGTCTGGAGCTGTGAGTGAAGAAAAGAGGATTCTATGTTCTCTGCCTGGGTTCTTGTCCAATATTCTTGATCTAAATTTATTATTTTTGCCATAGTTACTCAACTTTTGTATTTCAGTTTACTTTTGGTTCTTTACATAAATAAAACAAAAATAACTTCCCTATTCCAGGATTTGTGACCTTATTTCAGGTGAGATGAGGAGGGTTTGAATTTCATGAGTCTCTGAGAATACAAATAGAACAGTGTTTCTCTCTTTGATACCTGTGACCCTGAGTGATTTCTTTGACCCCTATTTCTTAGAACAGTAAAGGCTTTAGCACTCTGAATACCTGTTTACTTTCCATTAGAAATATCTATTTCCTTACTTATTGTTTCCTGTATCACATAAATTTCTGGTGCTTTGGCCTCTCACAATTTGAGGGAGTAGACTTGTTTTTGTGGATCCCGTTTGTTCATCCAAGGTAGGGTTTCTCTGGGCAAGATCTGCCAACTACTCTTAGGATTTATTAAGTAGGAGCTGCTCAGGGTTATCTCTTTGGTATCCTTTATCTTGTCCATCTGGCCTTTGGCTGCTTTCAGTGTTTGACTCATGTCTTTGTGGATAGTAGAGTTCTGGTAACTATGTTCACTCACAAGGCTTTATGCCCAACTTTTGCAGGATGTCCATTTTGCTTGTAATGTTAGTTTCTTCAAAACATTTAAACATTTAAAACAGCTCTCCTACCTAAAACAAATATAAGAAGTTAATTAAACTAAAATTAACATTTTTTCCTAAGTCTTGATGCTTCATTTTAATTCTTTAATTTGGCTTTTTACTTATTTTCTGTCTTCTCTCCTCTCTAAGTAGGGTAAAAGTTCCTTAAAAATGTTGAAGGTTGCCAACATATCCAGACTTTCAAAACTTTTATCAGCCATGCTAATGGAAATATTACAGTGTCATGCAAATGTGACTTGGTTGGTAGAACATCTTGTTGCAGACAGGGAAAAAAGCCCTGCATACTGAATGGTATATTTATATTTTTCAGGCTCATATGTATTGCTTAAAATGGAACACATGTAGCTGTACTTTGTAAAAATAATCAAGTCAAGGATATAAAACAGCTAGGCTTCTCCAGCTTTCAAACCCTCTTTGAGATCAACAATTTGAAAAGGTTTTTCAGGATTCTCTTGCGGCTTTGTGCACGAAAGATGAAATCATTGAAACAGGACATAAAGATACCATCTGACATGTGGATCACAATAATGCGCTCTATGCTAAGAAAATAAGACCAGTACAGAACAGTCTTGAATGAGGTTTAGCATTCATTGTTCCCTATAAAATTGATTGACAATTCTTTTTCAACTGTGTAATTTTTAAAAGAGTTACAGGAATTGTTCAGCCCAACCTCATTTATATTTTGAAATACAGCTTTGTGTGCTTTTATTCATCATGGCAAGCATAGAAAAAATTGCAGCATTTATCTGATCCTGGCTTTACATAATGCAGCATTAGTCATCAAAGTTTTACCTGCATTCCTCCTGTAGGTTACTGGGTCAAATACTGAAAGTCGTTCCCATTTCATGGCTGCTTGGTATCTTGTTTAAAAAGAAGTTGAGAGCTCAGCTTAGCTCCTGACAGGCCATCAGAGCTCTACCAGAGATATGTAGGCTGTTTTGGACAAAATGAGAACAAACTCCAAAAAATGGAGATAAACCCCAGCTTTAGGCTACAGTCCAACAATGAGTTCCACTGTTGTTTCCAAGGAGCTCAGTGCAGAATAAGCCACAGTTGTTTTTAAAAAAATATTCTCATGATGCCTTAGTATTGCCTATCTTGCTGGGAGTATGGGAGGAAGAACAGTAATTTTGTGTTATTTTGGCATATCTTCCATGCTTTTCAGTAGAGCACAGAATGGAGACGGGAGCAAAACGCAGCTATTTTGAAACATATTGGTGTTTTTTTTGGGTTTTTTTTAGATCCAAACGATCAGACTTGCAGTAAGTTGTAAAGAAAGGATTGAAGCAATGGTTTGAGACACTTCACTGGGGGAAGATTGCCTTGTCTCTTTTTGTTTGTTTGTTTGTTTGTTTTTTCATGAGAATTACAGATTAAAGATAGCAAGCAGCCTGGATCAGAGTAACCTGAAGTGGTGGATGTTGCTTCACAAATATTGTTTCTGATTTTGTAGGTGCACTTTAGCTCTGCAACTGCCAATCATCATCTCACATCTGAACATCCCTAGTTGTGGGAGCTATATCATACATTTTTAGTTTGTTTTCAGCTGACACGGTTATTGTGGCAGAAAGGAAGGAGAGGCAATGTTGAAAGAGAAACTTATCCTTACGCTTGTCCTCAAATTGATGCATATTGCAAAACACTTCCAGAACTTCCACAACTGTTGTCCTTTCTCTCAAAAAGTATTAAATAAACTGCATTCTGAAAGCTCACACAAATAGTCTTTGCTCTTTTCTCAAAACTGGTGTACAGCTTTTGGGTGGGGAACAATGCTGCACCAGCTTCTCAGAGAAGGGCTGTTATTTTAAGCCAGCTATAATTTTGTGTTTCTGCAACTGACAGCTATTCCTACTGGCTGGGGTGGGAGCTGGCTCCTGGCCCTGAAAAGGCAAATAAAAGGTCCTGCATACACTGGCTTCTAATGCTGCCGATGCCACTCAATTACTGCATGGATTAATGGGACATGATGGTGCAAGTTCTCCTCCCTGCGTTGAGACATCTACATCAGGCATCTCACCAGCTCATACAGCCTGCTCTGGCAGGCAAAGGAACCATGAGTATTCTCCCATGGTGATTCATCACCCCTTAGGGTAGAGGGTCAAGCCCTGTTCTGCAGATAAAAACCTGTGTGAGCTGGTTCCTTTCTGGTCTTCAAGGGGGGTTTAGTCAACTAAATCTATCTGGCTGAAATGTGATGATCTGAATTCTTTTCATGCATCTACCTGCATCTACGTGCATCTCACTTGGTAAAGGATTAAATCCTTCAAAAAATGTAGTGGGATATTGCATTCTTATCGGAAGGTTACCTGCAGTAACTAGTTTGGAATACTTATGTTTTTTGTGGTGTTCAAAATGATTCCTCACCTTCCTGGGAAACTGTTTTTCAGTTTCTCCATGCTCAGATTGCAGCAGGGCTCATTCCCTTCACCCTTTGATATAATTCTTTGCCCATGTCCCTCATATTGTGCAGAATTTCAGATATTCTCTAGGCATGAGAAATCCAGACCACCATTCCATCATGATGTTAGTGTTTATGGTTCCTTTCTTGCTCTCCCCAACTTAGATCTTTAATTCAGCATTCAATGTGTTATGATTTCATCTCTTTCAAGAGACTTTTTCCCATCTTACCTTCCCTGTAAAAGATTTAAACTTAATCACAGTCTGAGAATCCTTGAATGCTTGTCTGTAACTTGAAATCTGAATCTAGAGCTGCTTTTTATTTCAAGGACACTCAGCATTTGGTACTGTAATAGGCACAAGAGCCCGCCTATCTTTTCCTTTGGCTATATGATATATCGTGATGCTAGAAAATAAATCCTGGGTGCTGCTGAGCTTCACCTTCATTCATCAGCTGCTTTCGCGTTGGTGGGAAGAACAGGACCAGTTATAAGTTTCTCCTTGGTGTCAGAGGAAGTTTTTCCACTCCTTTTTGGTGTCTCTGAGCAGTTTGAACATGCAGAAGCTGCCGCTTTGACTGACATAGCTGAGCTCCTTAAGAGCCACAATTTAGAGTCACAATCTCTTAATTTTAATTTCTCTACTTCTAAAAGGTTACCAATAAAACATTATCACAACAACCAGAAGAAGAGAGAATAAAATAGTCAATTCTTGTCTTTTTGTTTCAATCTTCTGCTATCTGATGTCTTTCTTCAGCTTGTAGTGTCTATTTTCAAGTAATGA
Source organism: Cephalopterus ornatus (assembly GCA_013396775.1). NCBI lineage: Eukaryota > Metazoa > Chordata > Aves > Passeriformes > Cotingidae > Cephalopterus > Cephalopterus ornatus. The sequence continues at coordinate 9,416 of VZRE01012410.1, read as the reverse complement.
AGTGAAAGAAAGCCAAGTCCTCCTAGTAATGGAGACCAAGGACATAAACAAAGCCAACAATGAGGCTGAATATTTAACTAAAAGTCCTAGGGTATACTTTTTAAAAAGTCCATGATTTCGAGTATCTCTGGCTTTTTTTTGAGCATCACTTAAGACATTTTATGGTTGATATCAGACATGCCAATGAGGTGATTTAGTTGAAGATTTCTTTCACCTCCTTTTCTCATGATTTAAATGACCCTCAGCTGTCTTTTATAGGTGTTTGGATTTTCAGAGTGCTCAAAAGATTATGCCTGTAAGGCCTGGTAGAAACTGGGTTTTGGGACTACAGTATTTCTGAAGAAGGGTTGACGAAGCAATGAAGACAAAGGGGAGAACATCAATCCCTGTCCAGTAGAGCTGTATGACATGCATTAAGAAAGAGAGCAGGTGAGTCTGAGAGAAGGAGTTTCACATAATCAGAAGTGTGGAAAAGCATCTTGCAAGATTTTGAGCTTCCTCTATCATTAAAAATTACAGTTCTGTGTCATGTTTCCAGCCATGGTGCAAAACCAAAGGTTCTTTAAGCAACTGTTAGGACCATTTTCTCTTCTTCTAATGTATTTGTTCATTCACCAACTCCAAATACAGTTACTGATATTTTAAAGTTTTTCAGTTTTCTAACAAGCTTAAGTCTAAAACAAGTTACTGAATGTATAATTATTGGGAATATTCTCAAATCATATGGTTTGGCTTCTGGAATGAAATCAGCTTGTTTCAAACTGTATTTAGAAGCTGAAGAAGTTGTCTGAGATTCCTTTATCTCATGCTGCTTCAGGACTCTGGAAACAGCTCCATGGTGAGGTGATGTCCTCTTGGAAAACTTTGGTGCACTTGGAGAAAATCCCTAGAGTTCAGGTCACTTGGCAAGGATACTGTAGTCTTCACCTAAGTACTGCAGGCTGTGGGAAAAGATAACCCTTTTATGGCCAGAACAAACCTCTTGGATTCAAAAGGGCAGGACATGAAAAGTAGAAAAAGAAAATCACAGACAGGAATAACATCTAAGACTTTACATGTAATTTGTCTCACCTTGACTTATTGTCTGTAGCAGCACATATTCTTGATGGCACTCCAGTTAAAATGAAGAAATTGCAGCAGCTTTAGCTAAACTTTAAACTGGGTCATTTTCATGTAACTAACATAAAAATGTACTTTGTGATTCATACTATTATGCTTTTGTATCATGCAATTTGTTTTATGTTGTTCTCACATTTCCTGGTACTTAACATACTTTGAAATAACTGCCAATGCATAATTACATGGTTGTGTTTGTCAAGAAGTGTAGCTGTGAGCATGGCGCTTACAATTTTGGGAGTTGAGATACTACCAGATTGTTTGGATTGCAAAAATGCTGAATAATAGAAAAATGAATATTTGTCTATAAATTATCTTGGTAGACTTCAGAATTCCACAGTAGTGAGGTAAATAAGGCAACAGCCTTCTTTGGTGTGGGTATATTCTGCATTTAGAAAGTTTTTGTGGTAAACATAGGCACTAGATACCTGACTTCTCAATGCAATCTTAGGACCCAAAGCAACTTTCTGGCAATGGGAATGTGCCAGCACCATGCCCTTCTGACAGTGAGAATTGCCAACTGAAAGAAGTGTGAAGGGAGATTGAATGTCACCATTCGATAATGCTGTGAGCTGCACATACGTTTGTCATTTGTTGTAGTTCTGTGGCTGACCCTGCTTACGGATGGTCACACCAAATTCTACTCAATCACACACATTTTCACTGAGCTTTCCACATGAGTTGTTTGCAAACATGATCTTGTTTAAATTTTTTTCCGTTACTCTTGGAAGCCCTTGCAAGACTGAAAGTTGACTTTTCCCTCAGTAAAACATGGTGGGCTTCTGTGCTGCAGTGCCTTAGCTGGCTTCCCCATCCAGCCCACCACTGAAGGGGAAAGTGTTTGTGAATTAAGCTGACTTGACATTACTGAGTGAAATGATCTGGCTCAGGGTAACAGTCCAATGCTGTACAGAATGAAGATTCATGCGTTTGTATATCTGCTAGTCCTGCTATTGAACATCTCTGGAATCAGCTGTTCTATAACAACAGATACAGGGAACCCATGTGGTGTGTGTACCTTGGAAATACTAGAAATCCTCTGACAATGTTAAAAAAAGAACCATTCAGATGTGACCAGAGTGTAGGAGTGGAGAGAATAACAAATGAAATGACAGTAGTGACATCTGGAAACTTCATCACCAAAGATGTGCTTATCAGAAGGAAAGCAGCAAGCACGGTATGTGGTTTTATGATACCTACAAGCAGTATAACCTGCTTTTGGCATAAATTGTCTGTAATCACTATTCCAATGCTTTATCTCACAGCTAACATTTAGAACAAAACTGATGGCAAGTTTAGGCTTCAAATGCAACAAAATGGTTTATAAATCTACACAGTGTATTGAAATATTTCTCATACATTTCTAGGGCTTCTAATTTAATAATACATCACCTCTGAAAAAAACCCCAAAATAACCAATAAACCTCCAAACCCTACCACTATCACCAACCCACCCAAATTTTTCAGTTATTTACTGTTTATCTCTGCTTTGGAGGCATGAGCTATGTAATGAAATCAATCTGTGGAACATTCGTCTGTCTGTCCAAATGTTTGTTTAAGAATTTTCATTACAGATTTTGAACATTTCCTCTTCAAAAGAAAAATCTTATAAGGGCTGCCTAGTGTATGGACAGATTATATTCCCCTTGTTTTTATAGTTACAAACTCCTGAAATCCTATCATAGTCTGAAAAAAACCCCCCAAACCCATGCAGTTACAATAATAAAAATTACACACATGCTGTCAGTGTAATATGGCATATATAATTTTAATTGTTATAAAGTATTTGATATTTTTTAATATTGACACATTGAACATACATATTATGATGTATAATTAGTAATGTATTGTTTATATCAGTGTTATAAAAACACACAGTATTTAGCATGCACAACCTGGTAGGAGGAGTGTCAATGTGAGTAACATGTCCTGCTGTTGTCTGGATGGATGGCCCTGGGTAGACCTAGTTAGTGGTTGCAGATATGTATACATTTCTCCTGAATGTAAAACTGATGCCTGGCATCTTCAGCATGTGATACAAAACCAGGCTTTATCTTTGTAGTTACACTGAACAGAGTGAACATGAGGCTGGGACTGTGGTTTCCCATCTTACAACTGAGAAAAATGAAAAAGTAAAATAGAAATGAGGCAGCCAAACTAGGGGAAGATTAAGATCTTGGAGTTCTCATCTCCAACCCATTACTTGGTATCCCAACCCTTCAGACTATTTATTACATGTCACAGGAAAGCATCTTTGGTGCTCTGGAATATGTTTTATTTTGGGGGATATATTTATGATCCCAAGAAAGACATGTGGACTTTTTCACTCTTCTAAGCAAAAGAATGAATTAAATGAAAAAAAAAAAAAGACTGGAATATTTAGAGGGTTGTTTGGGTTTTTTTGGCTTCGTTTGGTTTGGTGGGTTTTGGGTTGGTTTGTTGTTGTTTTTTTGGGTTTTTTTTTTGTTATTGTTTGGTTGGTTAGTTTGGTTTGGTTTGGTTTCCCCCCCCCCCACCTTGGAAAAAGCAGTACCCAAGCAGACGAGATTTCAATTTGATACTCTGACAAAAATCTTTGCCTGTGTTTAGTATTCTTTACTTTATAGTAGTCTTTTAGCTAAGCTGTTCCATATACGTACCTGTTGATCAGATAAGTACCATTATATCTCCTTTCCACAGTGCACTGCATTGGCTTCTGGTTCAACCATCACATTGCTTTTAGGCATATTGTTTCTGAAATCATGAAATTAACATCAGAAACCTTTCCAACTATGAAGAGTTTTATTGGCATCAACCAGTTCCACTCGGATGTTTACCGTAATTCAAGTTCTCAGCTGCCTGTGGCTGGTTAAAGTAGTTGTTTCTAGTTCCACAGTTATCTTTATTTTACGTGTGGATTAAGTGTATGGTAAAGTAATTACTTAAAGTACTTGATGTTTATGTGAGCCAGAATGAAACATAACAATGGGACAGCACCTAACCTCAGAATTGCCTTCACTGAGATTCTGGGCAAGTTTGGTTTTTGATGTGCGTTGACCAGTTTGACACATACCTAAAAAAATGTTATCACATTGCTCTTTAGTCTAGCCTGGACACTTCTAGGTGCAGAAAGACATTTGCAGATATTTTGTAATTTCTGTTAGTAGCTCTGTTGTGATTTGTTTAAAGATAATTGAAATTTATTGTATTTTGCAGGAATGACAACACTCTGTTCTAAAGTGTCTCAGTTTACCACTGTTTTAAACGTTTTGCCATTGGTGCCAAGGGGCAAGAAGGGGAAATGCTGGTTCAAGAGAGGCATGACTCAGTACAATTCTAATTTGCTCAAGTCTATAAAGCCACTAAACAGTTTTTCTTTTTCACAGGAAGACTGCATCAGTTTGGTTTTTCTGGAATCTATCAAGCCCAATTCCTGTATCTAACCTTATTTAAACTTTATTTACTTACTTCCCTTTAGCCATTAAAGTGTGTGGGGGTTTGTTTTTGTAAAAATTCACCTTTTAAAAAAATGAAAACAACAAAAAGCCACACAACACAAAAAAACCCAAAACCTACTAACAGCTTGTCACAGTTAATAGAGAACATGATGTGTAGCAGGTCCTCCTGTCTGGTGGCTCTTTGCTGTGACTTTGAGGAAGACTGTCTGTGACTTTCTTTTCTTACCTGTCACAGATCAACTTTATTTCCCAAACACAGAGGGATTCTGAGGGATCCAGAAAAATTAACAAGATGGAACCTTATTTTTCATCTAGTTTGTGGTACTGGGTCTGTAAGATAATTCTTATCCACTATAGATCCAGAGACCTAAATTTGACTGTTAGCACCTATTTCCAGAGTTGCCTTGCTGTTTGTCACATTATCCCCTTTTTTAAACTTCAAACTTTCATTTCATTTTGAACCTTTTTTTATTATTTTTCAGTTCCTTTTGTACCTACTGTGTGTGTTGGCAGTTCTGCCTCGAAGTCTTTTGCTATTCTGTCAGGAGAGAGATTTATCTTACGTGACTTCTCTTAGATCTCTTGCCTCTGTCAAGATGTGACAATACATACTTCTGACAATCTGTTCCTAGATTTTACTTATCTTTATTTTTGCCATTGAATACTTTAAATATAAATATATGATTGCTTTTATTTTCTCTGGAATCCCTTCAGTTGGGTTATTTCTGCCTGGGAATTGAGGCTGTTAGATTAAACCCTTTGCAGCTAGGGTGGCTATAAGAAAATTGTGTCTCCCAAGACCTCCCTCTTACAATGAGGTCTGTGAAGTCAAACTTTTGCATATGCCTGTACAAATTCAGCAAGATTCCCCACAGAGCAGCCCATTTCTCTGGAACTCATTGGAGAATGGAAACCTACATGAGAAACAACCTCTGGTGCTCCCTCATGCTGTTCCCTGTTGCCTAAGCACCAAACACTGAATCTGTGGTGACATTTCCATGCTTCATCATCCCTTTTTGTTTTAGGTAAATTTTCTCAGACTGATCACTATTTAATCTCCCCTTGGTGTTCTGTTTCTTCTTAGTTTGTTGTATGCTGGAGACAAAGAGGCAGTGAGGAGTTAACACCAGAAATTTCTTAAATAATCCATCTTGTCTCATTGCAGAAGTCTAACTATAACACACAAGGAAAATGCAGAAAAGAAAAATCTGACATCCATAGGGGACACACTGAAAAGGTCATTTTTTGTGTTCACCTGTCCTGCTGTTTTGACAAAGCACTCAAGCATGTTCACCTCACTTATATCAGGAAACCTTTTACTTCTAGATTCAACTTTCCTTTATGTCTTGTTACAGCTCAGAAAAAGCTGTCAGAGATTTCTCCTTGAAGATGGCATCTCTGAGTCATGGGATTGAAGCTAATGGAAGCCTTTTACTCATGTCAACAAACTGCTTCTTTTCCCCTATAATCAACCTGAGAGTGTTGAGGATTTATGGTTTGATGGGGTACCTCAGCTTCGTAGCTGAGTTGGAACTGAAAGGAAATCTAGAAAAGATAAATTTTACCTGTAAGCTTTCATATCATTTATTTGAATTTTACCTACCAAAGTAACACTAAGCACTGGTGATGGATTGTTTATTAAAGAATCTGAACGACAATTTGTTTGAATATTTGTGATGTATGAAGAAAAGCATGTTTTAAGTGACATGAGGAACTCCATAGGGGGAAATACTAGTATGAAAAGATGGAAGCAGGTGAGGGAGCCAAAAATCAAAATGTATATAAGTAAGGATCTTTAAGCCTTGTTTACCTTACCTTTTGACTAAGAGCTCTAAGTAGTTGTAAAATTATAGTGGCCATTGAGTCGGTAGGTCCCAGGCTGCTTTTGGAACCTGGAAATCCCCCACTGATCCACGTCTCCACTGCGGAGACCTTGAGTTGGGTGCTGGTGTGTTGGGAGCTGAGTGGGGGCAATGGGCTCTTGTGGGCATTGCCTATGCGGGAATCACTGAAGACACAGAAATAGACTGTGCAGCCTTCTGAGTTACCGAAAACCAAGACTTTATAAAATTTAAGATAATAACTGATCCTATGAAAACATGTTGCTCTGCTGGTGCAGACAAATGTGTGTCGCATCTGAAATGCTATTACAGGAGGTTTTGAAAGAATGAATGTGTGTACTTTGCTACATACAGCTTCTAACTGCTGTTTTGTATGAGATGTGCATTATGTTCAAGTCCTCATCCTGTTGCCATTAAACTTAGTCGTGGAGTAGGGTAGATTTCTGGAAATTAAATTTTTTCTAATTTTTTATTTAAACATAGATTAATTAACATAGGCAGAAGTCAAATATCACAGTACTTGACAGTCATAATAATTCACTTGAAATGCAGCACTATGCCTTGACAAGATCAGTCCATATAAAAAACTGAAAGTACGGCTAGTTTAAATTTTCCAATAGGCAGAAAAAAAAAATCAAGTTTGTTGTTTTTTTTTTTTAACTTTAAAATTGTCCAAACATTAAGATACTCCATAAGACAAGATTCTACAATAAATTTAGGTAAATTAATAATATTGAGACATTTTGAGACATTTGCTTTAATCCTGTCGATGCAGTTATGTAAAATCATCATGGCTAGGCTTCGCAAACGAAGATTTGTGAAGGACTCTACCCACACTTGCTACAAGCGCGCTGATGGCTAAAAAGGCCAATGCAAGATAGACACGTCCGGTTGCAAAAGGCACAGCAGAATGGCTCCCCAGGTGGTACTGAAAGGACACGGTTCTTTCTGCGTTGTCTTTTCTCCTCGAGAGTGATCCTGCGTGTATTCTCAAAAGAAGCAGCAGCGTTGTGGATAGTGTGTCTCCAGGCCTCCCGATTGGAGGCCAGAGCAGACCAGTGATGGTGATCAATATGGCCAAGGCTGAGATGTTGTTTCAGGGAGTCCTTATATCTCCTCTTCAGGGCTCCTCTCTTGCGGCAGCCAGTGGCAGGCGAGCCAATCAGATTGTTCCTGGACAATAGCCACAGGCGAGCCAGGTTCAGCACATTCCAACCTTATCTCAGCAATACTGGAACAAAAGCAGTCCCATTCTCACTTCTAACTACTAAAACATTTGCTTCAGGAAAATCCACAACCAGACCATTTGCTTCCCTTTAAAGCCCTTGGGGAAAAAATAATGTGGAAATCTATTTTTTGTGAAAGGTTTCACTCTGAACAAACTTTTCCTGAGGGAAAAATTCTGACCAACAGATTTTTATTTACAGCTAACTTTCTCTCAGTAAATAAAAAAGTGTGAGTTTCATTGCATTTATTCTCATGCTCACCAGGAAGCTTGGCTGACAGTATCTAAGAATCTTCATCTACCTGCAGACTCCAACCACTGGTTAAGCCGGATAGGTATTCACACTAGTGTGAAACCAGTCTAAAATATGGAATAGCATGTACAGTCTAAAGGAAGTGGAGAAAATGTGTTCCTCTGCTCAATCTTAACTAGGCCAAAGTGTTTGGCTTAGTTTTATTTCCTTACCTAAATTGTTGACTGCTAGTATCAACCTTCCACGGGATTAACTTGTTTTATTTCTCCACTTCCATTTCCTTTTCAAAATACATTATAGATGACTCACAGTGCCAGCTATGCAGTTTGAACCACAAAATGTTGTTGCAGCCTGGTCAGGAATATGGAGATGTTCATTCAGGGAGGTTCGAGACAGGATTGTAGGTTGAACCAGAATGAACACTTTATTAAAATGGCTTCCCCCTTATATAGGGGGAGCAGGGAATTTTCTGGAAGGATGGGTGTGGGTATAACAAATATGGAAGGAGGGGGCTTGCCCAAACTAGGCAACTAAGGAAGGAGATACAATCATATATGGGCAAAGAGGGAAGGGTCTTTAACCATAAAAGGGATAATTACACTGCAGCATATTCCAGCCAATGGGTGAACAGGGAAAAAGAGACCAACAACTTATAGGGATTCTGATAAAAATTATGGGGTACAGTATAAGAACTTCACGTAAACAATACTAGAATTAATCAAAAAGGTCCTTAGTTTCAGAGTGTCTTTGGTAGATTTGAACCACATCTTCATTCTCAATTGACTACTTCAGGGCCTCCACAAACCTTCCGGACTGTTCTTTCTCCTCATGTCCATCTTCCGCAAAATGTTATGATGACTTGGCTGAATCACACTGATGCAGACGCAAACGCCACTTAAATCTTTGAGGCTTTTGGAATGTGGCTGCTATGTGGATATCGAAACTAGGAGATATGACTTTGTTTTGGGGCTGAACTTCCACAGACTTCTAAAACACTTATTAAAACTGTTTTATAAATAAAACAGTGGAGCTTTTAACATTTAAAGGCTTTGAGACATGCCATATGCCTTAATGCAGAGCACTTACGGGAGTCACCTGCTGATCCCACTGCTCCTTAAGGTATAAACTTTTTGTAAAAGAAAAAATGAATGTGGTAATTAGACCCAGCAACAGGCAGCAGATGCTGCTGTTTCATGCTGTTACGCCTATAGCCGTACACCTCCTTAACATAATACCATTTCACTAGTAGAAGCAGATGAAATGTAACCTTTTCTATAGCATGAATGATATTGAAAACTATTACTTGACCCAGAAAACACATAGAAGTCCTGATATGCACTCTAAGCCCTGTCTTGCTGGCTCAAGAGAAAAGCGCAATTAATAGTTTCGAACAGAATCATAGAATCAGCTGGGTTGGAAAGGACTCCGGAGATCATCAAGTGCAACCCTTCATCCAACACCACCGTGGTTACTAGACTATGGCACTAGGTGCCACATCCAATCTCATCTTAAAATTCTCCAGGGACAGAGAATCCACCACTTCC
>VZRE01012409.1:1265740-1456893 GCA_013396775.1 Cephalopterus ornatus | reverse complement strand
CATTTTAAGAAACTTGGGGGGACATCCTATTGTCCAGGAACAATAATGGGGAGTAGTAGGAGAGAAAATAAATAATTTATAATATTTTGTGTGTGATTTGAATTAGAAAGTATTGGTACCTCAATAAATGCAATTGGTTTTTGCATTCTGATGGCTTTTGTAAAAATGCATGGGTAACTAATATTACAGGTCTAAATACTTTAAATTTTTATTTATTCTTTAATAGTGTCTGCATAGCAAGAACTTGTAATGTATTCCTGAACAGCCTTTCTACACTGGCACACAGCTACTTTCGTAGCAGAAGCTTGCTGTTATTTTAAAGAGAATGTGCAATTCTGTAGTGATCCCACATATCAGGAATACTTGTGATTCTCACATTTCAAAAAATGAAATAGTAGATTGGAAATGATGAAGTGAAAGGTGAAGATAATGACCAAAGATAGAGAAACACATATTTTTATAGCAGGGGATATTAAAGTGAGTCCTGAAAGTCTTATTCTCAGTTTGGAAAGAGATGACTAGAAATATGACATGACTGGAGGAAAGAAATTAATGCCGTGAAGAGTATATTTAGGAAATTATTTAGTCACTGTTTTCCCAACAGAGATCAAGGGGATGGAGATGATTTGTATAAAATTGTCAGGTAGACATTAAAAGAAATCTTTTTCTTTCAGCATCACTCAATTACACCGTGGAACATTTTGTCACAGTATATTCTTGATACCATAGGTTCGATAGTTTCAAAAAATAATTATGCAAATTCCTGAAAGAAAAATCCATGAAAGTCTTGCAAACAAAAAATTATAGGAATTCTTTCAGGCAAAAATTTGCTGAAAACAAGGGAAACATACTGAGAAGAAAATATTTCTCTGTATTATATATTTGATTTGTATATGTTTTATAAGCTAATCTCAAGCATCCACTCCTAGTCATAACAAAATGCAAGATCCTCAGCTAGATGGACCCTTGCCTGATGCAGGACAACTGTTCCTCAACACAGTTATAAGGATACAAATAGACTCTATAAAGAACAATGTATGGCAAATATTTACCTTTTAGCAGAGTAGAGGGAAAAAATATACAGAAACAGCAGAGCTAGTAGATGTTTGTACATGCTGACATTTTAATAAATATGGTTTTCAAATATAATTGAAAACAAATTATATTTTAAATTTTCATTTCATTAGCTTGGTAGATCAAATTTATCTCAAAAATCTGATTAATATCAAACACTTTCTGATATGGTGTAAGAACAAACTATACTGATGCTGTTTACATAACTATTTATACCACAGATCCCTTTGAAACTCATTTGGATACTTCTTTCTTTGCCATTTTTATGGGGGTTTTGAGATCTTTATTATTTTTCATTTCTGGATTGACTGTTTTATATTTCAGTGAAGTTACTTTTTCTGATAGCTTCGTTTGATCACTTTTGGTACCAGAGCTAAGAACAGTATTACTACTTACACATTTCGTATTATGGATAATCCTGCCACAAATCTTCTCTTGATCCTTGCGGTTATCTGCTGCTAGCTCTGTGGAAGCAATTTTCATTTCCAGAATTTCAAAGGTATATACAGCAACACAGTAGGTAAGACAGGCATGTTACCTTCTCTGCATGAGCACACTTGCTCTGCTTGCTTGTAATTGAATCTATCTGTTGTTTTATTAATTGCAGTCAGTTGTTTTAGCAGAAGATTGAGACTTCAATTACTCATTCTGTATTCACAGAATCAAATATTACCATGGCCTTTTTTTTTTCTCCCACAAGGAAGATCATCACCTAAACCAAACCTTTTCTGACAGACGTTTGTATTATGTAAACATTGTAATATTGATCCTAGGCCCTCCCAAGATCCTGTCTATGAGGTTGAATAGTTCTGGTTACAAGATGTTTTTCTTTGTAATTTAAAATGTAAATCTTTGCTGTGATTTAAAATCCTTACCTCTTGCTTTTGTCTAAAAAGAACAAAGATAAAACTTTATTCCCATTTGATCCCAAAAGAAGTTCACATTTCTGAAGACTTGTCATGTTTCTCTTGTCATATTTCTAAATATATTTTTAAAATTTATTTAAAATTTCAGGTAATATATAAAGCTGTACAAGTCATTTAGTTGGACACTTTATCCGTCTTCCACTTAAGGTAAAAAGCAAGCAGACAAACAAGCTAATCCAGGAACTGGACAATACCCAAACAGCATTTGCTTATATATGTTATTAATCCATGTGATGATTTCATTTCAATTTAGGGTGAAACTGTTTGTTTCAACTATGGTTATACGATTGCTTCATAGCTAGCTGAAATTACAACTTCAGTATCACATCTACACAAAGTATAAACTATAATAAAAACTTGGCAGAATATGATTGTGTGAATATTTTATAACTACTCTGTAGTCATCTATAAGTGATCTGAGATATCTAATAAGAAACAACATTAATGCTGGAAAGATTTAAAAATGTGATTCTGAAAACAGGGTGTCATATGTCAGGATCAAAAATAAGGTGCATAGAATAAGCATGGACAACCTGTGAGGGATGAGGCATTATTAATGAAAGAGAAATGCTGAAATCAAGGAAATATCATACAGTCAAAATGAATGAGTGGCGTGTGGGGACTTTGATTGGGAGATACAACTGATGAGACAAAGCAAGAGGGATTCATCAATAGAGCAGAGCACAGAACAAGGAAGTTAAAAGAAAATCTTTGATACTGTCAAGAAGTATCCTAAATCACTCAGCCTTCATTGCAAAGTCATCAAGGCAGCAGATGGCAAGAACCTAATGAGGCTGGAAAACATCAATAATGTCTTTGAAAGAAGGCTTCTGGAATTATACAAAACAGTGAGGAGGATTCTGGTCTTGAGTAGGAGTGAAATACCATCTATATAGAACAACATCCATACATACCTAACGTCAAGCTAGCCAATAAACAGTTATAAATTGTATATATGATAACATTTTGCATAATCTAATTATACAAAAGCAATATCTGCTTGAATTGTCAGGATAACATGGTTCAGTCTCCATGGAGAAGGCACCAGTAAGTTTTCGTGTTCATAACGTACAGTAAATTTATGTGGGACTGCCTAAACAATTAAATTGCAGATTACAAGGATATACATGAAGATTTAAACAGAGCTGACGTGTTTCGGGATGCATATGTTGCATAGTCAATAGTGTAGGTAATTTAGGTACAATTTTTTTTGGCATTCAGTCTTTTACTAAAACTGCTTTCACAATTGGAGCCCAAGCTCCTTAAATTCTCTTCTCCCCCCCGTGTTTCTTGTCCTCCATTCCCCTTAAAAAGATATGTTTCCTTGTGTTGAGGAAATGTCTTCACTATTTCATTTGTTGCGAGTGTTCTTTCTCCAGCTTTCCTCATCAAGTCAAAGTCTTATTAAAATTTCAGTGACAAGAGACAGAATACAAAGAAGTGACATTAGCAGCAAGGAGATTTTAGTTTTATTATAAGATTCTTTTAAGATTCCTTTCCCTTTTCCTTTTTTTTCTTTTCTATTCCCTTTCCCACACTGTCCATCACCACTGTATTTGTCTTCCTTTCCTGCCTTTTAAATTTTACCAAATTCTACTGCCACTGACACCAGTACAAATAAAAGGATTGGTCCCTATATTCTGTAATCCTCTTATAATGACATGTTATTTTTTTATTTATATGTATTAGATATTTTATTTCTACTCATTTCTTATCTTTAATAATAGGGGAGAAACAACCTTTTTTTCCTCAATGATTAAATAATAAATAATTTCAGAAAATAAGAAGTAGTTTCCATGAAGAAATTTGCATAAGGTGCAGAAGCTCCCTGAAGGAGAAAGAAGGCAGCTGTGGACAGTGGTGCAAATAATCACCTCATACCCTTCTAGCAGAACAGAAACAGCCAAATGAGTGTGAAACTGCACAATAATCAATCTCCTATGGGAATAAGATTCTTCTGCATTTCATTAGAGATCGTTTCAAGGGCAAGATGGAAAAGCCAAGACTCAGCAATTGTAGGTAAGGCAGGAGCAGGCTCTGACTATACTGCAATTCTTGCAAAGGGCATAATCTTACCCTCAAGTACCTTGCGTTCTCATTCTTATTCTGTGATTCAAAGTAGTTGTCCACAAAAGCCAATCTTTTTAACAACAACAATAACAAAACCAATCAAAAAAAACCCCCAAAACAAAACCAACATAAAGGCCCACCAAACAAACAAGAAACAAACAAAAAAACCTAAACAACAAAACAACCACTTGGAAGAAATCCCAGTTGCTCTTTAATTATTGTCTTAGGTTCTTAAGTAATTTAGGAGAGTCTATATTTCAAATGTTCAGAAATTCTTAAAGTAATTGTGTTGCCTAGAAACACATCAGAAGTGAAATTTAGATCCAGCCACCTTCAGAGTGTGCTAGAGAACTGCTCAGGTTGGGTGTGAAACAGCTGAGACCCCTGTCCAAATGCAAAACTCTTTCAGCTCCTGCAACATATATTCGGATCAAAACATTTTTAGCTTTTCCAAAAACATAACTTGTGAATTTGGAATGAGCAGTTAGACTTATTTGATTTTTTAATATAATTATACACTCTGCCCCTAAACCAGATTAAGCCCTGTAGAAGGAAGATCTGCCATTAACCTGACTTTAGTTCACAGTTCTATGTTCAAAATTTCTGCCCACTTGGGTTTTCACTTGGTTGTGGTTTCCCACTTTCCCTTGAGCATCTGACTGTCAAAAAAACATTTACACAATCTTTTCATAGGCCATAGCTGCTTCTTATGCTTGAGTATATCTTCACTAGAAACAGAGCCATCTCCTGAAATGGTGGGAGGGCAGCTTGAAAGGATTGAAGGACAAGTATGACCTAGGAAAATCAGTGAATAACTTGGATCAGTGGACAGATGACTCAAGGAACTGTCCCTTACAATGTAAAACCAAACAAAACCAACAAGCAAACACTGAGGCATAAAACTGTAACAAGCTGTGAGATGAATTTCCAGACATAGAGATATGGGAATAGTTTTATCATTTCTGTATGTTAGAGATGTGTTCAGCACAACTTGGCATGTTCAGAGAGCTGGTATCAGAAACGTGGAATCATAGAATCATTAATCTGATTCAAAAAGACCCTTAAGATCATGTGTGCGACCATAAACCAAACGCTGCCTGATTTACCACCAAACCATGTCCCTATGTGTCACATCTACACGTCTTTGAAGCAGCTCTAGGGATGGTGACTCAACCACTTGTGCCTTGGTAGGGGCAGCAGAGCCTCCGGGCTCACCACTGTGCACCCCAGCAACCCCTGCACCCGTAACCCTTAACCAGAGACAATTGTCTTACATTTGAAACCACAGGAATGGTGTATGGAAACAGACTTTAAGACCCCATACATTAGCTAGCCTTAAAGGGATACTTCAAGAACAAAGAAAGGGGTTTTATACTGCAGTAGCAGCACACAGGTAGCCACTGCTGATGGCAGAGCCTGTGCTGCGGACAAGGGCTTGTGTTTGAGATGCAGATGGAGTCCCTCCAGGACACGTGGTTTCTATTTCAGGTCAGTTACATTCTGAAGGATTCTATAGTTATCTATATTTTTCTATATTTGTATAACTGAAATATATGTATGTGTATATATAAATTTAGACTGTTGTATTTTTTCTACTTTCTAATAAAATAAAAAAATCTACAGAGCTAAAAATCCTGGATTTCCTTAAAATAAGAATGCTTCCTGAGTATTTAGAAGATGAAATAAAAGAATGAAATTCTCTCCCCAAATCTATGCTAATATTCCTTTTCTTTTTAACTTTTTTTTTTTATAATTTCCTTTCTGCTCTTGTTGTTTGTTTTTGGGTTTTTTTTGTTTGTTCGTTTCCTGGCAGCCATGTCCTACTTAGGGACTCAAGATAATTCTCTTCTTCACTCTGTTTCTGTTAAGATCAATAGTGAGCTGATAGGCAGACATCTGAAAGACATGCAGAATAATTATTGGCACTGGCATATCATGATTTGGACTTTAATTACCTGTTAGAAGTAACCTAGATCAGATAACAATTATAATAATAATAGTATATATCCTATTGGATAAAGTATTTCTGTCTTTGCTACCATGCCCAGAATTTGTGTTTTCACAGTTTTGGATGTTTAATAAATTCATAGGTTCTCTTGATATTAGTATCTGAGATCGCTGGAGCAGAAGACACCAAGAAGCACAAATGTGTTGTTTTTAGGAAGTAGTTTTTGCAACTTTTATTGTTGAGTCAAAAAGAAAAATTCAGTTCTGCCTCTCTGTATGAGTTTCAAGCAGCTCGCTGCCTGCTACTAGAACAGCTAGTAAAATTAGGAGGATAATGTATCCAGCCCAATCCATATTGCCTTTTCAAGTCAAAATCAGTAATCATTCCCAGCATGATCCTGTTTTTCTTCCAGCACTAGAAATGTCAGTGAGGAAGGTGTAGGAATTTGACTATCTAGCCTTAAATGAAGATATCAGTACAATAGACCTGTCAGAAACCTGCGTGAAGAAAGACAACAAGGAGAACACTGTTTTAGCATGATATAAAATATACAGGAGAGACATATATTTTTGCTGTCAGCAGAATTTTGTTGTGTGTTAAAAGGCCTTAAGATCAAAGCAAAGGAAGGAAACAACTGCCTCAGTAAATAGCACAGAATCTGTGTGAATTGAAATCTCAAGACTCAAAAGGACAAATAAAGCATTGGGTCTGTATTACCAATTGTCTGACTGAGATAGGAGCATCAACTGTGATATGCTGAGTGAAATCAGAGAGATACCAAGGGCAGAAAAAGCAACGGTATTGGGTGACTGCAATTACCCTCATGCGCAATGGTCAAATGTCACAATGGAATGTGAGACATTAAATTTTTAGGTATTATCATGGAGTGGCCAGATACCAGGCCTAGAAGAACACCACAGCCCTGGCCTTGACTCAGAGCAATGTGCAGGCCTTGGCTCAATGCCAAGATGTTCTGATTCTGTGATTCTAAAGATTTGTTCACAAAAGCCAATCTATTTATAAAAAAAGAGCACTTTCATGCTTCTGTAAGAAATCAAAGCCTCGTGGGCAAACGACCACCCTAGAACTGCCATCACAACTGGCTCATGTTAAACACCCCTAGAAAAGCAAAAGAAATAACCTTATGTTAGTTAAACCTCACTAAGAGGAATGATGTGAAAATGCAGAAGATTAAAAGATAGTTAAGATAATTGAATTCCCAAGTTTAGATTTAATGCTACTGAAAATGCCATACTGGGAGTGCAGTAGCAATGAAAACAGCTCTTGGGAAAGACTTGAGAAAGAGTAGAAGGAAGTCAGCATAACTAACCAGCAAAGTGAAGCATAATATTAGAATCTGGAAGATATCATTCAAAAAGGTGAAGCTACATCTAAACCAGGAAAACAGATAGCAATGATCAAAAAGAGCTCAGCTGCTGTTGTTTCTTGGTTACCTAGCCTTTTAAGACTTTTGGCTTTGGGGTTTGACTGGCCTCCTTGTCTGCTCAACGCTGTTTCTCCACAGCTAATACTGTGGGACACGTTTCACTCTTGTACATAGCACGTGCCAAAACCTCAAGGGGCAAAGATCAGTGCACCTGGAGTCTGTATAACTGCATGTTTTAGCTAAACTACACTGTGTCTTTTCAGATGTGAGGTAAGGTCACTTGATCTCTATATAACCTTGTGTTCTGTAGATGTTTGGCACTTCAGGACAGCATGCCCTTTTATTTTCCAGTAAATCTGTGTGAATTGATAGGGTGGATGTCTTTGTCTATTAAAATTGAAATGGAGTTAGCCAACTGCATGAGCAGATGAATGTGCACTGTTATTTCAAGGAGTGAGTACTCATGAAAAGATCAAGGTAAATATATATATTTTTAAATTTATTTACCCCAAAAGAAGGTCACTTTGTTTTAACCAGAAGGTTTCTGACATCAAACTGTTAGAGGAATGATGCTTATACAGCTGTATTATTCCCCTTAGAACAATTTGCTCATACTCAGCTATGCTGTTTTGCATATACCCTGTTCTCATTGTACTGTTGAATAGAATTTTCCTCCATATGATATTATTCAAAATATTTTGCACTGTGAGGTTTTTGAATGACACTATAAATGCTGCAGGTAGCATTTCCTTTTCCCTACAGAGGTCACAGAAATCCCACAGCAAGAAGACTGGCTCTCTTGCAAACCTTGGACCACTTATAATTTCACAAGCAACTTTAGATAAATAAATATTTTTTCTAGACCTACACAGGTCACATACACACACACACACACACACAACACCAAAACAAAACCAAAACAACCCCCCCAAAAAAGAGACAAGGGGATGGCATTTACTCTGCTTATACCTATGACTATGATGTTCATTTAGAACAAAATAGGTAGAATTAACTGGAATAAAAGTAGAAATTGAGACTGTCTTTTGGGTAGATATCCTTCCCCCGTACATTTCCTTGTAAAAATCATTCCATTTTAAGAGATGATGGAGAATTATTACCATTACAGAGAATTATCACCATATTATACGCTTGCCATATACCAACACCTGAAGTACAACACACCACCTGGATCACACTAGCTGCTCCAGTGCAGTAAGTGGCAGCAAGTACTTACTTTGCATTTGCAGTATAGCATCTGAATATAGTCAGTTATTGCTATGTGATATAGCCAGTAATTATTTTGAGTTCACTGGGGAATATATAATAAAATAAATGAACCCACTGTAAGTCATTTGTTGGACAAATGCAGAAGGATTTTGTCTGTTGAAAAGATTTTCACACATACACTATTAGAATTTTTTACTGGTGAAAAAAGTAATTTCATTTTTCTTTTGTGAAAAGAAGTGTTTTGCCACAGTGATAATAAAATTTCATTTTTTATTTAGTTTGCCTGTGTGTCTTTGATAAGCACAGTTGAGGTTAGGACAATTTTGCATGGTGGGTTGCAGTGTAGAAGTCAATTTTAGCATACAAAATTCTGTTTCTCCTGCATAGAAAATAGCAAGTAAAGCAGTTGCAGTACATGAATTAAAATCTGAAGATTCCAACCTCCCCTTCCCTTTCCATCTGGAAAAGGAAATAGTTTTTTATTTTTTCTTTTTTTTTTCTCTCTCCTTTTTTTTTTTTTTTTCTCAGGACAGAAATACTTTTGCTGAGAACTATCTCCACACAAAAGCTTACAGAGCTGAATATGATGTCTTGTCTTATCACTTCTGAACAGACTCTGGAGTTTGAAAAGACTTCTGAAATTTGCTTAACTTGCCATTTCCTAATATAATGAGGAAATCAATGTGTCTTGCTTTTAGAAATGCTGGTGGCTTCAGAATAATTTGAGAGTCAGCAAGGATAAGCAGAAATGAAACTGCAAGTACTTGTTCATCACTGGAATATCTGAGATGATTTACAGATAAAAATGTGCTAATTTGCTATTGTCAGGGAGAATAAGTCATTCAGTTATACTCATGAGTCTAGGATTTTTCTGAATAAGTGAATTCAGATTTTGGGTGCTTCTGAATGAGACCTGCAGGGACACAAATACCCAGCGCCACTGCAAGTGGGCAGGGCTGCAAAATGGGATTGCACCAGAGGAAACAGCTCTGTGGGAATGAAATGCAGCCGTGGAAAGCACGAGCTCTCCGGTGAGTAAAGCCCAGGCCTTCATCCTCCTCAAACTGACCTTCCCCTGGTAAGCCTTAGCCCAGACCTGGTGATTGGTCACTGGAGGAAAACAAAATTTGTTAGAGAATATATTTGAGAATATGTATCCATGTTTAAAGAGCATCAGCAACTGGACAAAGATAATTTTTGAAATAAGTTAATCGTTTGGGAAACACAATTCAAATATATTTATCTTTCCCACTGTGTACACCCCTTAGCATTTTTACTCAGGGTTTGGGTGGGGGATTTTAGTTTGTATGTAGTTCAGAAGTTAAATTTCAGTTTGACACTCAGGCAATTTTCCAGTCAACTGCTACTGTAGAGGATTATTTGAATGAGACCACACTAATTTTAATGAAGTCCAAAGTTTAAATTAGATACAGCAGTACCTAGGTTTGATTCAGAAGTTATTTAAAATGACATTTTACATAGAGCTATTCACATGATTGAATTTTTATCTGGTTTCTCAACCAAAATTTTGTGAAAAAGGTTATTTCAGAAAAACTATTCTGATCAGCCTGAAATATTTTTACACTTTAAACATTTTATTTGGGTTTAGTTTAATTTTTCTCAATTTTAAAAAAGAAACTTCAAATGTTAAGAGGATAAAATGGAAAGCTGACATTTTTTCTGAGTTTTTATTCTTTTTCAAGAAAAATACTTTCTAAATTTGTTTTGCCCCCCAATTAAATGACCAGAAGTGTAATTTTATGTAATTTAAAGAGTAAGGATTCTTCCTGTTTTTAAAAACTGTATCTAACTTTTTCATTGTTTCTTTGCAACGCTCTCCCATTTTGTTTTTTTTTTTTCCCTTATTCTATGTTTGGTGAACATTTTTCTGTGATAGGATTTGACTAGATTCTTAATGTTTTTGGAGAAATTCTATCCTGACCAACAACCACTGTTAAAAAAGTTCACTTTTATACATCTGAAATCTTTCTCCTGAGCTTAATTCCACCTCTGCTGAACAATCTTAACAGACCTTCTTGCTTATCCTAATATGAGGGCTGTTTTCGAACCTACTCACTCTGTACTTTCCCATGAAGACTCACAGAATGCCAATCTGTGTTCTCAGTGTCCTCTCATTCTGCACACCAGAATGTTTTTGATTGCAAACTGGCAACAATTACAGGATCTAGTGGCTGAGATGTAAACAGACATAAATTGTACTGGTTTGAGTTGAAAACAGTTTGTAGCCATGTTAGTACAAAACCAAAACTGTGGTACAAAAATTTAGGAAAATGTTTTTAAATACTTGTCAGTGTTAATGCAATATCAGTGTTTCCAGTGTGGACAAAATTCACCTTGTGGGATATTTTATAACCAAAGCAAACATAAAATAAAATAATATCCTTACCACTAGAGAGAGCTCTCACACTAAAATAATAGAACATAGCTTTGGGTGCCTTTTTTTTTGGAGCTGAGGACAAAATCTAAGAGGGAAAAAATTGTACCATCTGGAGTCATGATGGGGAGATATGACCTGACAAAAAGAGGAGTCCAGAGGCTGGTTCCAGCTGGACATGGGGAGAGGAGAACATGTTGTCTTCATTCCTCACTGTGGCAAATTCTGCCTGCATCACATGAAAGGGAACAAGAAATGTCTGAAAGCAAATAGGTTTATTTTTCCACTTTTGGCAGAGAAAACTTGAGTTGATTGGACATATGGTAGGTGCTCCTGTTTTTTCCTCTACGTAGACAAAGCCAAACAGAGTAAGAATGGTTGTCTGTTTTGCCATTTTCAGAAGAGCCCGAAACCTGTCCCCAAAGGCTAACCATCAAGAACTACCAACACTTTTCATAGATGTTTATGCTTCTGAAAGCATGAGGGAAAGACTGCAATAGCCTCTTTAGCTTAGCAGCAGTGAATGAAAATCATTGATCAAGACTACCAGGCGTAGAATTGGTATCTGCTGTAGAGCAGGTTGTGACTGCAAACGTTCAGAGCAAGCTGATGAAAGAGTTCAAGTTAAGTAGACAAGAGAAAGGACATTTTTGAGCATAGTTTTGCGCACTTTAGTAAAACTAAATACAAGAATGATATAGGTTTTTGAGGAAACCAAGACAGGAAATTTTAGAAGGCATTTGCTATTATTTAGAGCAGTGTTTAAATTTCAGTGACAGCCTTCTGCATTTGATTAACCTGCTAGAAGTAAACATTTCTAGTAAACTTTTTCAAACTAAGAAAGAGAATATGTTTGGGGAAAGTACGGACGCCTCAGAGTCCCATGTGCCCCTCTTTCTCCTTCACTTCCTCACCACCCCCACACTAAAGAAGAACTTGAAATCTTTAAGGACTTGAGTTTCCTGGTTTTGTGGTTTAGGCTCTATTCCACCCTCTAGAAGGTGAAAATGCAATCGATTCTGTTTTTTGTTCAGTTGTCATGCCATTCATTACTTGAAAACTTATATTAGTTTTGGCCCTTTTCAGCTAAACGTGTAATTTCCATAAGCTTCTAAAAAATGAGATACCTCATATTCCCAGGGGGTCCAAGAGGACTCAGGATGGTCTTCTGTCAAATCCTGAAATTTCTTTACAAAAGTAGAAATGTTCCAACAAAGAGATGAATTTTTTTTGTGATAAATGTGTACTTAGTGCAGCAAAGAGAGGCAAAGGAGTGTTGTAATTATCATATATCTAAGAAGTTTCTTAATTTGGCATTTCTGTCCATCAAGCCCCTTTTGAAATGAATTGTGAATTCAGTCATCTGGATGACCAGAGATAACTTTGTAATTGTGTGCAAGGCTGGATTCCTAATTATTCTGAGATCAAAGGCAATTAAAATAATGCAGTTTTCCCCTTCATCAATTTTCCTGTGTGAGAAAAATTTCCTTTATTTTTTACCCCAGACCCTCGATACTCCTTAAGACACAGCAGTAGCCTAAAATAAGTTTAGACTGAGAACACAGGGATTTTCATATTCATCCCCTATCCCTTTTTCTCTCAGTTTACAGGAAGGTATTTGTCTGCTTGCCATTTTCTTCCAGTCTCTTCTACCTCCCTTCTGCTTGGATTCTGTTTCCATACTCAACATTATGTTACTGGAATATTTGCATGAGTTTTGTGCACATGAATAGTTAATGTTATAGGAAGAAAGCAAGGGATAACTGGACAGGGAACATTATATGCCTATAAATATTCTAGGGTGTCTCTAGTTACCCTTACTTCTGAAAAAGTCACCCCCTCATCCATTCAGTTAAGATATTAAAAGCTGAAATATTTATTTTCTACATCTAACAACAGATTTTGTTGTATTATACTGAAAAATAACCTCTTACCTCAGGCTTCAGTAAAGTCATTCAAGGACAGACGTTCCTTTTCACAATCAATTTAATTCAAGCCATTAACCAAGAAGCCCAAAGAAGTTTATAGACCTTAAAAATACAAATAACAGAGTGTGCCATGTCTTTAATTAGCAACACTCCAGATTTGAAATGGTGACCTAGAGGTATATAACTCCATAGCCCATTACCAATCCCCTGAGCCACTCCAATCTGTCAGAGACCTTACGCTTTTAAGTAAGGTTAAGAAAACCCAGGATTAGTGGGTTTTATTTTTTTCCTTTGTTCTTTTTTCTTATCATTCTCAAATGCCTTTCAAAATACTTAAAAAAGCTCCATAGTTTGTGATAAAATATAAAATGTTTAAAAATTTGCTTGTAGTTCAGGAAATGTGGCTACCGATCCTGTCATAAAACTTTTCTCAGGAAATATGTTGGATAAATCTTCCTAACTTGAAATTTTTTATATTATCTTTCTTTTTGTGAAAATAAGTAGAAAACAAATACCATCTTTTTAGCATGAGATTGGTAATCCGTCACTGTAGTGTTATCATAGTCAACATAGTCTCTACCTCAGAAAGTTTTTTTCCACAAAATCTTTATGTCAAAAAGTCTCAACCACCTCAAAATTTCATAGTTTGCAAACATTTTAGGATCTGCTAGGATAAAAGGTTTTGTCTGTTTCAAGATCTATTCTGATTGATAATTTCTGTCAAATGCATTTTGACATTATAGTTGAACATTTGCAAACCTGAAAACAAAAGTGACATTGTATTCCCCCTGAATATGAAATGAAAGGAAGTGCACCTTACCATCACTAGATATCTTGTTTAATCAATGTCATCCTCACTTCACATTTTTACGGCCAACATGCACAATTGGTAAATTGGATACTAAAGCCAGATATGTTCTTAGGTCTGGGAAGAAGGTGGGGAGAAGGTGGGAAGAGGGAACTGAGACCATCTTCCTAAAGAAAGCAATTGTGTTATATTACCATATATGTATAAAAAAGACAATAAATTTTCTCTGGAGTAGTGTAGAAGGGTAGTCCAGTTCTCTTAAATTATCATCATCATCATCATCATCATTTTAAGCAACTAGATTAATCACATAGGACCATACACATCAAGTGATCAGAGGAGAGATTGTGCACACATAAGCAATGTGATTTTTCTGCTAGAAGTAACCACCATATCATCACAAGTAACAACGAAACTCTAGAAGGCAGCTTCATCCAGACAATAAGATTCTCACAAATTCTCTGAAGTTCTGACAGAACCAAAGTGTCAACTCATCCACCAGCTTCTCCTCCACATCCTGTATGTCTTAGCAAAAAGGACAGAAACTGCAGATTCTGCCACGCTAGAGCATCATGACAAAGAGAGTCTGTGGAAAGGAGGTATTTCACCGGAGCAAAAAGTACTTGTAAAGTACACAATCCAGTCCAAAATGAACTGTTTATGCCTTTCACCTGTTCATCTATATCACCAACTGATCTTCCCCGTGCATCAGGAGAATTCTGAGATAAACGAATAGCAAAAAATAGCTGAAACATCAGAAAATTATTTGGGCATAAATGTAGTATGTTGTTATTACCTTTTTGTGTAGTAGGAGAACAGATGTATCCTGCCATGGACCATGACTTCATTTTAAAGCGTATTTTATAAAGACAAAATTAAAAAAATAGTTCACTGAGCTTTTAACTTTTTACTCAAAGCTTAGATCAATGAGAAAGCAGGTTACTGGAAGACAAGGAAACCCTGAGATAATATGCATTAGTCTGAATAGTCCTAACAGATAAATCATCCTTATTGATGGGTAGTCTCTCCAATGGGTTCAATTTTAAATGAAAATTTCTATTAAATAAGAATTGGTTATCCATAATAGATTTTCAGGTAATCTATGATCAGAAGGACATTGAAATTTCAGGTAAAATGAATGTTTAAAAAATCAGTGCTGGACTGATTTTAAAAGCATTTTAAATAAGTGTTTACTTGTTCTGTGTTTGTTTAACAATCTTGAAAAAAATACTAACTTTATTTTAACTACTGATTATCCCTTTCCTCTAAATTAACTTCCAGATGCTTTGCTTATATGAATCAAAGTGACTTTAAACAGAAGTCCATTAATTAAATATTTTATTAAGTCTTTCATTATGTATGCTTGTAAAGATCTTAATCGAGATGTTAAGTAACGGAATTTTGCAAGTTCCTAAAATTTCATAAATCTCCATAAATTTTCTCTTTATGAGAAACCTGCTTTCATAGTGTCTGATTTTTTATTCATATCCAACAAAAATGTTAATATACTGTAATTAAGCTAATATGATTTATCTTTTCACTCATTATATAAGTTAATTTTGTTCTAAAGAAATCCTGTTTCCAAATTCTCTCCAGCAATGTAGAATTAAAGTAATTATAGTTTGGCACAGGAAATTAGTCATTAAGGGCCATGATTTCTAAACTAAATGGAAGTTTTCACAGGCTGGATTAGCCATATACTTTACAAAAAGGAGGAAAATAAAGGTAATAGTTTGCAGTCCACTTAGTGCAAGATCTCACCTTTTGGGTACAAATTTTTCAGATGACTAATATAAAATATTAACAGATCAAGAAGTTTGAACTGTCTTATCTATTTTATACTTGCCCTTCCTGAGATCATTAACATATCTGATTATTTTTTTTTTATATTCAGAAACTGTAAAAATCATAGCAGTGTAACTACCATAGTTTTCTTCCCAAATCTCTGATTGATGGAAGAATATAGACAGCTTCACAAGTGTGAATGTAGCCATTGAAGCTCATGGAAGTTTCCTGCTCATAAATTTACTAAACCAATGACTATATGACAGATTTTATTATGCTGTTAATGCAATATTTGCAGCATTCATGACTCATATCATCATTCACCAAGAACTTTGAGTTTCTGTGCTGAAGTAAAGAGTTCTTGTAGCATAACAGTGGGCCTGGTGCTGTAATGTGGGTACTGATGAGAATGAAATAACCATAAGATGACTCCATGAAAAATAACAAAAAATACAATGAAATGAGTTCTCCTTTTCCTAACAAAGGCTGGCCAAAGGTCTGTACTAGGAGAGCTAAAGCACTGCTAGAGCTCAGAGGATGAACATTCCACAGTAAACTCCTCGCCAGGGAGAAGAGAACAAAAAGAATATAACTTCTTATTGCTTATGATATATCACAAGGCAATGCACTCATGTTACAATCATTGTCATCTACATCTGCAAACCCTCAGAGACATGCAAAATAAATTATAGTCACAGAATACTCTGCAGGAGTGCTGATCAGGACAGCTCTAAAGCAAAACACGCCTGCTTATGAGATTAACAATAATGTTAAATAAAATACTAAGGAAGAAAAAGGATGCAACCTTCACATTAGGGCATCTTTCAGTTCTGGCATGGTGCTCTCTCGGTGACAAGTTAGGGGAGCAGGAGAGACAGATGAAAGAACTCATTTTTCTGATAAAAGAGAGTGATGATTTTCCTGGGTAAAATTTGCCCTTGTCTGCCCTTGAGCTCACACTGTTTAGTGTTACACCAGGTTGGCATCATCTTAGTTAACCTTGGTTGTTTTAAAATTAGGAGTCTCAAGAGACCAAGACATGCCATCTACGTTAGACTGCGCTTTCTGGAAAACTGAATCTCACCAAGAAATTGTCTTCCTTTGCTGATGGTTGTATCAGCCCCATGAATTAGTTTGGACCAGAGACTTAAGTTTTGTGCAGATATAGGTAGATTAGGTGAATGACCACACGTGATTATCCAGGTGGACAAGAGTGAAATAAAGATGACTAGAAGTCTTTCCTAAATATCAAGTAGCAGCTTCCTTTCCTGTTGAGAATTTAAAAACATACTTGACACTGGAAGAAGTCAAGTGAAAAATAAAAAATTCAGATAGATGTTTTATGTTGTTCAATGACATTGAATGTTTCATGAGAATTAATTCATGATTTTTTATGTGAGATGTCAGAGAGGTGTAATTTCTATACATCTTCACACATGTATCTGTGCTTGAATAAAATATCTTAGCGCAGAATACAGACATCATTTTCTGTAAGATCACTAGTCCATGACATCAATTATGCAATGAGGTTTCCCCTTGAACTTTTTTCCCCTATTATATTTTCATTACTACATTTAGTGTAGGAGTTAGGCTGGGCAATTTTCTTGCTGCCATGATGGATGATTATGACATGTTATGAATAAGAGGTGATTAAATACAAACTGTGTGTTGTCCATCAATGCAGTTATCATGAAGGCCTTGGTATTAATATATTTTTAATTTCTCAGTTCATGGATGAAAGGATCAGCCTACATTAATTATGCCACATAAAGCATAATTTAGTAAGATACCTGGTACCCTAATCCTAATTCAGACAACGTTCCTATTAAAATATATGGAAAAGGCAGTGTGACTAAATCCTTCTGTTTTGTCTTAGTCTCAGGGACAATCTTGTCCTATTCACTACAATTAAGAAGTTCAATTCAGAATATTTCTTCATATTAAAATTTGATCTTTAATTTAAAGAATATTTTGAGAATATGGTGTGCAGACGATATTTTCTTCTTGTTGAAAGAAGCATCATCTATTTAATTCTCCACATTTGTGACACATCCTTTAACAATAAAGAGAAACAATGGGTGAAGAAAGCACCCTAACCAACAACAAAGAGGACTGGCCTCTGCATAACTTATGTGATGAAGTCTATTGAAAATCATAATTTATAAAAATCTTCAGAGACTAACAACACATTTGTTTTTGTTTTTGTTTTTTTGTGAAATGACAAACGCTTTTCCACTATTTTTTTCTCCTGTGATTTAGAGATATTAAGGAGTCAGCTACACATTCATGCTGTTTTCCATTACCACTCTGCTTATTTTTCCTTCTTAAGTAACTGCAGTGAATTGTGTTGCACAAGATACAGGACAAAAAGTTTAGTAATATAAATACATAACACAAAAAATTTACTAAATTTGTTGTAAAAATTGATATTTTTACGGCATTTTGTGTATCTATTTTTGGTTTTATATTGTGCTTTTAATACACTTTCACTACCGAAATTTCAGAAAGTGACAAAAAGCTGAGAAGCAGCAGGTTTTAAAGAAAATCTGTGGTAAAATAAATTTGATATGATCAGAATATAGAATTTCTTTTGGTGGTAGACAATTCAGCGCAGAGCCAAGTCTTTAAAAGTACGTGATTTTCTAGTAAGAGAAGAAAAAGAAGAGAAAGGACATGGGAAGGATATCTTCAACTTCGGTGAGCAATGGGAGGGGAAAGAATGGTGCAATGATGATAGGAAAAAGTGCTTTTAAGCAAATGAATATATTTCAAGAGCTAATTTTATTATGTGAACACAATTTGATGACAACACTATTCAAACACTGTTCCAGCCAGCCTCAGTGGCACCTCAGTGACCCTGCACGAGCCTGCACATGGGCTCAGTGTGAGTCCAGAGCCACCATGGTGACCTTCCTTCTTATCATCTATGACTCTGATCAAAGGCTTTGAATTCATCCACAAGAGTTGCAGCTCCTTTATTTTCCATCTTGGACCTAAGGGAGAAGTAAAGTATAAAAGATTAACACTAGATATAGGTGAACTGAGAGACAGAGGAATGGCTGAGATTTATATTTTGACATGGATTTTTTTTCCACATTCTATTGAAGTAAATGTTAGAGAGGGGAATCACTCTGTCATTAGCCTAAAGTGAATGAGTATTCGTCTCTCTAGGAATGGGTTATGTTTTTCATGATGCTTCCTTGTCATTTGCAAATTTATTCCTATCTTTTACGTTGTCTTTCTCTGTTTTTTGAATTATATAATTTGTTCTGCTTAAAATGTAAAATAAAATGCAGAAAGATTTGGTTATAAAAGAAAAACAATTTATTTGAAGTATTTCATTCAAAGAAAATGTTTTAAAGTCTTTACTGTACTTGGAAATCGACAAAAAGGAGGAGAAGGGAAGTGGGAGGAGCAGTCGGGGGCGTAGGTAAGAGATCTAATTTTCATTGAAGCTGAGTACTGTCTTACCAATAATTACATTGGACTCGGAGTCAAATCCCTAAAATAACACATTTGAAGAAAAAACAATATGCAAATATTTAAACATATTATCCATTTACAAGCTTGCATTGTCCTCACAGTACACAAATGAAACTACTCCTCAGTGCAGATCGTTTCAGCCAAATTAAATATAAAACATTAATGAAGTCACATGTGAGGGGCCAAACGGGGATGCTAAACAAATCTGGAAATCACAAATAGACTCTACTAAGACTCAATCAATGTTTGGTTAATGGTATATTAAGTAGGAGTAATTATTCAAGTTATGGGGTTCTTTGTACAAATTACAGGTAATAAGCTTAATGTAGATGTGACATAGTTTCTTAATTTTAGCCATTAAGGAAAGTAGATTTAACTCCATTAAGTAACCTCACTTAAATATGACAATAGATAACTGTGGTCATTAAACTAATGACACCTGTCATCAACACTGATGTTACCACTATACCATGCATACTTCCAGAGTAAAAGACTGTGTTAATGTTTCTGCAATAAAATGTTTCAGGGGTTTGTAGCCTGGATATTTTAAGTAATGGTGGAGGAAGAAAAATTTAGTCTACCAAAGATAAAAGTTATTAAACAAGGTCTACACCAGTAGTGTCCACTGGGAAAGCCTCCGCAGTTTGTGTGCACGTGGTAGAGCAGGATGAACTATTGTAGAACTGTGAAATGGCATTTAAGATATATGTATATGCCTGTGCTTCAGAAAAACTGTCAGCACAGGACTCCTCAAAAAGCCTTATAGAGACGAAACCTGCACTGTCTAAATACTCTATGCTATTCCGAGTTCCTAGTCATCTTCAATAAGAGGATTCCAATATATATTCCCAGTATTAAGTATTTGCTTCTTATACCTACAGACAAGCACAGATGAAGCATTTACACATTCTATACAGCAGCTAATAGCTTTTGGTGGAAATATGAATGATGTCTAATAAGTTTGCAAACTGGAAGTAGCTCAGATAGAGATATCCTCAGGGAACCTCCTGCTGTCTATACATTCAGATTTACAAAATAACCTGCTATTCTGTAGCTGAAATTAGCTCAGCATTCAAGAAGTGTTGAAGCTCTTAGTGTAACATTCATTCTCTACTATTTTTGTACACTTCCATATACCTGTACATTGTTTCTACTGATTCCTCAGTGCTTATTTCTTATCTGGTGGGAAAAATATAAGTGAGTGAGTTTCCCTAGTGATCAGATAGAACCGGTTAAACTACAGTGAAAATCATGCTAAAGAACAGTGAAGGTGGGTCATGTTTTAAAAGCCAGAAGAAATAACGTCACTTAAACGCTATTCTTGTTCTCCAGTACAGGTTGACGTCTTCTGAATGCAGCTTGAGAGAAGAACACATCCTCACTGGTCTGCATGATAACTTTTGGAAACCCTTTTCCAATGCCTTTGTCTGACCACTGACCTTGGTCTAGTGTTGCAGCAACTTTTCTCAGCACTTGGGGAGGACATGGGACTTGGCAATTCTATACATGCAGGGCAAACCTGTTCCTGGGGAAAACAGCTTGCAGAGGTTTGCCTGTTCTTGTGCAAGAACTAGACAAGACAGTTCTTTTTTTCTTCTATCATAATACTTCAGCACTGAACTTAAGTTTTTTGATCTTTAGTTTTGTTCGTTTGAATTATTAAATAAAGGAAAAGCAAGCACACTGTTAGAAATACCACTGAGATATACCAGCCATGGCCTCCACTTTTTGCTTTTCATTTTGACCTTGCTTTTGTAGTTGTGAAATAACAAAACATGGGAACTCTGCAAATAATCTTCCTCTCTCCCCATGACAGTTCACTCCACACAGCGCAGCCTTGCTTCTACAGGCAGGGTGAGTGGGAAGAACAGCCAGCCTCAAAGTCATGAGCTAAATAAGGTATCAGCAGTTCTCACCAAAGCAGGAAGAGGGGAAAATGAGGCAGTTTTTGGGGTGCAGCAACTGCTGAACAGAACTCTATGAGGAGATCCTGCAACCACACGGCTTTGCTTAAGATCTCTGGGCAATTCCTGCTGCTGTCTGGTGATCAAGTAGGTAATGATTTGTAATGCCATTACAAAGTACTTCATGTTCTTAAAGTTTCCATGCAAACAAGTGAGAAACTGCTGGAATAAAACTGATATTTAAAAAAAAAAAAAACAACGCCCCAAAAAAACAACATTGGAAAGTATTTAAACATCAATTACACTGGACAAAAATGAAAAGCATGGAACAACTTTTCTATTAGGACAATTAAAGTGTTTTAAGAAAGAGAAAAATCAACTTATTCCAATGAAGTCAAAGACCTGTTTTTTCTTTATTACCAGCTAGTCACAAGAGGTAAAGATCATGCCAAATAGAAAAGGAAACTAAACAAAGTGTTTTGACTTTCATTTTCTAATACATGGTGTTCTGAAGTAAGCAAAAGAAAGGAATACTTAATTGATAAAGGCTGATAAAGCTGGAAAAGTAAACATAAGCAAACCACGTTCAACTGGACAAGTGAAAATAATTACAGTTTTAGCCTGCTGGAGACGTTACTGCTAATTGCTGCAGACAGGAGCCTGTAGTACACAAGGTACTACAAACTGCTCTTCAGATCATTCTTTCTTCAAAGGCAAAATCAAATGTCAAAACTTTTGCTACTCTGACTCAGTCAGTGAAATCACGTCATAAAACGAAGACATAATTATAGTGTTTTCCACTGAAAGTTTAACAGCTAACACACAACAGAGTTAGGTGTCAAAAAGAAAGACTTAATTAGTTATTTTACAAGTACAGATGAAAATTTAATGGGAATTTGCATCCTACAATGGATAATGGAGTACATGGGCAGATGCCTTTGATACACCTCTATCTCAATCAACTATGCCTACAAATATCAGTGTGGTGTGTGCAATCTGTTACCACTGCTGCCATATGAACAGGTCATAGTAAAAAACGTGCAGCATCATCTCATGACGTTGTTGATTAAAGCTCTGCTAGATTCTATAAACAACATCTTGGTGCTCTCCAAAACATGTTTTTTTGGTATTTTGTGTATGTAATTAGTAACTTTATTTCAGACACAATTGGACTCCTCAAGAGATCCAGGGTATATTTGGGTAAAAAATACACATAATTTCCTAGGTGTCAAAATCATTATTTTGGAAGTTTTGAAAGCAGAGGATGAAAACTTGCTCTTCCACTTAGTGTATTTCCTATCAGTGGCCTTCAAAGCTGTCAAAATACTAAAGATGATATGACATTCATCTAGGGCAGTGAGATCTTTCTGCCACCAACTCCTTGCAAGTAGGGCAGGAACCACATACATGTGTATATATAAATAAAAAAAGATACACAAACTCTTCAGGCTGGTATCTGAAAAAGCCCAGTAAAGAAATAACACTCCTGCATGCGAATAGGATAGTAGGATGACCTCAACAGGTTCCACTTTGCAGAAAAACACACTAAACCTCTAACAAGCCAAAGTACCTGAAGTTACGTAGTGTGGATAAATCTGAATTGTTTAATTTCTCTTCTAAAACCTTTTTTTTTTTTGAGGTCATTCCATATATAACACTGATGTGAAGTCATTGACAGTATATAAGTTTCCAGAGATGTTATCTGAAAGAGATGCACATGGCAAAAAAAGAGATTTGTTTATGAAACTCAGAAGGCTAAAAGCTAATAAATAACAGTGAGACTGCAAAATAAGTACTCATCTGAGCACATTCTCAGTGAACAGCTGCCATTCATAAATCACTGAAGTTGCACTATATGCATTTTATGATTTCAGCAGAGATTCTTGAGTGAATTGTTGGCTTGTAGTTACGTGAGTACTACTTTTCACACCATATCATATAAAACACAGATAGTCAAAAGCAAAAAAAAATCTGGAAATTATAGCAAGGAATGCAAGGTGTTTTTTCTGAGGAATACCCTTCTCAGGGAAGTATCTTCCTAAATAATTTTTTTGACTATACAATGACATGAGAATTACTGGAAGAAACTGCTCAGACTCAAGAAGAAGGAATACCCAATAGGCATTCAGATCAGTTATTGTCCTGAAAAAGATCTACTCAGCTTCCAGTCAGAGTACTGTCTTGTCTGAGAAAAGAAGGAAAAGAACCTTGGACTTCTTTTTCTGGGTTAAATAATAGCCAGGATGTGAGGGGTTAATAAAGACTGTGAAAAGTCATTGGTTCCTCCAAAGAGAAACATGTCCAAGTTCCTCTGAGATAGACTGGATGTTTTCCAGGTTACTCTCATTGCAATTCAATGGAAAATGGAACAATCAGAGAAACAAGGTAAGAGAAATTAAGGAGGATAGATAATCTGCTGTTTTTGTAAGCATTGGTGTTTACAGTTGAGGCTACAGTTTTGTAAGCAGACTTGCAAAAAATTGGTAACAGATTACTGTATGAGACAATGAAGAGGATAAATTGCTCCCTCTGGAGGGGCACAAAAGATTTAAAATTTTCAGATATCCCTAAATATACATGTTCAAGAGTTCCAAAACATTAAGTTTTTTTTCATCTATATAAAATAGAGAACATAATGTAATTTTTTGAATAATACATTTCTTTCTTTAGTCTCTTTCTCTTTCCAAAATACTTGCCTTTTCTCTGTTTTTTGTGTCACTGAGATAGGATGCCACCACATCCATGTCCAATCTGTTACTTCCAAATTGTAGTTACAATAAAAATGTTTTACATCACTTTTACTCAGCACACTAATGGTAGTTTCAACGCCTATGTTAGCCAGGGGTTCTGAACTCTTCCAGTTTCAAATCTTCTGTTTGTTTTTTTGATAGCTCAAACAGGTGAATTTTTACTTCCTCTCCGAAAGGAAAACTCATATAGAAGCTTGGGAACGAAGGCACAACTTTGAATTGTTTGGGTTGGAAGATTCCCAGAGTTTACTGAGCAGTTGCCTCCAGCTCAGATCTTTGGCAAAACCTAAGGAGGATGTAAGTGGTACATTGCTGACCAATGAACCAGTGCCAGTGAGTGCAGCCCAGTGAAAGTGAACTATGAATGAAGCCAGATTGGCTCTTTAAAAAGAAAATAAAAATTAAAAAATAACAAATAAATAATAATATTAAAATAAAATAAATAAACAACAAACAAAAACACAAAAAACCCCCAAACCAAAACAAAAAACAAAACAACAAAACCTCAGCAACTTGCAGATGAGTCTGAGATGTGACAAACTCCATTCTTTGTTTTGTGCAGTTTGTGTTGAATCCAACCTGTTGCACAAAACTGCACTTGGTGTTCTCCATGCTGGGATTCTGCCTCCATAAACACCCTTCCCTTTCTGGCATGGCTTATGGCTCGTGTTTGGCTTCTACGGTTTATAGCTTTTATGTTGGTAGGGGCTTTTTGGAATGGGAAAGGTGACATAGGTCCAACAGTCTGTATATAGTGCTGTTTGGTTGGAGATCAACTGGAATTATAGCAATTTCTATCTATCTATTTACTTATTTTAAATTTTGAAAGGAATATATTAAAAATATAAGAGTTCTTAAATTTTAGTGAAAAAGTGATTAACATGTAACATCAATGTCTATGTATTTATGTCAAAGGAATATCCTAACAAAGCCTGGAAGATTAAAAAAAACCCAAACAATTATTTGTTTCAAAATTGTGACCACAGATGGCCTGTATTTGTTTATTTTGATTAAAACTGAGTTTAAAAAAAAACCAACAAAACAACCCAAAGCAAAAAGAACAAACTTAAAAAAAACCTGCAAAAGAATCCCACCAAAAATCACATGATTCTTTAAGCAGGTCTATTTTAGGGAGCTAGATTTACATGGCATGAAGCCATTTTGAACTGTCTTTATTCTACTTTTTTCCCAAGAATTTACCACTGTGCTCAAAAACCATATCTTTACACTTTAAACTTCACAAGGTGAACTATGTTTTCTCACAGCGAGCTCTTAAACTTCTGATGATAAATCTTATGGACAAGGTCATAATGAATGGTCAGAGTAAGTTTCAGTTAATTTACACATGAGAATATTTAATAGCAATACTGAAAATGGGGTTTATAGATTATAACCTTTAGAAAAAGAGAAATCAACCTTTTATATATAAAGACATATAGATTTGAAGATTTTTTTTGCTGTTATTTGTTCTGTTTTAGGTCAGATGCCCTTTACCATTGACTTTCCTGAAGAATGTATCAATATAAGAAAGAGAAGTGTTTCTGTTTCTGTGAGTCAAACCAGAAGTGGTTTTACAAGCACAGGACGCATGAGAAATCAGGAATTATATAAACAATGGGTGTAAAAGGGTACCCTTACTATAACCAGAAAATTTCAGAAATATGTTAGAGGTACATTGTAAATATTATTTAAAATGTTCTTGGATAAAAATATTGTCTTCTTTAAAAGTTTGTAGAAGAAAAGCAAATAACTGGGGTTTTAAAGCATATTGTACAGCTCTGACTCATGGAAAGATGGACAAAACCACTGTAGGATAAAATAAATGCCAGAAGCATGAGACAAGGCATTCAGAGAAGTGACAAATCCATGTTTCACAGTTGGTAATAGAGAGCTGGAATGCTGGGTGAGCAGGAAATACAGTCTTTTAAAAACTGATGGATTTAGCAATTGACTGGATGTGAAAAACAAAGCTAATATTTACACATAATTGTTGCTAACATGGATAGCAGGAGGGAAAAATTTTTCAGCTACGGTGGGAAAAAAATCTAGAGGAAAAGAAGAATATACAAAGGAAAAGTACTTTGGGAAACAAAGTTTTTGCTTAATGTGATAAATATTTGAGTCGCAATAGAAAACTGTTTTCTAAAGAACAGAAAAAGTGCAATGGATCGACAGTTACAACTTGCTATTTTTTTCTCTCATTTGAGATTAAAATGAAAATCTGTCAGATTAAAGATTTTTTAATCTCTTCATAACAGAGACTGTAACTTTTCTAGTCATATTCTGTTATAAAACAAAATCTATTTTAACAGATGTTTCAGAGGAAAAGAGATTATTAAGCAAATGTCAGATCAAATAAAATTATGTGGAATATAATATGAATGTGGTAAAATGTTACTTTTTTTTTTTTTTTAGCTCCACTCGCAATCTGAGAAAACTCTTTTTTAACTATTGCCTCAAACTTGAAGCAATTGTGAGGACCCCTCAGCTGGCTCAAGGATTCTGACCTGTGTATTCAGTGCTGTGACAGCAGTGGGGTGTATTGCTGGGAAGGACAGGGTAGCAGAGATTCTGTGGGACGCAGTGGGACATAGTGGTTTTAGGACACCAAAAAGAGGTGGGATGTGCGGTTGGAAGGACGAGGGGGTTTCAGGAATAGTGAGACTGGATGCAAAAGGAACAAGTGAACACAAGGGCTGTGGGTAGAAGGGACTTATGCACTATGTTCAGGCTTATGGAATATTTGGGTCTGTCCTCTCCAAGTCCCAACAGATCTTAAACTATGCTTTTCTTTCTGAATTTCTGCATGCTTTTCACCTGTTCTCTCTGGAATTCTCACTTCCCAGCTGCCTGATCCCACCACAGCAAAGCCAATTTTTTCCTAGCAAAAGCCTCACAGCTCTCTGCTTTGCACATGTCTAAGGGCGATTCTGCCCAGATTAAACCCTGAGTGTGGCCAAAGCGACTTTTGAAAACATTTAAGTGCTTCAAAATTTATCCCTAGTGAGATTTCTTTTGCATTGAAATATTTAGGATTAGGGTTTAAATGAATCGATTAATTATTTATTTAAATTAAGATCATTCATCCACTTCAGCAGGTTTTACCAATTATCAGGGAAAGCAATGGTCCCTTACAGTTAAAGGTGAATGTTATTTGTGATTTTCTCACTAACCACATGGGTGGCCTTGGTAATGACAGATTGCATGAGGGATGAACATGAGAATCCTTGTGCAAAATGTAGTTACGATTATCTCCTGTCCGACTTTGCACTGAAATAATTAAATATTACCAAGACTGTGAAGTACTTCAAACATGGTATAAAGACAAAATATTATTTTGCAACTCGAGTTGAAGTTTGCTGACTTTATTCCCACATCTGAAAGGCATTTCAACTCACAAAGTAAACAGTGAATGGTGTTCCTGTGGCATTTTAACATTTTCCTTACATAGTAAGAATTTGAAAATGGAAACTGTATATGGTGTGAAATGCAGACATCTCATTTTGTTGTGTGCTTCTACACCTGATATGACAGCAGACCCAGACTGGCTTGACAAAAAAGTGCCACATCACAGATCATGTGTGGAAATGGTAATGGAGATGAGCAACCTTAAGAAGATAAACTCCAAATTCTAACACATATTAAAATGCATATAGATCTGATCCATTTTTTATCTGAAATTCCTAAGAGTATTAAATCAACAATACATGGTATAATTTAATAAGAAGAATAATATCAGAATGCTAAAACCAAAATCTAATATTTCAGTCTTTCTGGCAGATACAAGCAGCTTTTTTTCTCACTGTGTTCATATAATTCTGTTTCTATTTCTCCCTAGAACAAAAAAAATCAGGAAAATCATAAAATCTTAATAAGCCTATTTTATTGCCCCTGCTGCATAAGCTGTGTAGGGTCTATACAACTTGACAGAGACAAAAAGCTGTTCTATTCTGCTGATATTTATTCCCTTTTATTTAAGATTCTGAAAGGGCATCAAACCAAATCAAGGGAGAATTAATTTTCTTCATTTTCTTCCTTTCTGTGTTGAGACAAAGTTTGTTAGGGAGAGATCTGTGGGTCATCTGTGAGCCACACCACTGGTTAAAGTGTGAAAATCTAAGTAATTTCACTGTTCACATTATGTTTGGAAATTACAAAAAGTCACGAAACACAAACATTCAAATAACATATTTTTTTGTTCCAGTTTCATTGAGTCTGAGATGGCCCCTGAACACAGAACTCGCACTAAAGGACAAGATACGCCAGAGGAAATCTGGAATTTTTTTAACACTCATTTCATGTTTGTATTTTCTATAGTGTACTCAGACATATTGAAATAGCACCACTGTTTTTTTTTGCCTGGATGTTCTTAGACCTATAATTTTGCTGTGTCTAAACTTACACTTGCCTTTACTTTATCCTAGGTTTTTGCTTTTAGCTACTTGTTTTATGTATTTTTTCAACAAGCAATGCCTTTTCAAAGGATCACTAGGCATCTAGGATCTTTCATTTGTGCTTTCATTGAGGTCCCAAATGATTCTGTAAGTCCAGTAAACTATAACAAAAGCCAGCTGATGGTTCTTACTATATCAATACCCATAAGCTACACATTTATAAAAAAAGGGGATCAAATTACTTCCCAGATGTGGTGGGGAAGAGTTCTTTAATATATAGGTGAGATCCCCAAGCATTTTGTGACAAAAGATGCCTTGGTGCTGAGTCAAAACAAGTAGTATGTATTTGTATTACTTGTTTTGCTATTTTTGCCATGGGTATCTTAAGTATAAATATTCCTCAAAGATTCAACAATAAGAATTTTCTTTTTAAGGATTAAATTTATGAGTAGAATCTCCTCCTAAAGAACATTAACAATGCCTGAGCATTGTTATATTCAGACTTACTGATTTAGGTGCAAGAAATGGTTTATGTGATTAACTCACAGTACTGGCATTAAGAACAAATTTGTCAAATTCCAAACTCCTTCACAGATTTATCATGTGACATTGGACAAGTTACTTCACCTCTCTTCTTAATTTACAAAAGAGGATCCACTTCTTCACATTTTCATCTTCCAAAAAATAAATCCTTTGAACAAAGTGAGGAATAAAGATCAATTCTCCAATCTTCCAGGTAAGTTAAATGTACATAATTAAGTCTCAAATGTTTAACCCAGTCCTGACGAACCACAGTTGTAGAGGAACAACCACTACTAAATATCAGGTCTATACAGGTCGTGAAATGATTTGGGGCAATATTTCAGTAGCTCTACTCCTTTTGCTTCACATAGTTCACTGTTACTTTCAAACTTTACTATAAGGTAAGGGGAATGTATATATTTTAGCTTTTAAGGATAGGGAATAAATTATGAGGGCCTCTGCCACAAAAGAGGAAGGTAGCAAGAGCAGATGAAAATAGAGATCAGAAGACAACAAATCCTCCATCCCTTTTAATAATTGTGGCTGTAAAATGGCTTAAATATGAAAAACCTTATTTTTGACTGAATTAACTGGGCTTTTCGAACATATTGCTTATACTTAGAAATCTTAATTAATAGTTGGAAATTGTGGCATATAGTAGGTAACATTTTCTGAAAGAAAAAGAATAGCCTTACAGTCTCTCTGAGACAAAACTAATCTCTTTCCTCCCATATCTACTCTATACCCTACCTCTCTGGGAACCCTGCCTGTGATGGGGGGAGCACAATGTGTGTCCACCTTACAAGGAGATGATGAGAGTGTTGTTGTCACCCTTAAGTGACTACCAGCTGCTGCTATCAAATCAAAAATGGCTGGAAAAATTGAAAGGGACATAGGAAAGTAATCCTTTCAAATTGCCACAATATTTACTGGAAAGAGAGGCTTTCAGGGGAAATCAAGCATGTAATCCTGTAAGCCCTCTCCCCAGTCATAGCATGAGCACACAGGGGCACCTATCGAAATATGGTAATGATCGTAGTTCTGCAGCCCAGGAAACAAATGAAAATAACAAAAACATTTTAAAAATAGGGAGGGATTCACTATTCAAGTCTTTTCCATTGTCTCTGAACAATTGTTGCTATTCATAATTAAAAGCATCCAGATATATACTTTTGGCTTTTATGTAAATTTGTTTAGAACTGAGACGGTAAAAAAACTCTCACCCAACAAACACACATTTATAGAAATAGTCACAGCATTTCTATGCTGCATAATATAAAAAACATCCACTTTATGGCTGCACAATTTCCTCCTCATAATACTGTGCACCAGCAGTAACAAATACGAAAGCAGATCGATTTAAAGTTCAAGTTAAGTTGCATGAGTTCCCCATGGTGAAGCAATTATTCCCTCAGAGGCTCTCATTTTCTTTATCACACCATGAATTCCTCAGAAAACGAATGTGCAGTTTCTACCATGTGGTTACTTGCATTGCAACAAAAAAAATCTCAGAAACAGCATTTAAGGACAGACATTTTTCTCTCTGTGGATGTTTCCGAAATTTGAAGCTTGACCTATCTACAGTCAAAAGCATTTATTCTTGGCAAAATCACATTCCTATTAATCTAATCTAAGCTACTCTTTTCACTTTAAGCTCACAGTTTATTTACTTCTCAATAATATAGGTTAAACTTTTCAGAAAAAAACTGAGGTGTATATAATAACACTATATGTACTGGGGTGCACTGAAGTGGTACCACCAATATCTTATATATCCAAAAGCTGGAGATAGATGCCATTCCCGAACTTTTGCGTTATTCTCTGTCATATCTCCCTGCAATGCATGGGCAATATTGGTATCAAACCTATCAGCAGGCTCAAAATCGAGCTTCAGACTTGCAGCACTCAGCTCTCTTTGGATCAGCACCTTCAATCTCAAGCTGTAGCCTTTCTGCAGCCACCACTGGGAGAATGGTCTCAATCCCTTTTTTTCTGTCTCTAATTTTTTTTGGGGGGGTAGAGCTCTGTAGATTTTCTGTTCTGGAGTTTCATAACAGGGTTACTCTGCAGAGAAAAATTCCTTCCTTAAGTGCATGGTCTCTAGTTGCCATTCTTGTGAGTATACCAGTTAGGGTCTGATGAGAAGAAAAAAGGAAAGAGAAGATAGAAAAGATTAAAAAAAAGAGCAAAACCAAACAAAACCCCAACCAAATTTACAGAGAATTTCCTACGTAATAAAAATGGATCTGAGAATTTCACGTTGCAAATGTGAATAGAATTCATAAAACTGATGATAGTTTTATTTCTGGTTTGGTAAAGACATCATTGACCATCTTCAGTGGTCAAGAAGAGTCAGGATAAAACTTCTAGTTTCAAGACACTAATATATTACAATAATAAAACTGATTCCATTAAATTCACCATTTGTTCGTTTTTCTGCCTAATATTGTTTCCTTATACCTCTCTCTGTTTTCATTTAGTTGCAGAATGCCAGAAGACTCACCTGATCAATTAACAAAAACTACATTAAGACCTAAATTCTGTTTTCCTTCTGACATTTATTAGACATGATATGAATACATTCTTTAGAGAGGATCCCTTCTTTCTGTACATTTCTGTAAGTAGCTGAGTTGTTTTTTCTTGTGGCCATTTTTGCATAGTGTTTCTTACTGGCTTAGCCAGGACATCTGAAGGTAACAACTTGATATGAAACACTAGACTCAAGGGCTTATGTGGAATTTGGGCACCTGAACCTGAGCGTTCCATGCTGCACAGCATCTTCTCCGTGAATAATCTACACCAATGGTTGAGGGGTGGAAGAAGGCACCTACAGTCAAATAAGGACAATATTTATAATACACTTTTTACATGAAAATCACATGCCTACACACACACAAATACATATACTAATTGATTAATTTTCACATTTTTGTACATTATTTTTAGTTGTGGTTGCCTATAGATGGGAAAAACAAAGTCCTGAATAAAGATGCAGAGAAAGAATGATCATACCTGGCAGAGTTCCAGCAAAAGAGGTATGATCAGAGAAACAATCAGAGAAATGAGATTTTACCGTGAGATGTGGCCTAGTGTGAGTATAAGACTGGGAGCAAAGAGCAGGAACAACTGTGCTGAGTGAAAAGGAAGTTGAGTATGGAGCTGCAGAAGGCTACGAAGGAGAGAACAAGACGTTCAAACCCAACTCAGCAAAAGAGAAAGTCAAGACAAGAAAGATGTTGTCACCTGAAAGTCAAATTACATCCTCAGTGTTTTTTGAATTACTTCAACAGAAATATGAGAGGTGGTATAGCCACTCCATCACCATATAATAAACAGAGATTCCTATAGGTCTGTCATCGAAATCAACATTTGCTGGTGGATAACTTCTGCCTTTTCCTTCAACCATCATTTTCTAATTCTTGAAATTAGGACTAATCACTATACAGTTTTCTACAGTAGAAAAATCTTGCTGCTTCCTGAGGCAATTCCCACAAGACCAGCATCCCCAAGAGTTATAGGTGAATGATGGGCTGCAAGGTTTGCAAGTGCCCAGCTCCAGGAGGTAGAAGGGTTTGCCATATTTATCATCAGGGCAGAAGTGGCCTGAAACTGCTGCCTTGAAATCTGCACTCCCAGCCAAGCTCTGCTTTGGTGAAATTGCATCAAAATCAATCCATTTCCATGCAATACTTCAGTTTTGACAAAGCACCATTCTTCACAAAGAAACAGTCTGCTGAAAAATTCCTGACAGGTTTTGTTCACAGGAGTGAGCTCAGTAAGAGCAGATATCTGTGTTTGCATCTGGTTTTTGTGAGGGAACCTACTTTTTGACAGTTTCCTGATACTTAATGGGGGGGAAAAAAATCTTCAAGGAATGTTATACTTTCTTTCAAAAGCATATTCGTTGGGTTTTTTATACCCAAGGTATAATGGTGGACAGCTAGAGCATAATATGAACTAAATCATAATTCTATTTCAAATGTAAGTTATAGGAGACAAAACCAGAAAAGAGCATGTGTGTCATCTGGAGGTGCAGGTGAAAGTACAGCTTATCAGCAATTTGATAACTGGTCAGGCAGCAGCGCTTACTAGTTCATGACTATTATCTACATGTTTTCCCATTTATTACATGCCAGCTGAGGCCAATTTTCAGCTGGGAACTATAGCAGCTGTCTCTTCGGAAAATAAAAGAATGCCACTTTAAATTTCTTTGCAGCATGACAGAAATGTCAGCTTCATGCTGGAAATGTACAGTGATACACATTTTTTCTGACCTGAACACATTGCATCAATTCGTGCTCATGGAAATGTCATTTGTGCCTACCTTTTTCTGCTTTTTAACCACTTTCCAACCTAAAAAAAAACCAAAACAACCCAAACCTTTTCTAGCTGCTCACTGATCACAGTCTAAATTTAACACTGCCCTCTCACACAAAATCCTGAAGCTTTAAGGATTTTATATTTTCGGTGCTATCATTTGCCATTGAATAAATTTTGATAGAGAAGATAATAAAAAAAGGAAGGAAGGCGGGAGGGAGGGAAGGAAGGAAAGTAAGAGAGAAAATTAAAAAACCTTTCTTCTGGGTTCTTCCTGAGCTACATCAACAATTTTCTATTTTTCCAGGCCATTTTCTTCTCATTCTGCATAATCACCCAAACTCTACCTGTTTAGCTGATATTTGACCATCAACGTTTGATCAAGTCTAGCGTAAAAAAATTATTAGGGATACCTGATCTTTTAACAACTATTTCTTTTTGTGTATTCTTCCACCATCATCAGCCACTATCCGCAGAGCTCTAATTTTTTTTATAAGACTAAAAAAGCAGTTTTGTAAAAAGTCACTATCCGGCTCTAAAAAGTTGGAAAGAAACAAAAAAGATCACATTTCATCAGGCTTTAATCTCATATTCTCATTTTCAAAGAGACTCATCTCTGTATTCTTCACAGAAGTATAAAGCATTCCCTACCTCTGATAATCCTTTTATGCTTTCACATTAATATGACAGAGTACAGAGAATTAATTATTAAATACTGCTTATACGGTGCTGTAAATATACACTATGTTACAGAATTTAAGATAAGCAATGGCTCCATTCCTAATGAGCTTACTATAATTAAATTCATTGTTGAATCTACATAAAATGTAACTAGGAGTCAAACCACATGGGAAAAACCTTTAAGCCAGGTAGAGACACAGATGTGAATCTAACTTGTGTGTGGGTTATGAAAATTAATAGCAATCATGGACTATGATTAACTATTGACTCAAATAATTCACTGAGCTTTTTGGCTATGTATTTATAAAATGCACAGACAGATATACTTGTGGAAGTTGCAAGTTATACATATGCAGGTGAGCTGAAAAACTGGTCTAATGGTCCATAACATCTGTAATGTGTAATGCTATTTTGCTTTTGGATTAGTATGTTTAAAGTACACAATGGTATGCTTAGCACTGCAGGCACATTATTCCAAATCAAGATTCATTCTACCCTCAAACTTCAAATGAGACAAATCCCTTTCCCTGCCCACATTACAACTCACATCTGTGGTGCAGTTGTGTGTAATATGTTTCTTTGCTTGAAAGGTGGAATCCTTCTAGGTATCAGTTTATAAGTCCTCTGTGTGCCTTTCAGAGACTGTTTATACTCACAGGCAAAAAGTATAGGAGACCAAGTACAAAAGAACTAGGAAAAAAAAAAAAGAAAACATCTCTGATATTTGAGAATTTAATAGGTACAGTAATACACAAATGTTAATAAATTTATTGTTTTCATCATTAAAAGGAAAAAAAATTCTGCCTCCTATTCCAAAAACTGAATTAACTTTTTCTCAAATATAACCACACATACTGCTATTTAGGTTGGCAATCATTCTTTCTCAATGATCTCACATGTGGGAAGACTTTCATCTTCAGGTAGATGAACAACTTCCTGGGGAGGAATCCAGTCTCTTTGCTACATCATGCCCACGAGGTGAAAAGCTGCAGTTGGATGCCATTCCTGATTTCATGATACCAACAGAGTTGATCTGTAGCTGTTTACAAAGAATAATTTACCTTCCCTTGGTGTTCCACTCAATTAATTTGCAGTAACAGACTTTCCCGCTTGAATGTCTGCTTTTTGGGTTGTTTGAGGTTAAAGTCAAAGGCACATAACCCTTTTCACAGCAGAAGGAATTAAATGGGGTCATCGTTGTGATCGATCACAAGCGTATACATCACATTATGGGATGCTTTAGCGTGGCAACCAAACACAGTCCCACCCTACAGTTGCACTACCGACTGGATCTATGACCAGCTTCTGGGTTGGGCAGATAAGGGCAAGAAAGATAATAATTTTTAATCACAAATGACAGCTGTCTTGGTCTTGATACAAATCAGAAAGCTAGAGACAAAAGACTTTGTACACATTCTCTATACACCTCATTATGCATTATGCAACAGCCAAAGTGCCAGGGGGAAAAATCCTAATTGTTGGTAAATCTTTGCAACACACTGTTAAGTAGGGATATTTGAAGACAAACCTTGAAAATATAGAAATATACTGTCTTACTCTTAAAATTACCTATATGATTTCTGCAGCATTTTTATTTC
This sequence comes from Cephalopterus ornatus, assembly GCA_013396775.1. Classification (NCBI taxonomy): domain Eukaryota; kingdom Metazoa; phylum Chordata; class Aves; order Passeriformes; family Cotingidae; genus Cephalopterus; species Cephalopterus ornatus. Next base: position 1,421,696 of record VZRE01012409.1, on the reverse strand, counting down.
TAGTGGAGAGAATGTCTAAATTCCTAGTATTAAATACAAATTCATGCTTTTCTCTTTTATTTGCAGCATATGCTCCTTGGCTATAGTACCTGACACACTCTGTGTGTTGCTTCCATAAACATATGCCGCAGGAAATAAAATAATATGAATTTATCTTTAATGTTAAAAATACCAAGAATAGAAGAAAAATGCCAACAGAAGTGTACTAGCAGAAGAATGCTAGATGCAGAATCAAAATATCTGTCATTTTCACTAGCAGTGCCAACTAAAAACCATTCATATCATAAACTGTGGTATAAAGTTGGACCCAGCTTTAAGAAGTCTTTATTTTCAGTTTGCTTAAGCATATTTTAAAACATCTTACTTAGCTCTTTAGGATTTTTGTATATTGACTGTGTGCCAATATTTAAATCTTTATTTCCTCAGGAACTTACAATACAATAAACTCTAAATCCAGTGCACTAATTTTAAACAACTAAGATCTATCTGACAGATTTAGACTACTAGATTTTCTCAGTCATTTTGTGAAATTGTTTTGTGAGAGCAGAAACTTTTATGTCAAATAAATTCCTGTGTTAACATTAATGTTATTGTTATTACTTAAATTTCACTAACACTGATGTGGATCTCCTTGAATGCATATTTTTGATCTCTTTTGCATTCAGCACAGTACTCATTATGCTATTATAAAAGAGTTATAATTTATTTAGATTGTCATATCTTCTCACAGTGACAGGCAAACTGGTGGGGTCAGTGACACTTTGATTGCTGTTAGCCAGGAACATAATATAAACTGATGTTTTTCTTTATTTACAGATTGCCCAATGCGAATCATTGGTTACACCTTATCATTACTAGCTTCTTGAAAGACAAATAAGGATGAAAAATGCATGTGTTTTCATTTTTTCATTAACTGATTCATCAGCTGGGAGAGTTGTAGGATTCTTAAGAAACAACTATACAGCTTCTCTTGATTCATCAAATCATGACAGGCTTGTTCAAATTATAGCGGAGAGAGTTTCTCTCTTTTGGTAAAAGATCTTCATTTGAACTTGACAGGGAGTATCATCATGGTTCCTTTCTGAAAGCTTAAATGAGTTCTAACATCTGACACTTCACCAAAGCTTTCTTTATATATTTAGACAATTTTTCCCCTAGTTTCCAGTTATTCAGTTTGATTTGAAGAAATTTTCTGTGTGAAAGGGAGTGGGAAAAAAAGTTGGTGGTTTTTTTTTTTGTTTTGCTTTGTTGGCTTTTTGGTTTGGTTTGGTTTGTTTTTTTTTTAAAAAATATGTTGTTTAACCTTTTGTGAGCCATTCAGTTTCAAGTGCTGTTACAGTCAAAAGTCAGGTTTTTTATCAGAGATAAGATGTTTTTTCTTGTGCATACTTTAAGTGACAAATTCACTCCTTATGTGTATTGAGCAAGTATTGTCGATTTCTAACTTTTGAAACTCCTCAGTTGCTACTGTAAATATTGAATGTGAGTACTTCAGTTGGGATTGGAAGGCTCCAAGCATGGGAGTCATGGGAAGGATGTAATGATTTCCTGCGTCCTTAAATGAGTGGTATTGCTCTCTAACTTCCATGAGGTAAAATACTAAGAGATGTCACAAAACTAAAGGATGTTCTCAAACACAAATGATTTCCTTTTTTTATTATTCACTATTTTTTTAAGGAACATATCCTGATAGCTTACACATAGTACCAGTGGCATGATGAGCACCTCATCTTCCTTCAGCTCAGTACCTCAGTAGATTAAGTATGAGCGACCGACCATGCATTTACACGTATCCTCAGCACAGGAATCTCACAGGTTTCAGGGAGAGAAGATAAAATTGAGGGATTTTTTTTTATGCTCTGTGCATTCAATCAGAATGGATTTGTTCAAGAGAAATCAAATGGAATCTAATTCAATAGTTGAGGAGTGTAGAGGCTACTATAGAATAATAGATTTATTTTATTTTAATCATTTTATTTAATTCCTCATTCTATTAAGCACCCTAATAAGCATTTTCAGACTTCTAAGTCAAAGAAAGCAAAACAAAACAAAATGAAAATTTAATTGGTAAATAATACAGCAGATTTGAGGCTCAAAAGCCTTTACTATCTCGAATTCTGAAATTCAAATGGAAATCAAAATGAACTCATGAGCAACCCAAAACTCTGGAATTACCCTTCTAAATATTCAGTAAATTCATTAAAAAAAAAAAAAAGTCTGCTGTGGAAGAAGAGTAAGTATGATTAAACTAAATGATGCAATTCATTTATCATCCTCATTAATAAGTATATTTTTATAGTCTATTTATTATATGCAATATATAAACTTTCAAGAAGAATGTAAATGAAATGTGCACTTTACATATATATAGGTGTAAGTAAAAATGATACATTTTTCCATTTCATCAGCCAGGACTTGAATCTTTAAACTTTTGAAGAAACAACATGAAATACAGCCCTTTTCCAACGTTGCTTACCGTATCATAATCTTGTGCAATTTATCCATACATAACATAACAATAAAATTGAACTTTGATTCTTGCAATCACATCGTACTTGTTTATTTAAAGGTCAACCATTACTCTTAGAAGTAAACCCATTAAAATATTGTGACATAAGGATGTAAATTACAATGCGTCTAAATGTGAAGTTATTACTTAAACATCAAATGACACTGAAGACGTGACTAAAAACCAAATAAGTTTCATCAGTATTCAGCTGGAAAAATCAAGATCAGAGAGTGAGTATGGGTTTTTTTGGACAGTTTGGTAGAGATAGTCGCGAAAATTTTAAAATATTATGAGATTGTGCTTTAGAAAAAATTTGGTATTTTCTGTTGTTCTGTTTCCTTTTCAAGATACAGATGGTCCTCTGAATGTGGCCTGACTATAGCAGCCATCTCAAAATGATTTAGGTAGGAAAATTAAACGAAACAAGGTCAAGGCACCTCTGTTTGAAAAATAAGTCAGAAAAATATATCTGTCCTGTATCAATTTGTAATGTTATTTTATCCTGATTGTTAAGTGGATATATTCCTCATCCTTTTCATTAAAACAACTTCACTGGAAAAAATGAAAAGGATTACATTCAAAGAGCATGGATATAAATTCATGCCTAAAAAAAAAAATGCAAAATATAATCAACTGCCTTAGAAGAAAGTCAAGAGGGCTTCTGCCTGAGCAACAGCAGTGAGTCTGGAGACTGGGTTTGCCAGGGACCAAAAGGAAAGGTGAGCTCAGAGTGGAACAGGTGCTGAGACAAGGTACTTAAATGAATGAGGGAATGCAGTACCTGTCATCAAAACGTGAGCCAGTAGCATGTGACCTATTTAGTCTACGAAACAAAGGCTGAGAGAGGATAATATTGAGGTCTATAAAGCCTTCCAGAGAGGGGCTTAAGCTTTTAGGAGGAAGATCTTTAAGCAAAGAGATATATAAAATCATGACCATGAATACATTTAGTATAAATATCTAAGAACACTCAGGAAGACAAAGCTCAAAAGTGCATATATTTAGCACTGGACATAAAACACAAGAGGAAAGTCTTGTATTAGTATAAAAATGTAAACCAAAGAAAACTGTTACTTTGCTGTGTCAAAAAAAAATCTGTCAAAGGACAATGCTGAGATGTTTGTTGTTATTTTTCTTTAAATATTTTAATGCATTATTTTGGCCATTGAAAAGGTCAATTGTGATCAGCTAGCTAACACACTTATCATTGTTGACAAAGATGTACAACTCCCATCTGAAAAAACAGAAAGAATAGTTTGAGAGCAATCACACTATTTAGTTATTATAGTGAGGAATTCTTCTCAGAGAACTGGCGTCTGAGCTTCCAAATCCAACCATTCTGATTGTCTTTAAAAGTAGGGGTGTTAGTGAGAAAGCAAACCTGGAAAATCAAGACTGTGGGTTTGGTTGGCTTATTTTCAGTTCCCAGAAATAGGAAACGTTATAAAAAATTACATGCTATTAACATCACCTAGACCAGTGGCAGCTCTAATATCCGTAGATGGCAGGGAGTGCACCAAAAATATTTTGTAGCAGATATGCATGTCTGTGTGAACGTGTGTGTGGAGTGTGTGTGAGCAAGTAAGGCAGCAAAGATGTAAGAGGACACCAGCAAACAAAAGAAGTGTTGCTTTCTACCTAGTTAATATACCCAAGGCAAGATTACCAATTTGTTATACATTAAACAAAAAGGCCACTACCTTTTAGAGGATCTTGTCACTGTGCTGTTTTCATTAACTTCTCAGGTTGCCATATATCCTTCTCTGCTGAATTTGGGAATAAGCCAGCAAAATGACCATGGAAGGACACTGTGCAGGTGCAAAACAGCAAAGAACCCCACAGTGCCTTTGTCGATTTTATTTGTCAACTCAGAAAATCTGCTTCATTTAATTCCCCTGTAACAAGGAGCAGCTAGGCAGACAGTTATATGATATATTCTCACTACCCACCTAAAAAAAAAGCAAACCACAGTACACCAGTTTAGGCATTCAGTCCCATGTATCATATGCCTGACTGGCACTTTGGGTTAGCCAGGGAAATTACAGTAGGGTTACAGCATGAGCATGGCCTGTGTGGAGCTGGGCTTGATGGCAAGTGCACCAGCTAAGCATAAGAGAGAAGGAAAGCTCAGAAAGTTTTTACCAAGGGTTATATAGTTCTGGTGGAAATGGACATCATTTCCCCCAAGGTAAGAGTCAACCTTGATGGAGATCATAACAGGAGATGATTAACTGCCAGCATGTATTTGTCAGGAAAAAGTCACATAAAGCCAGTCTAATTTTCTCCTATAATTAGCAAAAGGAACAGGTAAATAGACAAGTAGTAGACATACACATGATGCTAGTAAGATTCTCAAACTATCTCACAGATTGTGCATTTAAATTAGTTGAGACAACAAAGTCCAGAGAAAACTTACCAGATGAGTGCAAAACCCTACTGCAGCTATTCTTAGGGATTGTATACAAATATCTTCTTTGGTGTGAGGGTTGTATCACAAATGGACATTGGCAATTAAGTTGATGTAAAATAGAATACTTTAATTGCTCAGATGGCATCATTGGTGGTTCCATATGTTGTATTAAAATGATCCAGAAGAATTTAAATGCTCTGAGATAATATGTGTTGAAATTTATCATAGAATCATAGAATGGTTTTGGTTGGAAAGGACTATCTAGTTCCAGCTCCCCTGCCATGGCTAGAGACACCTTTTACTAGACCATTTAATATGGAAATGTTAAATTTTATCTATAGGCAGGAAAATTATTTTCATATATGTGGAATGGAGAACAAATAAACTGAACTTAAGCCAAGTGTGTCTGACTGTTGAAAACATTCAAACACCATATTGGCATGTTTGAGTAGAACACCTGAAGTAAAATATGAGAAGTAATCTTATATTTTATTGAGGAATCGAAAATTCTCAGCCAGAATACTACTCTTAGTTTTGATCACTATATTTTACAAATTATGTGATCAGCTGAGAATAGATGAGATGAAAGCAATAAGAATGCTCAAGAAGTCTTCAAGAAATGGAATGCTACAAGGAAAATGTGAGAAAACCAAGGTTATTTAGGCTACAGAAAATAAGATGAAGAAAATATGTGATAATATATGAAAGTTGCATATAAAATACAGAGAAAGAGAATAAAAACTTCATTTCCACAGAGCTGGAGAAACATTTTACTTAATATAGCAATGACTGAAGTTAGGTTAAGAATTAAGAAAAATGTCCTATGAATACTGAAATAGATCACTTTTAAAGTCTCCAAAATGGAAAGATTTTAATAATATTTTAAACAGATATGTCAAGAGTGACAAAAATATATTTTGTCTTAGGATACCAATGTTGCTGAAGTGGAAGTACTTTTCAGAACTGTTTACTTATGAAATAGAAAAAAAAAGATATTAAACAGCAAGGTTTGATGTAACTTTTCAAGTAGTCATGGTGTCAAAAAACCATTTTAAAATGGAATTTGACACATCTGTGAAAGAGATGGTCATGCTCTTGGTCATTCAAAAATGATGGTCATTCAAAACTGTACCTTGTTTTTCAAGCAGGTAATCGGAGCAGTTTCACAGAACTTGATTTGATACCTACTTTCATTCAGCTTCATCTAATGCCTACTGAAGACAATCAAAAAATTCATACTTCACTCAGGTTTTGTCAAGCTTCCTTGTATCTCCAACAGTTCATTTGAAGTGAGTGTATCAAGAGAACAGCTCACTCAAAACGTGAATTGTATCATTTGGCCTTGAATTATTGCCTAAAGATCACTTCAGGTAATCATTTTTATTATGAAAGAATATGAAACTAGTGAGAGAGAGACTTGAGGCTATAGGAGTTTAAAAGGATTTTACAAGTGTAATGGCCATATTCCAATGACTTTCGAAGGAACTGGAACTTCATTACCTTCAAGCACCACATGTCACACAAGCAGTGTAAGAGTTGTGAGACCCAGGATGTGTGCAGTTCATCATGGTCTTCCTTTGTGATCTGCAGATATGCGGAGTCCTGTTTAATTCCATTTAAAAAATGTACAAAGTTAGTTCAATGTAATTGCCTTAATTCCAGTTGAGAAATGAATCATGTAGGTATACACATTTCCTAAAATATTCTAAATCATAGTGGTAAGCCTCAAAGATCCTGAAGCACCAACAGAGCATTTTGGAAAATGCCAGGGAACCCTCATAGCAAAATATTCTGCCTTAAAAATTACTCAGAATATTTTCTCATTTTTAAAATTTATTTTCAGGTGTATTTCCTAATCTGACTTTCCCCCCCTCCATATAGACAATGATTTCTCACATTATTTGTCTTAATTCCAAATATTAATAATTTAATTGCTAGTTCCTTGAAATCCTCCGTTTTGATCTAATAAAAATTTCCAGCATTTTTTGTGTCTGTTTTACATTTAAACTGTGAACTACAGAATGCCATCCTCCCACATCATACCTACAAACAATTTCTCTCTAGTGTATTTAAACTCTCCATAGAGACTGTGTACCTTTATCTTTTTCAGGGTGCATCAAGCATTACTCTTGTTTAGGTGTTACTTGTTACATTGGACACTATGACTACACTGGAAGTGTTTTATGGTGTTTTATTTCAGACTCCATGTGATCAAATCTCTTTAACTCAATGACTTTAACAGCTGAAGTACATTCAATATGCTACTGAACAGCATCTTCCAGTTCTGCTGCACACATAAGGAATCCACATTGCATGCTCTGAGATCACTCTGTGATGTGAATGGATGCAAGTATTAGAAATTCTCTTCAAAAGTGCATGCCTGGTCTGAAATAAGCATTCATGGACAAACACCCCACGAAAGAAAATTCCCAAGTGCAATTTTTTATGAAGTAAGAGAAAAATATATTCGGAAAATTGTCCAAGGGAAATTAAAAATGAGATTTATGTTTTCATTTATTCATTTATGAAACACATAATTTAGAGTGAAGGAGGTTAACTGTGCTGCAGTATAGAACAATAGGGCCATCTCAACTGAAAACAAGAATCAGTAATTTCTGTAGACATGCACAAGCTAATGTGTGAATTCTACACTGTATTATAGAGAAGGTAATTAAGGTAGTCAATGTTGTGATCAGTGGCTCAAAGACCAACAGAAAATGAATCATCAGTGGTGACTCCCAGGGGTCAAGAGACGTGGATATGTTTGGAGTGAGTTCAGTGAAGGGCCATGAGAGTGATTAGGTGACTTAGAGAATTCGACATATGAAGAGATGCTGAGTGAAGGGGGTTTCTCAACCTCAACAAGAAAGGGCTCAGGGGGATTGGTGGATCTTGGCAATGTGTGTAAGTAACTGACTGGAGTGGGGTTAGTAAGATGACAGAGCCATACTCTTGTTCTTACTGTAACAAATTAAAATATGGACAATTACATTGGGTTTTTTGTTTTTTTTTGTTTTTTTTTTGCTATGAGAGTGATTAAACATGGGAACAGGTTGCTTAGAGAGCTATGCAGCCTCCATCCTTAGAGATATTCAAAACCTAGCTGGACATGACCCTGAGAAACCTGATGAAGCTGACATTGATTTGAATAGTGGGGTGCACTAGACAGTCTACAGAGGTCACTTCCAACATCATCTATTCCATGATTTTGTGATTAACTAAGTGCTTTGTTTCCTTTTTATCTAAGGGGGAAAAATGTTTGCATGTATTTGAATTCTTGCAGAGCACAGTGTCCAGGAATTGCAATTTCTACCTAAAAGTAACTGAAATTCAAACCAGTAAAAATGTATTTTTCAAGAAAACTATTTACAATGTAGGTAACATAGGCTAACATTAAAATGAGTTCTGCCTCTGTTTGTAAAAGCTTACTATGTGATGCACTGAAGTTAAAAGCATTATTTTGAATCAGGGACCTTTCAGATCTTTTCTTTAATTTCCTGTTGTTTTTGAATTTGCAGTGACCGTAATGCTTTTGAAAACTGTCTTATACTTGCTTGAGGTAATCTAAATTCTATTATTTACTTGCAGTCATGATATTCAGTAGTTAGCAGTGTAATCTTCTGATGGTCAGAGAAATCCTGTCTGTAACAGCAACTATTATTTTTAGTTTTTACATATTTTTGTTAGCTTTCAGTATAGCAACCTGTAACTTGCAGCACTATATGCGTACCTATTTTACACTAATACACATCTAAAGTGACTGAAAGATGTTTTCCTTTACATTTACTATATCCACAAGCTATCATTCTAAACATAACCTCTTGCTCTGTGCACTTTTCAGTAGTATTTCTCTCAAATGTTGTCTAAAAAGCCTATCACAAAAGCCATCGGCAAAGACATCAACAAAAAGTTAGAGCTTTTTTAATGAAGCACTAGGGTACGCTGCAATGGACTCTAAAAAGTCTAAATGATAACTATTGATTGCTACATTTTGCTTTATATACTTCAGGTTTCTAATAAGTCAAGGATAGAAAAAACAGTTGTACACAAATTCATGGTAGATGATAGAAAAGAGACCTAACCCTGACTGAAGTAAATTAATTAGAAGACACATCAATACAATTAATAATATCAGACCTACAAATTATCCACAAGTTATTCCCAGAAAGTTCTGAAAACTGCTTTTAATGATCCACTTGTATGTGATTTACTGCTGTTAGATAAAGCCTAGAGGATCTGAGAGCCCACATTGCTTTGTTCAGATATCTAAGCAGTCTTGCTCTACTTCAGTCAAATTCTCACATGGCCAATATTTCCATTGTGAAAGAATGCTTGCAGGCACAACATTTTGGAAGGAGCTTTTTAATTTTATAAAAGTGGTGCAGAATTTGCTGAAGTTAGGGCAATAAGTTGCAAATAGAAACATTTATAAGCAATTCATTTTTAAAATTCAGAAACTTAATTTTCTCTTTTATGTAGAATGATTTAAATATGATAGTCAATATTATCTCTTTAGTTGTGTTTCTGAATAGTGAACTTGCTTATTGGCAGACTAAAAACAACGTGATGCCCGTAAAGATTTGCCTTCATTATTCCCCAATGGAAAGCCTCTATTTTCAATTACACCCATGTATCTATACAGCCATTTAAACGGACACAGAGAGCAGAGTTATTTGATTCTTTAATTCCTATTACATGTTACTTTGGACAATGGATGATTCATGAAATGACACCTCAACTGTTTTAACATCATTTTCACGGCTGCTACAATTTTTTTACTCCATGTAAAAATTTAACCTTTTAGAAAATATTCCTGTACAGAGACTATAAAACTAGCAAAACTAGGAAAAAGCATGGCCTGCCCACGAAAAGGTTGCCTCCCTGGTACTTACTATATTTGTTGCCTCCTGCTAGTTTTCCTAGAGGTGGAGGTTTGCACAGGGCACTGGGAAGGTCGCTGTGGGTTCCTCAGCCTTGTTACTCTTGTTCTACCAGGATGGCAAGGAGGGTGCCTGGTGCATGCTGACAAGGACATGGAGAAGAAGCCAAGGGTTCTTAGTGCTCTGACATTGCCTCACCTTGAAAAAAATATAAGAACCATTCAATTCCACTTAGTTATTTTAAGACATCTTTTTTGTCTTATAAAATTGCAGTTGGAATTGGGGATGGAGCTGATGCAAAACCCAATACCTAGAACTGAGACTACGATCTGTTTCAAAAGTAAAACATAGATTCTGTAGTAGCAGCTGTTCCCTATAAGACATATTTGCGAAATTCCCTGAGCTCTGAGAATGAGAACTACCAGTTTTGACAGTCCAATAAAATGCACATAACTAAAAAAATTATCAAACATAAATTCTATCTCTACCTAGAAGTTGTATCATTGTATGAAATAGCCTTATGCTTGTTCTTGCTGATCACACAAACTTAAGAAGACTAGACTGTCCCATGAATGAAAAAGTAAACCGTGCTTGCTGTGTGGTGGATCAGCTGTTTTTCACATGGGATGTAAAGCAACAGCTTGTTTTATAACTTTCAAAAGTCTTATGAAACTTTATGAGGAGGAGGTTCATGTCAAAATAACAAAATTGGGCAAATAAATATCATAGATCTCATTCCTCTGAGACTATTAGTTTACACTGCAGCTTCTAATTAGAAAGAAGTCCTGTGATTTTAGATGCCTTGAAAGGTGTATCCTTTGAATGCAGGTGATAAAAATCCTGTATGTCATCTGCCTCATACAACTTGGTTCAGTTTAAATTTAGCAATCAATATTGATAATTCTCTTGGAGATCCTTTGCTGAGAGATACCGTGCAGTAGCAATCAACTACCATTGCTGAAGTTTTTCTCTTTTAGTTTGGTAGATAGCATTCTTCTTTGGCTTTTTGTCTGAAAAAGCCAGATTAGATGAAGTATACTTGACTTCATGCCATTAGAAATATCAGTCTGGTCATCTACGATACCAGTAAAGGCTCACTGGAGAGATTACTAGATATTTACTGATAAAACAGAAAAATCAGGCAATTAGAGATGAGGTACAGTGGTGAATATTAGTTTAGTTTTCTTCTGTCTCAGAGTAGATGGTACATCAAGGCATTTGAACACTAGTGATGGTGTAGCAGATGAAAAAATGTTGTGCAAAAGCAAGCAGAATCCCTAATTAATCCTTCGGCTTCAGGAACCTTTCAAAGACAGTGAGTTACCGCAGATACTATGAAAAGTGACTTACTTTACCTGTATATCTTTCTAGCCAGCTTGGATTATTTTCCTACATTGGACCTCAGAGGTTGACATCTTCTCAATGCATGCTATGGTGGCAAAGGTTTAACCACAGTCCAGCTTCTAGATAATATATTCTCTTAAAATGAAGCAGTTCAGCAATGAAACTGTCTCCTTGGCCCCACGCTGTCTAAGCACTAATATACAAACACATGAAATCCAAGCTAACAAATGGAGCAATCAGGTAGAATATGGTGACTTATAAATAAACATCAGCAAAACTCCTGAAGGAAACACTACCCATGAATAGCTACCAGACATAATGTTTTAAGAAACAGCAAGAGAAGCATAAAGTTGCTGAAGAGAATAATTCAAAAGCTACCATAATTTGCCCTCTGGTGCATATGTATTACGTATTGTATGAAATTCTATGAATTTACACAATTTCCTCTCACATTCCCATATCATTTAGTACATAAAATGGATGATGTTTACTTAACAAGCAGCTACTCAAGTTTTTGCTACCCCTGTGTGGCCCAGGCTTTATTTACTATGGGAAAGTAAATCTGCTCTAAAGGTAGAATAATTAGTTTCCTCACGGTCTAAGCCAATCTCCAAAAAAGTACGTGAATTCTTTACAGATATATGATTTGACACAACAATCTTAGTTTTTTAATCCACTATCTACTTAAAGACAGTCTTGATAAGACTTGTTCCCTGGAACGCGGGTATTACTTTCAATTTTACATGACCCTACTCCTGAGTCGGGAGAGTCCCAGGTACACCTACAGATTGGGTGGAGAAATGATTGAGAGCAGCCCTGTGGAGAAGGACTTGGGGGTGATGGTTGACAAAAACTCAGCATGAGCTGGCAGTGTGCACTCTGAAGCCTAGCATCCTGGGCTGTATCAAAAGCAGCATGACCAGCAGGCCAAGGGAAGGGATTCAGCCCCTCTGCTCTGCTCTGCTCTGCTCTGCTGGGACACCGCTTGCAGTGCAGCATCCAGCTCTGGTTCCCCCAACATAAAAAGGGCATGGAACGGTTGGAGGAAATACAGAGGCCACGATGTTGATAAGGGGACTAGAGCACCTCACCCACGAACACAAGCTGAGAATGTTGTGGCTGTTCAGACTGGAGAAGAGAATGTTGTGTGAAGACCTCATCACAACCTTCCAGTATCTAACGAGGGCCTACAGGGAAGCCAGAGAGGGGCTCTTCATCAGAAACTGTAGGGATAAGACAAAGAGGAATGGCTTCAAACTGAAAGAGATTAGATTAAGGTTAGATGCTAGGAAGAAATTCTTTACTGGGAGGGTGGTGCAGTACTGGTAACAGGAAGCTGAAGATATTGCATCCCTGGATGTGTTCAGAGCCACTCCGGATGGGGCTTTGAGCAACCCGGTCTAGTGAGAGGTGTCACTGCCTATGGCAGGGGGGTTGGAACAAGACAATCTTTAAGGTCCCTTCCAACACAAGCCGTTCCATGATTTTATGATTCTATGATTCTATGACAAATTACCAAGGCAAGGAAGAGAGAGATTGCACAAATTTTCAGTTTTTAGAATGAAATATGTAAATGTAGATAACTGTTGAAAAGGTGAAGTACACAAAAGTATTCCCTTAAGGAAAACTTCTCAGTGAATGAAGCAAGTGTCAGACAGATTTAAAAAAATGAAATGTAATCAGTCTTCCTATTGATTTATATTTATCCTTATCTAATTCTGTATATAATTTAAATTTAAATCCATCTACCATCTATTGCTACAGTTTCCATCCATTGGAAATTAAAATCTAGTTGCTTACCTCGTGCTGAATTATCCTATTTACATCTACTTTATTTATGATTAATCAGAAATTTCAGTTGACAGAGCTGGGTAAATTCATTAATCATGCACATTGATGGAGCCCACTAATCCCAGCCCATAGCTTTTAATGACCTCACACTCCCTCACTGTGTATGTGCAGATATTTTGCTTCCAAACAGCATGTTTTTTACCTCACTTCCTACTCAACCCTGTAATTGGCTACTCAATTCCTAATTATTATTAATGACTCAGTTTTCCCTAGGGAAAATATTCAACAAAGCAAAAGCTACCAGTTGCACATGGCTCATTAAAGTCACACTACTTTCAATATTTGAGAGGATACTTCAAAACCATAAATAACTCATTAAACTACATCACCTTCCTCCTCTGATGCGCATGTAGGAATGTATTTAATTTTGTGCCTTAGCCACCATCAAAAAACATTAGTGAAATTTACTTTTTCATACTTTTTTTAGAACTACAATCATAGAAATGGATTAAAATAGCCATAAACTGGATGGAAGAATTTATTTGTGAAATAAATTTAAAAGGATTAAGGAAAATATCTTACTTGAGTTGTGCAAGCTCACTTCAATAAATGCCAGCTTTAATCACAGAATCACAGAATGGTTGGGGTCAGAAGGGTCCTCTGGGAGTCATCTAGTTCAACACCTATGCTAAAACAATGAGCATGTATTGCCAAATCCACAACTTGACATGAATAACTCAGTGATTAGTACACAGACACAAAAGTAAGCAAAATCTCTAAATTCATCAATCTTCAACTTCCCTGGAAATCCTGAGTTAGAGAAGTTTTCCAAGAGAACCTGTAGAAAGCATGCTTAACACCAAGATCCACAGATGCCAGTGTGAAGGTTGCCTGTGGAAATAAGCAGAAAATGCTGAAAAGAATCACATGGTTTATATGTACATAGTTATTCTTTGGTACATGGAATCACAGAATCACAGAATGGGTAAGGTTAGGAGGGACCACAGTGGGTCGACTGGTCCAACTTCCCTGCTTAAGCAGAGTCATCCCAGAGCACACAGCACAGGATTGTGTCCAGGTTCTGGAATATCTCCAGAGAGGGAGACTTCACGGCCTCTCTGGGCAATCTGTTCCAGTGCTCAGTCACTGCACAGTAAAGTTCTTCCTCATATCTGGGTGGAACTTCCTGTGCATCGGTTTCTGCCCATTGCCTTGTGTCCTAGTGGTTGGCACCACTGAAAAGAGCCTGGGTCCATCTTCTTGGCATCCCCCCTTTAGATATTTATACACATTGATAAACTCCCCTCTAAGTCATCTCTTCTTGAGGCTGAACAGGCCCCAACTCCCTCTACCTTTCCTCATCCCTTAATCATCTTTGGACCCACTCCAGGAGCTCCATGTCTCCCTTATACTGAGGAGCCCATAACTGAACACAGACCTCCAGATGGGGCCTCACCAGGGCTGAGTGGAGGGATAGGATCACTGCCCTCGACCTGTTGGCAATGCTCTTTCTAGTGCAATCCAGGATTCTGTTGGCCTTCTTCTCCACAGGAGGACACTGCTGACTCATGGACAACTCGTTGTCCATCAGGACCCCCAGGTCCTTCTCCACAGAGCTGCTTTCCAGCAGGTCAGCTCGCAACCTATACTGGTGCTCAGATACTCTTAGCTGTTAATATCAGATGTCTGTAAGTACCAAGATAAGCATCCCTAGAACTTCTGTCCCAACAATCCTGACCACTGTCACAAAGCCAAAGGATGATTTTTTAGCAGTATACGTGCCAAGGACACAGAAGACGTGTCCAATGCTTAGCTTATAACAGAGATATGTACTACAATCCTGACTCAAAGACTTGGGTGATTTGGGTCATACCCAGAGGTGTGAATTTACTCCTCTTCAGAATATAGCCTTGGGGCAGTGTAGAAAGAGAGATGTGGGCTAAAAAAACTCCCATGAATGATGAATAGTGGGAATTGGATGGGTGAAGTTAGAGGCAGGGGACTTAAGAACTGTCAGATGTGGTCCAAATTTTTTTAGACTGTCAAGCCAAAAAAGAGTAGGGATTACAGTAGTTTTAAGCGTAAAGCTACAGGAAGTAGACTGTACCCATAAGAACTTTTACAGTTGAAGAGAAGACAATGATACCTTCACTGGTATCAGCCTGACTTGCAGGAGAGAATGCGCTCCTAACACCCACGAGCATCCAGAATGTCGGTGCAGTATCTGTTTGGCTCTCCTCCACTCAGCGCAGGGTCATCTCCGGAAAAAAACTCTTTCAGGCACAGAACTAATTACTTCTACACTGCTGGACAGAGAAAGGAGCAAAATGCCCAATTGCTTCTGGAGCCTCAGGAGGAGCAGAGCCTCACTAATATCCCTCTGCACCTGTGAGAGTGACAGGCCACTTTATAAGCTTCAACATTGATTAGCTGCTATGGGTATTTTTTTCCCTCTGTGTGAACATAAGCACTGGCTGGTTCCAAGCAAGGAATTGAAGAATTACATCTATTTACTGTCACTATATATTTTGTATAGCTCCCAGGAAAGACTTTAATTTGCAACACACAGGCAATCATTTTTGTCAAGTGGCCTTATTATGATTATTGCTTGTTGTATACTGTTCTCGACACATTTATGGTAAGATCTGAGCCTACCTAAATGACCTTGCAGTACACAGGCTTAATCCACAACCAGAGAAACCTTTTTCCTCTTTGAGGAGTGGCTTAGATATTTCTGAATAATTATTATAGACATTATACATTTTCCAACTTTACTCTGGAGTGAAGCTTCTGGTTTTATCCATAAAGTTTAGGCACTTCACTGGAACAAATTAGAAAAGTATTTGAATGCTTTTATTGTAGTTTTTGCATGCTCACTAAGGCTAAGTTTTACATTGCAAGTTCTTAATTGATATTGCTTTTATTTTATTAATGAAGGCACTCACTATTATATTAATAGTTAGCAAAAAAACCCAGTGATTTGTTTCCAGCTAATAACAGAAAAACAAAGCCAAAAATGATGTAAGAATGATAAATACAGGAAAATCAAGGCATTCTAAACTGTATAATTCCTTTTGAATTTCTCTTCACTCAGCCATTTCAGTGAAGTTACTGATTTCAAAAGGTCTTGCCTGTATCCTAAAAACCTTTCAGCAGCACAGCCTAAAATTGCAAATATGAATATGAAAATAATACAGAAGCTGGAAGAAAATTTGTGCACATTAGTGTGCTTAAAGAAAACTGTGCTTCCATTTATGACCTTAGCAAGCACAAAAATTCAAGTATACTTATAGAACTTTAGAAAGCTTGTCCCCTTAGTGGCAGTAAGGCTCAATGGGACAATTCATGCTGTAATAGCATGGTGTGCTAATAGCAACACCTATACCTGGCCGAGTCTGCTAATTGCGTCCCTCCGGATATGGGGGCCTCATTTGAACACATTCAAATTGTCCTAGACTGCATATGCCTGGAGCTATTCCAAGCTCATTCCATTCCATAGCTGCTCTAAAAATAAACTCAGAGTATTGCACTTCATTCATTTAAAAGCACTTACAAGAGCTATGGTCAGTTTGGGGATTTAGTAATGTAAAATACTACAGGTACAGTGTAGTTGCTTTCCAGATAGCTTTGAGGTGCAATTCAGGAAGGAGGTAATTAACCACCTATAGAATTACACACAGTACATTCACAGTGCAGTGAAACTTGTCTTACAAACACACACAATCCACATGACCTTAGTGTCTTAGTACAGTGGACCTTACTGTCCTGTGATGTCTCTATCACATGAAGAACATATATAGGAAGAGGGTGCTATTATTGCTATTTTAAGATCTCAATTCTCTGCATTTGTAGAAATGTGTTAAGGCTACTAGCTGAGTAGTTAGGCTCCACTTGGCATATTAAGATTACATCTATTAAATTGCTCCTCAGAGAGGTCTGAGACAAAAGAGAACATGTGAATACAAGAATCAGAGAGGAACAGCTCTGGATACTGGATTGACTGCCCTGTGTCATCAGCTGCAGTGACAGCACACCATTACTTTTAAGAAGAATAGTTTCCAGATCAGTGATTTCTATGGCTTTTGAGTTATTTGATATCTGTAAAAGCAACACAGAGTATAGCGGCCTTCAGTAGCTGAATGGTTAAAGTGCTTAAAATGTTATACAAAGTATTATTTAATAGAAATATTGCAGTAGTTCTCAAACATTTTTGTTAGATTTTCCCAAAAATACCTTAAATCCTTTAAATCCACTTTGGACAGGTTCCCCCGTTTTTCTCACACTTGGGAAACCGTTTATGAAGGAACAGAGAAGCATCAATCTTCTCAAACCAGATAGGCAGAGATAAACACTTGATGCACTCTGATACACAGAGATAAGGCAGGCTCAAGAGGTACAGTGTTGGGCATCTCTGTCTCTGAAGTGTAGAATTTTCAGCTTGAAAAGTAACAGCTTCAAGTTCTTCCAAGAAAATGAAGGAAAAGGTATTGAAAAAAAAATACAGAGGGGAAAAAAATCTGTAATAGAAATTGCTTCTTCTGCCTTAATACATGAAAAACTGAGTTTCCTATCAGTTGCACAGGTGCAAATCTCAGCTGTTTCTGAAATTGCAGAACTCTAACTGACAGCAAAATCTGGTCTGGCAAAAATAGTTATATTTTTTTATTGCAGCCACCTTACAATAAGCACTGTCCTTTAGAAACAAACCTTTGAAATTTAATGTTCTCTTTCTACCTTTTATCAGAGAAGAGCAGCCCGCTAGAGCTCTCTGCAGTTTCCCAGGGGTGCCTGCAGACATTAAAAGAGATGAGCAGGTCAAGGCATATTAAAACATGAGAAAATACCAGATAGATCACACCCGGAATTTACCTTTAATGCCCTCTTCAGGCAAATGTTCTTGCATAAATTCAACTTCATGCACACCTGCCAATAAGTTTGTGAAGTAAAAAATAAATATTTTTCAGGGATGAATAGTAAATTCAAATAAGATAAGAAAGATATCCTGGAAGTACAGCCACGTCGAGAATTTCTTAGTATTTCTGCATGTGGATGGAACATATAAGCAAAAATGAAATACCACTTCGAAGGGGAAGAAGTAGAACCATATTTAAAGTTATTTCTAAAGGTGTTTAATATTTGGATTTTGTAAACCTTAATTTGCCTGGACATATTTAAATGGGTTCCTTAAATGCTGTTCTTTACAAATTGTTTCAACTTGTAACATTTTCATAAGTGCTTACACAGTATACGACTCATAGTTGGGAAACAGACACAAGCTCAGATTTAGAAAAACTGCATAGATGCCTAAAGGATCATAAATGAATTTTTGACAGGACCATTCCATTGTGGTCAGTAGTGTAAATGACAACCAAAAAAATATTCACAAAAACTAAGTTCAGCAAAGCTCATTTCCTTAGCCACCTTACATAGTGCATGTGAAAAAAACCCCTTTTCTGGAGAGTTATTAGGAGCAAGTGACATGCCTGTATAAAAGGATGCACTGAGTTCATCTGGCCTCTGTTCTGGGTTGATCACAGGCACTCCAATCCACTCCACTCCTGAATTTCCGTGTGAAGAAAATACAACTCAAACTGTTGAAAGGCCCCCAACACTCAGAAGGAGAAGGAAATCAGGATGAAAGGTTGGAGTAGGGGAAAAATACTTCAGATTAAGAATGCTGACTGGTGGCAGATAATTGTGTGTATGTGTGAGTGTCTGAAGCTGAATGTTTGAACTCCCAAGCGTAACTCTACTGCCTGCTACTTGCAACTGGTACGGACCGGGTGCAAATTTTGATAACACTTCGAACTAAAAGAAGTTACACATACTGAATCATTTGGTTTATAAGGGACTTGAAGCAGAATCACAAGTTAGGACACCGGTCACGTGTTGTACTTCTGCAAACAGAGTCTTCAGATGGAGGAAAACAGGCTATAAAATGGAGAGAAGATTCTGGAAAGGGAGGGGAGCCTCGTAATGCACCAACAAACACTGTGTGCCTGGGATCTATGGCCATGGGCAGCTTCATGTCATACGGCTGACATGACTCTGCCCATCTTTCCCGGTAATAGGAAGTCAAGACTTGAATGAATGTGGCTTTAGAAAGTGCATCAGTGTATGAAACAATCAAGAAGGGTAAAAACCATAAGCTTGAAAGGTCTTAAGTAAATCCCAGTATTCAAATCCATGCAGGATTTTATTCAGTTCATCTCACCCATGGCAAGGATTCAACATGAGGAACAGTACAGGATCAACAGGCATTTCAATCATATTCTGAAAAATGTTTTCAGCCTTGATGGGTGATATGGGTGCCCAGCAAAGTCCGTCTTTGCTTATGTCAGTACTGCTCTGCATTCAGCAGACAAAGTGGGAGTGAAAGCCCATCATGCTGAAAAATGTAGACTAGATTCATAAAAACATTTGGAACAGAGTCTGAAGTAGTTTTATATCTATTTTTGACATTGGCATAGCTGAATACATAATTTTGTCATTATTTTGGTTAGTAGCACTTTTTTAAGTTTATTTGCATTCAGCTGCAGAAAAAAAAGTTGATTCAGTTGATTTGGAATGGAAATCAGACTTAAACAACAGTTTCAGTTTCATATTCTTGTTTTTGTGCGGTGGTTTTGGTTTGGTTTGGATTTGGTTTTGCTTTGTGTTTTGGGGGTTTTTTTTGAGGTTGTCAGGCTGTGGTTTTTACATGAAGCTTGCCAGGTTAAATTATCCCAAACCCAAACTGCTATGAAGGATGGGATCAGATCTTGAGACACAAAACTATGACCTTTGGAACAGCTCTGCTGCTCTCTTTAGCTTATCCTCAGAGATTTCCACCCTCTGTATGACTTCCATAATTACTATGTTCAATCATCTAGTAGATATTATTTCAGTGTCTTTTTCACTGAAATTATGCCTCCTATTTGCATCTGATAATGGTTCTGATTTTAAATCATACAATACAGACACTTCACAGCAGTAGCAGCAAGAGAAACACATTTAAATTATTTTGCAATCGTTTTGTCCCTGGTGTCATTTTATCTCTCGTCCCTACATGCTGTTTTTGTACATGCACATCCCATAATATCGACTTAAAGCTAGAAATAAGGAAACAACTATGGAATGGCAAGTCATGTTAAAGTCCTCTATTTTAATGTAAGTGTTTTTCTGTCACTGGTTTCTTTGTTAATTTCATTCTTTTGATTTTGGGCCCCATCGTCTTGAGTGGCCAAGATTGATTGATTGACTGATTGATTTATTCCCTCTGACCCTTTACCTGATCTCCTTACATGGAGCACCATCAAAAAATTCCACAGGGCAGAGAAAAATCTTCTGCACAAAAGCCGACTGGCATAGTGTTTATACCCACTTGACTATCTGGATGTAGCTACGGTACTCCTCAAGAGAATTTCCAAGAACAGCTCAACACAGACACACATGATGTTCACAATCTCAGACCACTTTTTATGTATAAAACTCGGTGGAAGTTAGTTCTGTTTCTAATCATCACTCTACTTTGCAGTTTTATGCCTACACCATGCAGAAAACATCCTTCCGTCACAACTAACTAATGCCATATTTATGGCTACTACGTCTGATCTCCTCGTTATGAACATTAACGAATGCATATTTTGGCTTGACTTTGGCATAACCATGAGCTTTCTCTGTTGGGTCATTTATTTTCTATCGTCTTGTTTATGCCAGTTTTCATTTCAGGTTATGGTGACAACAGCTTGTACAACCTTTAGTGCATGCTTATATCACGGGAGTGGGGGAAGCTAAGTGCTCAGAGGTACAACACTATTATGCAGAGGGTCGTTCTGTAGTTCTTCAGTGCAGTGAGTTGGAGACAGTATAGGCATAGGTATAGATTGCCATCACCAAAAATCAAAGGTGTTAAGCTAATTATGCTTGCATGTATATACTTTCTGTAATAAGAAAAGTCAAAACCAGTATGCGGCAATATGTGGTTGTATGGACAATATAACTGGTCCAAGGTTGATTTAAATTCAATTTCAAAGTCAAAAGCATAAAATATGTCTCTTTTAAAGTTTAAATCAGCACATATCTGAAATGTTTTATACTGACCTGATGCAGATAGAATGCATCCATTGATCTTGCTGGAAAAAATCCAACTCGTATCACTTGGGGAATCTGCCCTCTCATCAGCACTGAAGATCTGAGAGACATTGAGGCCGGCTAAAATTAATGGGATCTGCTGATGTTCTTGGAAACAAACCCTGTAGAGTTGTATTATCTTAATTTGCTATTTTTTTTTCTTTTTAATGTGTTATCTATTTTTATTATAAGGTCCAGCAGAAGGACAATATCCTGCAACACAGCAAAATTTCATCTTCATGTGACAAATACTTTAGTGACAGCTACTTTTACTCTCAGAAAGTTATTCTGCAATGTGTTGAACAAGATATAACTACTTTCAGTGAACTGACAATAGGACTGTGAAGTATTCTCAGAGAAATATTTATCAAGTTTGCCTTTTATAGTATTTGATACTTGTTATGAAAGACGTCTGATTTTACCAAAGTTGAAAAAACAACTTAGGATTTTTTTTTCCGGAAGAGAATGTTAGCACCAGTAATAACTTATTCTTTTAAGGTTTTTTAAAGTAATATTTTTGCATATTTTTCAACGTTAATCGATATCTAGCTTTTGGGAAGAGAAGCACTGAACAGAGATCAAAATCTCAGAGCACTATTTATGTGCCAATGTGTGAGCACAGTTGTGGGTGAGCAGAACAGAGCTCTTCCAGGGGATAGATCATTCTGTAACATGGATTTTTAGTGAACCACTTCAGGAAGAGGTGCCCAAACATCAGTGTCTTCTAGTGTCCTTGACAGAAGCATTGCTGAAGGTGACCAAATAGCTGTTACATCTCTAGCACACAGCGGTATCAGCTCAGTCTAGCTCTTACCACAGGCATAGGCTTATAGAGTAGTAAAAAAAAAAAAAAAGCTTTTCCCGTATAAGGCAAATTTCATTCTCCTCTGATCAGCAGCAAGAAGAACAGCTAGTGTTCAGCAGACCTTTGAGTTTTAGAAGTAAAGACCTTTCTCTGGCCTTGTGGAGCTTATCTTGGATTCCATATATTAGTACTTAAAAGTCCATTAATCCTAACTGAACGTACTTTACTAGAAACTTTTAAATAAAAAGTCATGGTAACTGCTGAAGAAAACAGAGGGTAACCAATTCTTACCTTATATTCCCTCTGACATTTCAGCATCCAGCCTCTTTCAAACAGTGTAGCTGCAGCAGCAAAGATGGGGAGATAAGGAGTGACTGAGTCACCTCTGACATTTATTTTGAGTCTTGAAAATGGTATTATGTATTTACAGAGCAGTAATTTTTCAAATTGAATTTATCCTTGTGGACTTCTCTAGCTTTCTTCTTATCAGGTGATAAGACTACTGAGTTTTGTTCACATTTATTTTCCAGTCATGCTTCATAACCACTTGAAGGTTTCCCATGAAGGAGGAAGTTTTGTTAGGGTACATGGAGCAGTCAATCTAACCACACCTGTGAATTACAGGAAAGGCCAGCAAATAGCTCAAGTCACAGGTGCACTGGCCTAGCAGTCCATCCCTGAAGAAAGCAAACATTTTTAGTGCATTAAATTTAACTTACTGCTGGAAAAAATGTGTATATACCATGTGAGGAAATTTCAACCCACTAATAAAAAAATAAATAATTTTTTTTTAAATTCGTTCAGATTATTAGTTGGTTTTCCCACTGAGCAATTTTTTTTCTGTTAATCCAACAGACACTGTCAGCAGTAGGCAACTGATTCATCCTAGTAGTGTTTTTCTGTAACTGCTCTGAATTAATTCTGCACATCAATTTACAAAAAATTTCAAATATGCAAGAAGATGTCCCAACAGTATGAAACTTTGATCAAAAACATGAGCTACACAAAATCTATTCCAATATATCCAAACCTAATATAATATG
Source organism: Cephalopterus ornatus (assembly GCA_013396775.1). NCBI lineage: Eukaryota > Metazoa > Chordata > Aves > Passeriformes > Cotingidae > Cephalopterus > Cephalopterus ornatus. The sequence goes on along the minus strand of VZRE01012409.1, from coordinate 1,398,802 downwards.
GTAACAATATATTACAGCCACAGAAGTAACAGGAATTATGATTTCATATGCAAAGAAACTATGAAAGTCTTATTAAACAGAGACTTGTTTTAGTTTCCTAGTGGCTTCCCTTATTGATTTTTAACTTTCACTGCATGTATCAAGTCTTAGAACAAGAGATGTGATATTAAATTCGTGATAGAGCTCTTTCTCAAAATTTCCATCCTTTTTTTCTTCCACTACTGTTTTCTGTGGCAGTTTCTAATTATTGGATGTAAATCTACAGCAGACCTTATACCATCCTTTAGCAGCTTGTGTGCTATGAAAAGAGGCAAAAAACCAGACATTCATGTAGTATTATGCTGCCCCACTACAACATACACAAAATTTATAGTAAAGCAAATGCTTTTACTGTTTGGGCTAAACTTCTACAAATATTTTGGTGTCTCGATATTAGCATTCAATGAACCGGTAAATAAAAGGGTGACTATATTTCTGGCAAATATGGCAAATCTCTGGAAAATACCTTTCACCTAAAAAATTTTTAATGATTTGCCTAAACCAAAGCCTCTATCCTTTATGTATTTAAAATTAATTTTTTACTTAATAAAATATACTTTTTTGAGGCATGGTACAGTTTTTCACTGCTTTATTACATCAACTGAATGTTGCATGTCACTCCTGAAGACAAAGTCCATCCAGCTCCTGTAACAGAAGAGCAGAAAGCACCCCATGACTACTCTTCCTCTAGTCTAATTTCTCAGGTAAACTTCTGTTTTTCTTCATATAAAGTGTCTGTGCAGCTACATTTGGGTGGTCAGAAACACAAATTTCTAATTTGTAAGCTTTTTCTTATTCAAACATTTATTTATAGCTCCTGATTATAATAAGTGTCATGATACTAATATTTTACCTCTGTACATCACCTTCCATCCCAGTGCATTTTACAGGGGTACTCTCAGAAATGTACCAAATCCGAAAGACAGAGCAATGAACTTTTACTGAGAACTGAAGATATTTTAACTCAGAACACTTACTGTTGAGGCCCATATATTGTTTGTCCTTTGCTTCTATTCCATATCAAAAAGATGCTGCATTGAATACATCTCCTCAATTCTGGTGCATAAGAGCATAAACTACAGCAAAAATATACTGTTAACATTTTTCTTTACTTTTTAGTAGGCCCTGTAGACTTGATTGAATAGTGTAAATCGACATTCTTACAGTCCACACCTTCACAAGATAGACCACAGACACTCTTGCAGTAGATGGAGGAGATGAGCTGACAGAAGAGCCAAGGGGACACTGGTCCTCTAACATACTTTGAGATCTCTTTTAATGAGCCTTTCTTTCTATGCAAAATGAGAACTCTTACTGTTTTCCTACACAGTTGTACTACAATTGTGAATATTGTACTACTCATATGGTTTTGTGCTTGGCTTTCTAGGAAAATTTTCTGATTTGAACATTCTTGAGTATATGGATCTAAATCTAACTTCATGTGCCTAAACAGTATCTGTTTTCCACATATTAAAAAAAAATTGCTGTGACAATGGTATTATCTCTACAGGATGAACAAATGTTCATCTGTGAGTAGCATAGTTAAAACTGGTTTTCTTTCCAGTGTTAGTCCTTGGAGTCCTCTGTTTTTGCCACGATCTACTCACTAGGAGCCAGATGGCAGCAAGGAGCACCGTGCCCCTTTGGACTGGCTTGTTCTTCCCTGATCACTGGCCAACAGGCTGCCGAAACACACAGTGCGTAACAGCTGCACTCTGCCTGGTTTTCCTTTAGGGTGAGCAACTAGACTGGGTCAATATCTTCTCTTCAGCTACCCATTCTGATGCAGTTTGAAGAAAAGAAATTATCACTGAGACCACCATACATGTCTCATTTTAACGGCCCTTGAAATTCCACTCTGAACACTCATAGTGTTCACAGCAGAGCCTAAAGCTTTTTACATCTTTTATACAATGACCAGAAGGGTGTAGCATTAACCTGCAGGAGCAAGGTGAGGCAGAAGACAATTAAGGCCATAATCTAGAAGGAAACCAGTAGCTATGATGTAAAAAGACGTGCTTTTCACTGCTTGTATCTTTACTACTATGCGGAAAAGGAAAGAAGGAGAGAGAGACAGACTTTGCAGTGTAGGAAATAGGGCACTCATCTACGAGAAATTACTTTTGAGATATGATTCTTGCCATTAAGTTTATGATTATTTAATGTAAAAATCAGAGCTATCTCCCTATAAAGATCATATCCAAAGATTTCTCTATATTAGCTGAGTTCCCTAAACACCATGCAAAAAAACCTCCAGGCATTCTGCTCTCTTTTTGTTTCTATGAATACAGAAATCCTGTGCTGCTGAAGAGAGAAGCTTTTAAATTTGGAATGAAGAATGTTCTGGGCTGTAGCCAGGTGATAGACTAGAGCATTTTGGGCAAGTGGCGCTTTGTATTTTGAACTTCTCAAGCTTAAGAGAAAATGAACTTGGAGAGTGGATGTTAATGTTATCCACAGAGGTAAAACTTTTTGTGGCTCTTTAGGGAACCTGAGGCCCCTCTGAAAGAGTGAATGGATATCACACAGTATGTACTGGAGATATGTAACTCACTGGATTAGCGCCTGGAGGACAAGCACAACAGTGTTCTATACAATAATGTTAGGCAATTAAATCCCTTCTCCCCTACCTGTGGGCCAAATACTTTTAAAATAAAAAGGTTCATCTTTCTCACTGATTCCTCCACAGGGGCTTGCTACAGGGTGCTTTATTTTATACACAGTCTGTGCACACCTACCAAGGCATAAGCTTACCTGACTCACAGACATGCCTCTGCCTTGTTCCTGGACTCCATTTGGGGTGACATACCTAATATTCAACATCCTCTTATCTATTTACTGGGGTTTTTTTCTTTTTTTTCCCATGGCTTCTGACTGAGGGTTTTTTGCCACCTATATCCTCCCAAATACCTTCTCATTCAAACACTCAGAGGCACTCACAATGTAAATGTTCTAACACAGAGTTTTGATAATGCAATTTTTACCTGTGATTCAGGTAACATTGGACTTTTTATCACAAAACAACCAGTACTAGGCTGGAAATAAAATTATATTAGCTTCTTTTAGACCAAAATATGAAAATCCGAGTTCTATGGCTCTGATGGCTGATCTAGAATAACTAGTGAACCTCAAGACTCCTGGTAAAGTTACAATCAGAAGGCTGCCCCTTCTATGTAAAATACTTTTGTCACCTTGTACTTTTCCTAAATCCTTTTGGTTAGCTTAGAGCACAAATGCCACAATTCTGATTTTTATTATTTAACTATATGAACATTCATCATGGCTAGGCTTCGCGAACGAAGATTTGTGAAGGACTCTACCCACGCTTGCTACAAGCGCGCTGATGGCTAAAAAGGCCAATGTGAGATAGACACGTCCGGTTGCAAAAGGCACAGCAGAATGACTCCCCAGGTGGTACTGAAAGGACACGGTTCTTTCTGCGTTGCCTTTTCTCCTCGAGAGTGATCCTGCGTGTATTTTCAAAAGATATTGCAGCATTGTGAATAGTGTGTCTCCAGGCCTCCCGATTGGAGGCCAGAGCAGACCAGTGATGGTGATCGATATGGCCAACTAGTTTCTTAATTTATGTTGTTAAACATTTTGTGAGGAAATTACCTATTGTGTTTTGTTGTGGTTTTCATTAATATAATGTAGCTCAGCTTTCTCTAAGATTAAAATCAAAGATGAATAACTTTGTGCTCAGCTAGAGCATGCCATTTGCTAATTCATCTGAGATCAATAATGCTTAAATGAATAATTTAGTGAACCACTGTGTACCCTTTTGGGCTGCTGTATTTCCTACCACAAACTACACTTGTTACTTACAATAATATACAGTATTTAGAGAATTAGGGGAAAAAAAAGACTTTTTTTTTCTTTTTTTTTCCTTTTTTTTTCTTAGTAAGCAGAAAATTAGTTTGTGTTTTTTAATTCTGAATACCTGTCCGAAAAATCTTTCAAGAATTTAACGTCTCAATAGTAGCTTTTATTAAAGCTCTCTTTAGACTTTCTTTTTAGTTTTTGCTTGATGATTGCTTCTATGATGCTCATCAAGATGCTGTGCAAAGAAGTGATTATGAACAACATATGTAGGATTACCAAACATCCACTGTTTTATATGTGCATTGTGAGTCTAAAGCTGCCAGAAAGTTGTCAAACAGATTGATTTTTTGTAGCAAGTCCAAAATGCCTAAAACAAATTGACCATCTGCAAAACACAGTCAGGTGAGTGACCTAAATTAAGAGGCGCAGGTCATTCTAGGTATTTGGGTGTGATTCCTCTGGCCAGAGTAATTTAAGACTGAAAAGATCAAATAATGGAATCCAATAGGAAAGATCTGTCCAGTGAAATCTTCTTCCCACAGAGGGATTAATGTACTGTTAAGTCCATATGCAGGGAGATATGGACTAAGAGGTTTTTTTACTGAGGAGTGAATCAAAATTCTAATTCCATAATTATGTTCTTGTGTTTTCTTCTAACAATTATCTGTGGGATGAAAACGTGGGGTGGGGGGAAGAAAAGGCCAAAAGCACTATCAGTTTTTTGACAGAGTTTCAGGCAATGAATGAGTGCATGGATGGAGAATTTGGGCTGTTTGGAAGCTTATTCTAAGATAGATATCTCAGAAAACTTACTGAATAAATTATTTAGGAAGACTTCTTCAGCTAATGTTACTTCTTTACTGCTTGCCTTGCAGTTATTTTGATGACTTCTTAAGCATATACTTTCAGGATTCCAGACATAATGCAAGTCTCCCAACTTTCATCTTCACTTGAAAGGAAGAAGATATACCTTCTAATGCTTATGGTTGCAGATAATAACTAAAAAGTTGTTCTGTGCATTTCTTTGATGCACAGAACCTAAACATCTCTTTTTTATTGCCACATTTTTAAAGGTAATCCTTTTGAAAATGTCGAAAAGTGACACACCAGGATTTCCATTTGGGGTGTTATGGGACATTTAACAAAAAACACAGGGGAGATGTGTGACTCTCTGGACCTATATGTAGGTGAAGGCTGGGAAATACTACCTTAGGACACGCTAGAGAGCTCTTGGTTCCTAACGTTAGACAATTGAAGTGAATCCATCACTCAGTGTAATTAGGTTGACAATATTCTCTGATGTATTGGATTAACTGCTTAAACTGATGCATAATTTTTCCCTCCTTTATAAAAAATGAGAAATCTCACTGAGGATTCGCAAGCACTATAATGCCTGTATCCCTTCTGGATCTGTGCCATAGATATGTGAAGGAAAGAATCATCAATGCAGAAAGGAAGCACTATATTGGTGTGAATAGCTTTTACAGTAATTGCAATTTATTCCATATAAAAATGTGAAAATTTTGCCTTTTCACAGACAGTTAGACAGTAGGAGGGACTGGTATCTAGTATTCAATACTTAATGTTTTACTTTGTCATTATTAAGTGGAAGGTTATTGATTCAAACAACTGCATTGCATGACATGTCATTACCCTGTGTCAGTGAATAAAAGCAAACAAAATACCTGGGAAGAGAAAATTAGTTCAGTAATATTGCTGATAGTTATAACAAGGTATTGATTACATATTAACACCATAAGTTACATAGTTATATGCAGTATATTAATTTCTACATTGATATTCATAAATATTTTTAATATTGAGTCTAATCCAATTATACTTTCTGTTTGGTATCAGACTTACAAGGACTTTTCACCACTGAAGAAATTTGCATAGTCCTTTTTTTCTGTGTCTGTGCATTTGTTTTCTTTTGGATTACAGAAAAGACAGAGTCAAGGTGTCCCAGAAGCTGATTCTACTGGCTACTCACTGAGCAGAACTTGCACCTGCAAGGCAAGTTTTGCCTTGGGCTGTTTATGAACATAATGTAACAGAACTGTGTTGGTGGCTAATTATGTGTAAGCAACTTCTTCATTTTAAACTTTGCATTACTCTTTTTGCATCAGTGAGATACTCTCTCCTCTGTGTTTATCTACCGATATTAGACGTTCTCAGGTGTAAATCTGAAAATATATTTCATTTCAAAACTGAGGTATGTTGTGAAGTAATGATGAAAAAAGCCTACAACACGTTTATGGTGATGGTGTTTTAAGCCATTCACTATGTGGCATTTCTTTGGAGTTCTACAGACATAATTTCATACGATTCAGCATTGGGCAGTATATTTTGGAGGCATTTTCATGTCTCTCAGCTGATTCAGGTTTTTTAGTGTCAGATTGTTTCCTGTGTGAAGAATTCCTTCCATATACCCAGTGTTTTTCTTTCCCCCGTGGCATCACTGTCAACAATCCTGTTCGTCAGCCTGACTGAGGTATTTACAAATTATGTTAGATTTGCACATTAGCATGATGCAGAATAACCTTTTAAATCCACTATCAAGAGATATATTCTAGACACAAACATCTAATAAATGCATCAAGGCACTTCTTAAGTAGCCCCTGACAGTACAGGTGATGCCAGATAGAACAGCTCCATTGGGGTAGCTGTAATCTTTTCATCTCTGGTTTAAAACCCAGTATTTCTACTACCTGCAAGTGTCAGATTCTAACCCATACTTACAGATTAATTTAGGTAAACATCATAAGTGTCTCGTTTAGTTAGAAAAAAATACCAGAAATCACTGGGGAAAGAAGTCTTACAACAATTACTAAAACAATAGATCTGAATGACTGTTAGGGAACGATTCCCACATTTGTGGTAAACAAGCTAGCTTGGATACCAGAAATAGTCTTTCTGTTCAACATCAAGCTAGGAATAAGGCTAATTTACTTTGCTTCTTGTCAAGATACAGGGTGTATACCAAATTTTCCAGCGTGATAGATTAGCATTTAGCCCTCTTCCATGAAGATAAGTAGGTCATCACTTCACCAAACTTAAGCTACTGCAGTATAGATATAACTTAGGAACTAAGTTATATAACTTAGGAACTAGAACTGGATTGGAATTTTTTTGCCTCCCTTCATTTCTAGTAGTTAATTTAGAAAAAGCTAGTATTTTTCACATTTGACCTCCTCCTATCCTCAGACTGACATATGGAACGATTAAATAACTGTAGCAAATCTTCTCATGAACTACCATATCCAAGTTAAGGTAAAATTTGTCTCCATAAGGTAAAAATACCAATTGACTTTTTAATTAATTATTTAATATAAAGCGGTATGAGGACATTAATAATATTTCATATGCTTTAACAGTCTAGTAATAGAGTCCCTGAAAGTTTTTGACAGAATTTATACTACAGTTCATGGCACTGTCATATATCTTCCATGACAGTTGAGCAACACCTGGAAATAGTTGGAGAGTTTATTTTCTACAGTTTGTTAAGATGTGAAACATTTACAAGGCCTCAACCACAATATTTTGCATGTAATGTTACATATAAAAATTATCAAAGGAAAGCTACATTAATTTTCATCTCAAGTCTGAGAATTTAGTGCAAATCCACTGTAACTTGTAACCTAAATTAACAAATGTCAGCAAAATCAGTATGATAGACAGACAGACACAGGCTAGATTTCACACAAGCTGAATTTAACTCTTCAAAAATTAAATATTTAGTCTAAATTACTCTATGCTTAATGGAGACAGTTAGACAGCCCAGAGAAGGCAACATAGGTAAGAGTGGTTCCTGTCAGAAAAAAATATGACATTTGAGGTAGCTAGGAAAAATAATCTTGTCAAAACGCCTGTGGAAGTCCTCACTGTCTGTGGAAACTGGATATGAACATGATTCAACCATGTAAATGCTGGTGTCTAGTGCTGTTTAAAGAATCCTTATCAGGATGACATTATGCCACTGGATTTGTGAGTAATCCAGCAGGAGAAAATCTGACAGGAGACCTGAAAGTATCTCAGATGTTAGTGAGTGCAAATGATTAGCAAACTGAATCAAGTCATGAACTTTTAAAAACCAAAAATTAGAAAAAATATAGGCCTTGAAGACTAAAATAATTCAAAATAGTTCAAAAAAATTCAAAATCTCGACCCCTCATAGATCAACATTGGGATTGGAATGGTTTAACTTCTTTGTTGGTGACATGGACAGTGGGATTGAGCACTACCTCAGAAAGTTTGCCAAGAACACGAGTCTATGTGGTATGGACATGCTGGAGGGAAGAGATGCCAGCCCAAGGGACCTGGACAGGCTTGAGTGGTGGACCCATGTGAACCCCCTGAAGTTCAAGAAGGACAACTGCAAGTCCTGCACCTGGGTTAGGGCAATCTCAAAGGCTGGGAGGAGAATGGATTAAGAGTACCCCTTAGAAAAAGTCACATGTGTCCTGGGCTGCATCAAAAGAAGTGTGGCCAGCAGGTCAAGAGACTGGAATGAGATGATCTTTAAGTTGTCTTTCAACCCAAACCAGTTTATGATTCTATGAAAAAATATCTAACAATATAGTGGCAGAGCTATGCCAAGATTATATCTGATAAACTAGAACAAGCATAAATCTGGGAGCCAAAATAACAAAGGCTAATATGTTACCAATAAAATAGTTTAGAATAAATAATGATGGGACAAGCCAAACTATCTTCACTCTCGTTCTTGAAGATTTTTCTGTAGTAAGTTCATAAAGGCCTGAGGGTGGTTTATTCCATCTCAGGACTTTCAGCTTCACTGGTGAGCCTCTTTGAGCAGACCTGGACAAATAAGGTAGAGATGGAAATTTCTTAATGTTAAGACCAAACCAATAAAGAAACAAACTTAGCACATGCAAAATGTGGTTTTGTCTTTCCCTCTTTCATAAATCTCTTCCAATTCCTCTCCTCCTTCTTCTGCCTTTTTCCTCACTTTTTTTTCTCTTTCTACTCTAACTACAGTCTCACATTTCCCCTCCATCTCTGTTGAGATCCAGAATGACCTATGCAGAAAAGAGATCTGATTAGAGAAGATATATTATCTCTAATTAGGAGGATGAGATAGGATTCTGCTCAGATCTAGACATAAAATTTTGAGCAGCCCAAGCTCTCTGTAATTAAATTACAAAATTTGTTTGACTGCATGTGGTAATGAATCCATTGATTGCTCAAAAAATTATTTTGATTTCAACAACTGTAGAAAATGAAAATTTATCACAGGTACAGGAACATTCTCAACAGTATGATAAATATTTCAGATGTTGCTAAAAAATTGTAATGTTAGGAAACATTTGGGAGTAAAATTACATACTTTCAGAGGAACTTCTGACTCATTCATCAAGAATTCTGCACTGATTGGGGATGTGGACTTTGAATGAAGGTTTAGCAGAGATTATATCATTATGAAGAAGAACCAAACCTATTTAGAACCCTACATACCTATTCTTATTATTTCCTGGTGATATGGGCTGTTAATGACTATTCAGAGCATTATAGTTAATTCGGCTATTGAATTAATAGGTTTGGGAGACTTTAAACTCTCCAAAATACAGGTCCTAAATTACCTGAGGGGTTGGAGGAGCTGCACTGCTGAATCAATTAAAATATATTGCCTATGGCTGTCAAATATGCTTTGTATTTCTACCACTTTTTAAAAGTACAACATTGGATGGCCTTTCTAACCAGGCAAACTCAGGCAAAACTGAGTCAAAACTTCAGAATAGACCAGCTAGTAGTAGAATTCAGACATCTCTCAGTCTCACCAGGGAATTGACTTTTGCTTGCTAATTGCTTTGGTCTCCTTGATATGGTTCCTGCTGCGCTGCTTATAAGCCTGACTGATATCCTAGAAATGCCTTCTAAATGACTTCCTTATCAGTGACAAATTCTTTTAGCTCCCTGGAGGAACAGGGAAGAGAGTCGTTTTATCCCCTTTCACTAGAACAAGAAGATTACTACTGTATTTCCAAAAATTTACACACCCACGGAACAAAAATACCTGTGTTATGGCAGTCCTATTTCAGTGCTGTTTTCCATAATGAAAATTGTTTATTGTGGTTTCGATGCTGTGTCTTACTCAGATTTCTTTGAGAAAAGTCAAGGGCATAAAATGAAGAAGAAAATGTGAAAAATATCTGTATGGTATAGATATTGCTGATGCCTTGTATCACTGGGTTTTTTTGAGGAAATGGGAAAGGAAAGAAGTTGAAAAGAAAGTCAGCGATAGAAACAAATGCAGTGAGAGGATGAATTCTCAGAAGGAAACTGCAGCTGTTCCTTCTTAACCATCCATCTCTTCCTTTATAGTGTGTCCTGCCATCTTCATTTTGCCTGTTCTTAAAAATGTTTAAAATATTATCCCAGTCTTTCCTTTACATTTGTTTGTTTCCTGAATATTTTTGGCTCTCTGTGTCCTGGATTTAATCAAAAAAACCCACCTGTGCAATCTACTAGATGATCATGGTGTTACACTACTTTCCCCCCCCCCCTTTTTTTTTTTTTTTTTNTTTTTTTTTTTTTGGTAGGAATATCCAAGATTGAATCCTCCATGAATGATGATGGAGTTCCAACGTTGGAGTAATCTATATAGTGACACTGCAAAATATGTGTCCTGGTTTGTTAAATATTGGCTATCTCAGAGGAAAACTTGAGGTTGTACTGTGGGATCAGAATACGAAGCTTTTAGTTGTATTCAAAGTAGACAATGTGTGATGTATATTGCCTTTTGTTGAATCCGAAAAATCTGGTACGAAGAACTGCTCAGAGACTTTGGGTCCTTTGAACAGCAAGGTATTTATTGCAACGTTGGGAGCAAGTGTGATTCACATCACCCAAAAACTTGCTCGAAGGTATCACACAAAATCAGGGGTTTTATACAATTTTCATATATGATTCTTATACATATTCATATGATTGCAACATCAACTATACATATTAATGATAGGTGGAGGAGCTTAGGTAGAGCTTAGGGCGGTGCTTTTCTTGGCCCTCAGTTTCGGGGGTACATCCAGCCTTCAGCCCTGATTCTGGGGTCTTTTTCTCATCTTCCTCAGTTTGACCTATCTACCTTTCCATTGTTCTCACCCCGCTCGCTGAAGCTTGGAGAAATCCTTGGCCCCAGGCCTGTTTCTCCTATTCAAATGTCTACCTTATCCTACCTTATCTTAATTTATTACCTCTAGGCCTATTGTATACTGCTTCCAGCATTCTTCTAAGTTTTGGTCCAGTGGACAGAACAGAGCAAGTCTTAGTAGCACAGGCACAGCAGATGTTAGGGGGGCCTATCTTACTTAACCCTTTTATGCCTGACTCTTGTTTCATCGTATTAACTCGTGAGGAGGGAAGTTTGATATGTCATGTTTGGCGACTACAAGCCACTTTTGAACAGAATGAGAGGTTTTCATGGACTTAGCATTGCAGCTAAATTCAAAGGGAGCACTGTGGTACTAGGTACATAACAAGAACTTAAGTCTGGAAAAAAATTGCTTCAAACTATGCTTCAAACTATGCTTTCTTCATATGTGTGGAATACTGCTCTTTTCACAAACTCCAGCACTACCCGGTTCGACTTTTTTGGCTGCACTGAAGGAAATTTCTTTCCATTTGTAGCACAAATGTATCCATGACAAATGCGTTCTTCAGTGCTTTTATGCCAATGTTTTCCCTTAGCTCAGGTAGTTCTCTCCCATCTATGGTCTTTTCTTCCCTACCTGAATGGCCAAACAGTCTCAGCTTCAATCTCTAGCCCTTCCAGCTTAACTTGAAGGGAGAATCCCCTGTAGCTCTTACTGATAAAGAACCGTTTTCAAATATGAGCAGTTCTGATTATCTTCAGCAGAGGTCAGTGGTGCAGTTTATTATGATTACAGTTGTCCCAAAAGCACATTGAGAACCAGGTTTTCAAAACCAGTTACCTAAACCAGGTAGCCTAACGCTCGTAACCACTTGGCTTTCAGAGTTATAAGACATGAATAGTCACAAATTCATTACACCAGGTTTACTGATACAATCACAGATTTTGCATGTTCTGTTCCTATGACATGAACCTAAGTTTCCAGACCCTCACTGGGCAAAATACTTACTATTTGCTTTCTCTATGTTTATAAATTAGTCTGCAAGATTCTACTGTAAGTAGTATTAATTTGAATTGTGAGGTTTTGATATTTCATCTCTTCTTGGTGAATGCAAGCTTGGCTTTTGCATAGATTAGAAAAAGTTTAGTTCCTGATGGTGTGGGGGAGAATAGTGTCCACTGGATCATTGCTTTTTGTGTGAGAACATGAATGCTGGGCAGAATAGTTAATTCATCCAAGTGTTTTGGAGACCTACATCTGCCCAATAAACACAAAGTGATTTTAGGAGTACCGTTCTGTTCTAGCAAAATGTACAAGTCTAAAGTTGAGTGTTGCAAAATCTTCTCCCTCTGCTCTTGGCTCTTTGAATCACATTTACTTTCTCAATTACTGTGAAGTCTTCAGTGAACAGTTTTAGGTAAAATAGGTGACTACTTGCATAATACGGTCAAAAAATTAATTAGAACAGCAGTTCATAGCCTGATCCTAAGACAAAGCACACAGAATTTGAAATAATGCAATATCTTTTTTCCTATTTTTTTATTATAGAAATTAAGACAGTTTATTTATAGTCACTGCACCAAATACAGAAATAGTAGGTAATCAAACACTATTTATATGTCAGTACTCAGATATAGGAAATGCAGTCTAGATCATCTCTTCAGTTTGAGCAAGGGATCAGAAAATGCAGGTCAACTTTTCCTTGCAACCTTGAGAAATTATGGTGGGCTGGAGGCCCAGCTCCATGCAGAGAAGTACACAAGCTGTTCTGGAGGGATTGTGGTGGGGCATGTAATTATGCTGCCTCAGGATCCTTTTAGGCAATGTAAGTCTTTTATGCTTGCTAAGCATAGCCAGAGCAGCCAAGCTTCACAGTCTAACAGGGAATAATAATATGTTTATACTGCATATGAGAGAAAATCACAAGTGCCAAAATAACTAGTTCAAAACCCAGATTGCCTTCTGCACTTGGATATAAATGTGGGTTCGTCCATCAGTTATACATTTTTGAGATAACCCAATCAACTGCAGCATGATAACAGTGAAATACTTTTTAACTATTACACAAATCCAAGTAAGAACTGTATTCAACCATAAACTTCTAACACTGGAGTTCAATAAAGAAAATCCTTAATAACTGGGCTGAGGACACTGAGTGTACACTGAAGCTCAAGGGTACAAGTGGTATAAAAGACCAGTGTATAACCGCTGATAGAAAACATGCTGCTCTTACCCAGCACTGTTCATCAGCAGGCATCTAAGCCCCTAACAAGGGATACAGATCTTGCTGTCTGTATTTTACAAGAGGGAAAAAAATTGTTTTGCCAAAGTCAAGAAGCAAGCCTGAGATATAAATTGGCCATGTTTGTAGATCTGACTCATCAGTTCCCAGTCCTGGCCATAGACAGTGTCCTGTGGGCTATGCCAGCTCTGCAAACTGGCTGTTAGAGTAGAAAACAATGGCTGCAAGAAGCACAGCAAGCAGTTTTTAAGAGAAAAATCTAAATAAAATATATTACAGTAATAAAACAAATTAGCAACTGTTATCCTGAGGCAATAGTAATGAAGCCTTCACAAAACAGGCCTTTATTAGAAGTAGTAACAGTGATCATAAGTTCAAGTTTAACTAAGTGAGCCATTAAAAGTGGAATACTGAAATGAACTGAACCAAATGACAAAGTAAAATATGCCTGGGGCTGTGAACAGGTTTTTAATTTGTTTTACTTCCATCTCTCTGGTGTCTGGCTCTAAAAAATGATGTGACAAAAGACTCGTCACTGCATCCTAGTCTGAATGCTAAATAAATTAGTAAAAGCAGCAGTAACAATAGTACATACAGACTATTCATCTCCCACAGTGCTAATATCACTAGTCCTCTCTGGCTTTGTGCTTTGGTTTTCCATTATTTAGGGAAAACCATAGTCCCTCCAGCCACAAGCTGGAAATAGAGACTTTCATACAGCAAAGAGCACCAAACCCCATATTCAGCCACTGTTTGTTACAAGAGAGAATTCCAGGCTCAGAATTTACCATAAAAATCACATTGAGGGTTTCTTGTACTTGGCCTATTTTTTTTTCAGTTTTCATATTCTAATAGGGACTGCTGCTAGTATGGACTCCTTGGAGTGTATCACTGCTTCAGACACACCTGGGCAGACCTGGCGTCTCCTGGACAGGCTTGTGCCATTTAGAGCAGCTTTAGGACGACTCTGGGATATGCTCAGAAACCTTGACCCCAAAATCAAAATAGTAAAGAACACCAAATTACATTAAAAAAGCATTTTTCAGACTTTTCTAGACCACAGCCTCCTCTAGAAATAGTACTTTAGCTTTCTCTGAGATAGAATGGTAGTTACTGTGCAGTATAGTCAGAACAGAACTCTTGTTTCATTCATATTTATTTCCCTGATTTTAATTCAAGACTGGGCTTAGCTCCTATAATTCTGTTTTGCTTTTGTGAAAATACGTTTTCTTGTGTACCAAAATGTTAATGAAAAATAGTACCGGAGAAATAAAGGTAACTATGGTTTTCATATAGCATTTATAAAACTACTTTAAATATTGTAAATAGCTATTTTCATCACCAGGCATATTGAAGAAAGTTAACTAGAAAAAAAAAGCCATAATGACTTTCAAGGATTTGCTGAAGGCAAAAAATTGCATTTTATAAATCAAATTCCTCAAAAATGCTGACTTAGTTTCAAAAACATTTTCTCTACTTATCTACTGAGTTTCTCCTTGCTGCGCTAGAAATTGTACAGTGAGCTTTATATGAGCTGTGAAAATGGATTTGTGATTTTTAAGCCAGCAAATCCAAAGCAAAATAGTAGTTACCATTAAAAAAAACCCCAAACAACAAAACCCCATGCATCAACAGCTTCTGACATTAAAAACAAAAATCAAAATTTGACAAGTCAAAATCGATTATTACAAACATCATTACAGAATGTAGATTTTTAAATTTTTTGCTTATTTATGAGTCAGTGAGATACTTTCCTCTTGTGGAGAACTGCATGCTAGTCTAAATGTAAATAACTTCTATAAAATTATTTGTGTCTGGAGTAGTAAGAGTTATAGAAGAAAAATCTGAGAGAGAAAAAAAAAGTAGAACTGATTTGTTTATTAGGACAGCTTCATAGTATGAGTTCTTGCAGTCTTTATAAAAGTACCAGAACTGCTGCACAGTGTGTGATCCAAATGTCCTTCTCATAGGGGTAATTACTGGGCACGCTGGGGTTAAAAATAGGAGAGAGGGGCAACAGTTATATACCTTCTAGTCTCTAGCAAGCAAGAGATTAGGGCCTTCCTGAATCTGATGTTGTATCCAAAGTGCGTCATTGAATAGATATCAGTAGACAAATGATTTTCTATCAGCTTTTTTTTCAAAACCACTGGTATCTCTGACCCTCATGACAAGCAGTCAGTTTCATTATTTAAACATATCAGAGTATAGAAAGAAACGTGGAAGGAAATAAAATCACCTTTCCCTTTGTTTTACACTTGCAATGAAGCAATTTTGATGGTAGTCCATAATTTTACAATGGTAACCACTAGTTACTAATCATGGTTGTTGCCAGTAGTGGCTAAGCATATTCCATTCACTTTCTCTGTCATTAGTGATTTATAGACAGATTTTAATTTCCTATGTAACCAAATGAGAAGACTGCAGTAAAACCTAAAGAATCACCCATGCCATATCCACACTACACTATATTTGACTCTAGATGTCATTTAGGCCCCACATGCTGCCCCTGTGATTCTAAGAAATAACTTGGGGTTTGGTGGGGGTGGTTTTGGTTTTTTTTTTTCAGTTTCAAGCACCTGAAATAATAAGTGGACATATCTTGGGATAACATTGGGGCACACTGGAGAAGGAGGAACACAGTCAAATGAGGTGTCGATTCCTCCATACCACTTCATACGAGCAGTTTCTAGAGTGAACTACATCCAAGCTAACATGTTCGTCACAAAAAGGAGGCTGAGAATGAGATAACATTTGTGCTCAATGCTGACAATGAGCTGAGGACCCACCATTCGCGAATGCAGCTGTACCCACAAAGAATATTTCCTTGCTCTTTTCCATTCACAAAGAAAACATAGAGCCTTCTGACATTTTGAGTTATTCAGAGATTCAGTACATAGCAAACCCTGAGCTGTAAGTGTCCTGCCATGACCCTCACAAATAAGGTTTTGTGCCCTAAATGATGGAAAAACACCCAAGAAAACACCAGTCTGTGAAGCATAATGTCTTTGTGTTCAAAAAAAGAATTGTTGTCATCAGTATTGAAAATGTCCTCACAGGAAAATCATTCCCGAGGAGATGAGGACTTTTGAACTTTGTCTTTTTAGAAAAAGTTCATGGAGTTACCACTGGAAATAACCCTTAAGCTGGAAGACAAGCTCTTATTTAATTCTGTTTCTTCAGGGACCACTATGTACCTCATGACAAATTGTTAATCATCGAATATGGGTTGTTTGGGGTTTTTTTAACATTATTCACTGCAAAAAAAAAGCATGATTTCTATCTTGCAGTTATGACCTTTGTAATGGTAGCACATCTGAACAACCATTATGTGTACATGGAAAAGTGGTAGAGTTAAAAGCACTTTTCTTCTGCATACTGCAATTCAATTTGAAATGTATTATGTTTTCCAGAGAATATAATCTGTACACATTAGAAACTACAGGGATATATAATTAAAATTTTGATATAACAAGTTCTGCTTTTGATATGTGCCTACAACTTTTTTAAGTTAGTTCCAAGTATTTAGACAAGAAGTGCATATAAATGAGCTAGCCAGCAGATGAAAAGGCTAATAAGATTTTGATATTTCTTCTTTCAGTGAAATTAGATTTAATTTTCAGCTGCTCTGAACATACACTTCTATTTACTCATAATTATTTTTAGAAAATTCTGTGAGATTTTGATTATACCAGCAGAACGAAGGTGAACATGTATGTCAATATTCAAACTACTATGGGAAAATGGACTTCATTCACATGGTTTAGAATAGAATTTGTCAAAATGGATTTGATCAGTAGTTCTTCTACAATGTTTTTCTGTATCGTTTGGAATCCTCCACAAGTTTCTTCAAAGGAGGTCACAAACTGCACAATAATTTTGCTATAGATAAAGTTTTTTCCTACCTTACTAAGTAAATGGTTCACTTATGCCTCAAGGAATGCCTGTATTTCTTTTCTCAAAATATTATTTTATATCCTATCTAAAGTAACTATGGATGTTCTCATTATCCTTATAAAAGTTTAATCCTTTTTTAATTCCTGCTAAGCTCTTGGTCTGAATGCTGTATTGTGACAATGGGTTCTAATAACATATTATTGTGTCTTTGATTATTTAAAACCCCTCTTAGCCCATGTTTTCAAAGTACATTTCACCTGCCATTTTTTTCACAGCAGAATTTAATAAAAAAGAAGCACTCACTTCTTTGAAAGTCATTTTCACCCAACCTTTTGAGTGCTGTCCGTTTAGATATGCATTTTCCTCTTTTTTTTTTTTGTTTTTTTGTTATTATATGTTGTTGAAGGAAAGGCAAGTTCAGTGGTTAAACTATTAGCTTGATCAGTGTTTCCTTGTTGTGTAACCTCTGCCTATATAATCCTGAGCAAATCATTGAGTTTTGCCCCAGTGACTCATCTGTACAAAAGGAAAAGTAATATTTTCTATCTTAAAATGTATTTGACAGTGACCAGCATGGGAGCTGGGGTTCTCTCCAGGTGTATTAAAAAGATAGTGTCACTACTTTTTATAAGATTTTGCTTTGGTTAGATTCATTTTTTCTTTCTTATTTTAATTCTTACATTTTTATTTAAAGTGGAGTTTTTTCTGTGATTCCCGAGGATGTTGGATTTAGAAATATGTTAATTTCTGTTACATAAAACTCAGCTGCATTAATTAATAAAAAAGCTTCCTTGTGTTTCATTATTTCATTTATACATTCGTTTCCTTGTGTTTCATATACTTATGGCTATGTACCACATCATCTGACATGGTGAAGAAATATTGCTGTTTCAGGAAACATTCAGAATATCAATAAACTAATTTACATTTCATCCAATTAAGCCATTTGGACAGTATATATATATGAATGCTTCCAGAACTTCACAGTTATCGTTTTCTAAAATGCTGATTCTTTGTCTTTTTTTTTTCTGTGTTGAGTGATAAGAACTGAATGCCTCAATGAACTATTTGTTGAATTTTTTTTTGGACATTAACTATATGATAACAATTTTAACAGAAAAATTAAGTTGTCAGATAACCATTTCTGAAAGAATTAAAATGGTTGCACAGACAAATCATTAATACCATTCAAATTCAAAAATAAATAAATTATCCAGAGGAGACCAACATGACACCTCTCCTCTTAAGTACTTCTTTTCATGTGAACTACAAATCAGGTATTCTAAATATATGACCAATTTTATGCATGAATTATTATTTTTTTTCCATAGCCAGATTCATAGCGAAGAAAAAAAAGGTCTTTGTTCCCCCAGGTAAAGTCAAACAGGGCATACTTCGCATTTGGCCTTTCTTTAGTTACAGTGATTTAGTGAAATCATTATTTTAAGTAAAAATTCTTATTAAAAACTTCATTTATATTATAAGGATGGCTCCTATCTACACCTTTAAGCAGTTTCATTACGCTGTTAGTTCTGCTTTGTCAGTATTTCTGTGTTAAACTGTTCATATGACTAATTAAAATGTGATTCTAAATTCTATTTGTTATTACTTCTATTATCTTTGTTACAACACACCGACATAACATGTTTATGGGTTCTGTAAGGTAATCTAATTTAATGTTGTGCTTGTAAGTGAAATGTCCTTAATAGCAACAGCTGCCCTTGGAATGCTGATTTGAATACATATGTACAAACACATGCATACATATATATTTTTATATATTTATATATATATTAGACTGCTAGTTTTTGCCTATTTCTGGACATGTCTCCTTGCTGTCACTGTCCAGAGAAGCAAATCTTTCCATGGCTGACATCCTTAAATGGGGACGCTAATCTGTATTCAATTAAAGGAAAATAGAATTGGGTGCATGAAAATTGTATCCATACTATATCCAATACAAGAACAAAAGGACAACAAGCATATAAAGGAAATTTGTTTTGATATTTTATGTTCTTCAGGTTTTGAATAGGCAGATATAACCTTCCTTTTTCCAGGACAATAGCAAATATATTAAATATGCCGTATTTCTTGGCTGCATGGCCTTCAGTGTATGGGCTTTGCATCTCCACCACCCTTCATACCTACTTACAGGCAGCACTCAGTTCCCTTGTTATATTCCTCTGCCCTGTTTAAATTTCTCCACTCTTTGCAGTCATCATTGGAAACATAGATTTGAAATTGATATTACAAAATTCAGAGTTATTTGATGCTATATATTACCTTGAATTTTTTTCCTGTCATCAAATCATAATGCTTTTGACTATTCCTACTTAGATATCAAGGACCATGGATAGCTTTCCCAAAAGGGCTTGTAGTTTGGTATGACAGAGTAATTCTTGTCCAAAAAGTTGTTTGTCCTTAGTTTTCAGCCATAAAGTTTCTTCCTAATAATTCAAAGTAATACACTGTGTAATTAAAGGGTTTTTTGTGAGTTGGTAGAAAAGCAAGGCTTATGGAAAGCCTTGTAAGAATATTTTGTGTGCCTAAGAAATTATTTAGTTTTGTCACAATACGACCATATTAGAAAGGCCAGTTTTAGATTAAAAAACAATCAAACAAACAAACCAACCCCATAAATAAATTGCTCACATTGAAAGGCACAGAAAACGGACTTTTCACTGAGATTATGTAGTATTTCAGTACATATTACCAAGAGGAATCTAGTCAGCAGTTATGTTTCTTTCACGTCAAGAATTTCACTCTCCTCCATTGAAGTAAAGAAAATCAACAATTCAAATACCATTGAAAATCCAGTCAGTATCTACAGCGTGTATTTTCCAAGCTCTGCTTTGCTCTATTCCAAGTATATTATTGTAATTTCTGAGCATCTTGCAGTCAAGTTTTGAGATATGTATGTAACAACTGACCTTTCTGTAGGTGAATTACAACCCCAGCTCTCTCCAGCCACAGGACTGTGTGCCTTTTAAAACAACAATAACAGTAGCCTTGTAAAGGACTTCCTAGTTAAAAATGCCAATTTTTCAAACTATCTTGCTCCGAATGAGCAATTTGTCCCAAAGAAAATATCTAGATAAACATTACCTATCATGTTATATCCTTCCCTATTTTTCTATTGTTAATGCAAGCGCCCATCTTCTTAAAGATGTCCAAAAAGCAGTTGAAAGCTTGATTTCAAACTCATTATTAAGTGATTAGATGATACCACCTAGGGAGTGGTATTATACTGCATTACACTAGGCTACATTATACTAGACACTATGGAAAAGTAAATACAAGGAGTAGGAAAAGCATACACTGTCCAAAAGAACGTACCTTGAAGCAGGTATGACGGATATAATTAAGGAAAATTACCTTATTTCAAAGATATGGCCTGTGGCAGGAAGAAAGAAAAGACATTCATGAGAGATTGCAAACCATTCAGATTACAAGAAAAGCTTCCCACTTTAAAATAATACCTGTACTATGGAAAATAAATTATGTATTTGTATGACTTTATTCGGTATTTTGTTGCTCACTTGTAGTTTTATTACAACTTTTGATTTGGCCTATGGCATCAGTTTTCAAGATTACATGCATATAAGTGGCTCAATTTTTGCATAGTGATTATAACGTATAGGTGTCATAGCTGGAAAGAAAAGCTCAATACTGTGATCAAATCATAATTAAAAATGAAAAATAAACAGAATAATTAAAACCAAAACAAAACCAAACACCTATTTCAACTGATTATTTTAAAGCCAAAAGATGCATAAGCATTTATGGCATGTATTTTTCTACTCTTTGCTTCATTACTCTTGCTTCATTTTTACAGCACAACCGATAATGGAAAATAAAAGATCTTCACAGATGTTGCTGAAGAAATAAGCTGACAAATAGTTAATTTTGGCTGCCCTGGTAATGGGGTTAATTACTATAATGAAAAACACTTTGGAAAAAAAAATTGAATGCAGGTATTACCAATTAAACTCAAATCTAAGAAGCAAAAACCCACAGTTCATAGAATGCTACATGGTCCTTGTAATTAAAGCATGACATGAAAGTCTAGTGTCAAAAAAAAAAGAGAAATCCTCTAATCAGCCAGGATTTGAAAAGCAAAGACAAAATTGAAAGGTTAGACAGGGAGAAGCAACGTTGTAACATTATATTGTGAGAAAATGACAGGACTTGGACAACGTCAAATCGTCCATATTTCTGGATGTGTGATTGTTTCATTTGGGAATTTTATCCCAAATCAGTTGTCCCAAGTTTATCTGTAATAACAACTACAACAATAATACAAATACGACCTTTGGAAGACAGCTTACTGTCAGTCCTGCACAGGTAAAACCTCAGTGGTTACTTTTGGGTCTGGCAAAGACAAGGTACTTGAATAACATTTTTGGTATTTTACATCAGGAAAAGGAGATAAATCTGCACTAATGATTTAGGCTTAGTGTAACAAGGATCTTGGAGATCACATCACAGCAACTTGATTTCTTCTGGGTCACTAATAAAAGGTCACATTTTCAAGGCAATGAAGTTTTTTTTCCTTCAAAAGGCTATATAAATGAAAGCATAGTAGAAAAAAAGACACATTATGGACTTACAGACTTCTTCACTAATTCACCGGATACGTTCCATTAAGAGGCATAGACAAACTTGTTAATTTATAGAAAACATCTTCAAAGTGTAGTTTGCTAATGGATGTGTAGCTCATAAAAATGTAAGGCAGTGCAATTTCTGTGAAGCTATCTAAAAACTTTTATCAAATACACCATACAAATAAATTACATGAAGGAAGTAACGCAGCATAGTTGAAGGACAGATGATTACTGCACTTCTTAATCAGGACCAATTTCTTTTATTTAAACATCTGTTTGAACAAGATAATCATATGACATGATATTCTTCAAAGTAGATTCTACTATAAAAATGTTAAAATTTAATCTCATGTGAAAAATATTGCATGTGGAATGTCCAAGAAAAAAATATCTGTGATTGCAGAGGCCCAAGATTACTGCTTCTGTCCTTTAAATGCAGATAACTTTTGCAACATACACTAAAAAGCAGAAGTCTACTGTCTTAGTTTCTGCCTTAGGAAGTGTAGCTCTTATCATAGCTCAGGATTTTAGACCTAGACCTCCAGCTGAAACGTTCAACTTCGTATATTAAGGAAACAGTGGAAATTTTTTGTTTGTTTTCTTGTGGGGACAAAAGATATTCAATGCAATATGGATATGGTATGAGAAAACTACTCAGATAAGAAAAGGCTTTCAACTTCAGACCATATTACTCTGTGGATATCATTCACTTGTCCTGTATTTGTGGGGCCATGGTATTTTCATCTGACATGTTCTATACTTTTAAGGGTCTTTTGTTACAAATGCTTACACATATTTCTTTGCAGTCCAATACATTTTTAATAGAGATTTTTCCTGGGCTGAATAAGGCATCCTATTTCATCCAAATAAAATAACTGTGTCTGAAAGGGAGAATGTTATTAGCTGTAATAGCATATCTAAGTGGCTTTGAAAAAAGAACTCATTAATTTGTAGCTCAAGCTCATTTTGCACTGAAATATTCATGCAACATCTGAAGGTGTTGTCAGTAAAACATCTGGCTTGAACACAGAAATCGCCGTTCACTATACGGAAGTGGTTGCTCATTCCCATCTCCCATATGATTCTTTACATGCTCAGCTTGGCTTGATTATACCCTACTTCTGCTTCATTTCTGTGACATAGATGCATTGGTAATGATTATGAGGATTTTCAAAGCAAAGTACCTCTTGTAGTGCTATAGGCCAACTTGTTTAGCCTGCAGCACGTTTGTAATGCTCAGGCTGATTATCACTTCTAACAAAACAGTCCCTGGTGACTCTCAGCTGCATTTGCATATATTTCAGACTTCTGTATGTACTGAAATAAATAGTAAGTAACCTTAAAGAAAAAATATCTTAATTGGTCTACCACTGCAGTGCCTACAAGTTGGTCACCTTTAACTGAAGTTATGTACCTCCTCAGAGGAATTGCTTGTGTCTGGATTGCCTAAATTATGTAATGGAACTTTTATCATCATGATATCCTTGTGTTATCCAGGATGTGCTTGGGTACCGACATACTCAGCTAGATATATATTCAGATCCGAAGCAACTAAAAGGGGCTTACTACCTCAGTTCAGCAGGAGGAGTAACGTCAGTAATGTTCCTGTCCTTTCTTTATATTCTCCTCTATTCCTTAGTACGGGATCTTAAAGTTAAAATTAGATTTTACATTACCTGCCTCTCTGCTTTGACTAAACTATCGTAGTACTTGTTTTCACATACACAAACACCTGCACTTTGTCCCAAGGAAGAGTATTGCAATGTGCTGAGGTGTTTCATGCAAACAGGAGGTTTACCAAAACTTTCTACTCTAACAGAGACTAAATTTGGTGTAGATGCTGTTTTTGTTTGTTTGGGGGCATTTTTCGTGTGTGTGTGTAGGTTTTTGTCAGTGATTTAAAAAAAAAATTAAATCGGTTGTATTTTGAATATAAAATTATATATATTTTATTTCAAGTTGGTCTGACCAGAATCTCTTTCTTCTCTCCCCCCCTCATTCTACATGTCCTTAATCTTGCCTTGAATCAGTTTCTTTTAATTATGATATGGTATTTTTTAATGATAGCTGAAAAATATTTGGAATGCTATACAATTTCTTTTAAAAATGTACTTTATTGTCTATTTCCTTTCATCTAGCTTTTTTTCTTTATGTAAAAGATTCAAGGTCCTGTAAAATCATTGAACACTGAAATATTTTGACCTAGTATTTTGTCCCAAACAATAATATATTAAAAAGATATAAGATCTGATAGGGTTATTTTAAATCTAATTCTGTGCTTCTTGTTTCCACCATTTTCACCTACTTAAGCCTGAGCCACGGTACTTGATACTCCATGCCAAAGTGGAATGCTTAAATCTGATCATAAAGAGTAGCTACTGCAAGTAGTTCCTAACATACTCCCTTTTTTGTATGTCTATTTTATTTATATTATTTGGATGCTATCTTCAGTGAAGGAAAAAACCGACATATCTTGATAACACATAACGACACATCAGCTATTACAGAAATATACAGATATTTTAAATCATCTTCTTGGAATGGAAGTTCTTTTCTTCTCTATCTGAAACTCTATCATAGACAATCACCTATGTACCAAAGGGGACGACACTTTCTGTCCAAACAAATCTACCACAGGAAGACACATTTTTTCAGCTCTCTATCACATGTAACTTAGAGTGATCCCTTGTCCTTTATTGAAAGGATCTTGATTAGTCATTTTTGTGGGCATGTTTCCTCCACAATGCGGAGCATTTCTTTTTTTATTTATTTCCATATATTGTAAATATATATATTGTAAAAAAAAGATTGAACCAGTCAAGCCTTTACAGGGCAAAATTTAGTGATCTAGCCACTGATTGAAATTAAATTGAAGTGCTTTCTGACAAGAAGCATCTTTTTCCTGTGGTTGCCAACACCTCATATCGTGCATACAGCAATAAATATTCTACGTAGTTTTTGGTTTCTTCACTGCTGAAATAGAAACAACTTATTGTCTTCTACTTGAATATTTTTAGACAAAAGAGAAATTGCATTAGAAATATTTGAAAAATAAAAAGTGATTGAAATACATTCCTCTGAATTTTAAAAATACCTTATAATTTGTAAATGCTAAATCCAAGCTTAAGAGATATCATTTAATCTGTATATAAAAAGCACAAATTTGCTTCCAGCTATTTGTCCACCTTATTTTCTCATACTATTGCAAAGTGAGCTATAGATAGGTCTTCATCTGATTTTTTAGGCTGAGTGACAAAAGCTTTCAATTACCTTTCCTGAAAGAGCTTCAGAAGTGCAGGACATGGTTCATTTTGCCAGCTCTGAACACAGAGAAATATAGATGTATTCCCAAAGGATGTTTATCTTGAAACCATGCAGTTGAAAGTATCTTAAAAAGCTTTATAGATATTAGAATTTACTTTTGTACAGCATGAAAGGCTTTACCAACTCTATTTTTTTTCATTTTCTACTGAATTGATAAAGATAGCAATGTGAAATTATTTTTCTTTATTTGATAGCATGCTGAATTTGTTTAAAGCATTATTAAGATTTTAAACTTTAGTTTTAAAATTAGAACAGCTTGCTCCTATACATGCTGAGATTTGGACCCCAATGAATTCACGAGAGTGTAAAATGCTCACTGACTTGGTCTTTGTTCATAAATGTAAATAATTCTCATCTAAAAACATGATGGGGCAAAGCATAAGAAAAAAGGGTTTAATTTAGTCATGCAGAGCAGATCACAAATAACTGACTTCACATTTTAGTTCCTACAGACATAGTAGTTTTAACTTTATTGGGCCAATTTCTCTATGAGAAAACACCAGCACTACCAAAAAGCCCACCATATCTCCCCTTCCTCCCCAACCCGCCCAGATACATTAAAAAAGTAAAAACAAGGCAAACAAACAAATCTAAAGTAAAATCAACACTAAATATTTTAAGTGGTTCAGGTGACAAAGTCTTTTTTTGTTTTGGTTTTTTTATTTAGTGAGGGTTAACTTACAATGAAAGGTTCCTGTATACTACATGAATTTAACAGTGGAGAATGGTTTAACGATCACTCGACTGCCCTATAGAACACATGACGAAGATAGCAGTTAAAGCAATATGATCTCTGTGCACGTTTTAGTTTTGGCCATACTTCAGAAATCTGAAGATTCAGAGGATCATGTTTAAGTTAATTTCACTTGTTCATATAAAATTTTTCATGTATTAATGAAAAAACTGGCTATATAATCATATATTTTTATAATAATGATATGTATTGCAGACAGGTATATGTATTTTTACTGATAGCAAATAATCTTTTTATGTAGATTGCTGTTTATGATGGCTCATCTATATTTTCTTGTTTTTAAGGAAAAAAATGTCTACATGATATACCAAAGGAAATGGTGTTCTAAGGTAAAGTGCATTTTCTGACTTTCAACACAAGTTCATTCATCAGACCTGTTTACTTTACCTGTTTTTAGCCATCACAAATTACCGGGGCAAAATAATTAGCTAAGCTTCCTTTTTTCTGCTTGTGTGTGAAAGGTTTATTGGAACAACTTTGTGGATCTGTGACTCCCAGGGAATACCCTGAAGCCATGAAAAACTTGTGAATGTGCCAACAATCTAACTGACTGCAGGTATTTCTGCCACAGAAGATTACCAAATCAGAATGGACATATCATATACTTAAATTAAAAAAATGACCTCTAAAGATGTAGCAATATTTGGAGACTATAAAAAGCACAATGTCATAGAGAGGAGAAGGAAGGAGGAATTGAAAATAGCCCCGGTGTAAGTGTTGCGGCAAGGGATGGACTCCACCTCTAGCAGCAAAGCCAGTGGGCAATAAATATTTCAGCTTGCAAAACAGAAGTGAGCTAAACAGATCCATAAAAATGCATCTGAAAAAGGGGAAAAATATAAAGGTGTGTAGATCCCAACCATAAGAAAACCTGCTTAACAAGGTATGTAATAATGGGGCCGTTGAATCTGTGTTTGTGAGTAATGCACGTCGGGCTTGTTAGAGCCATGAGCACAGTCCTCTGGAGCATTATTTCCAACCCAAATTTGCACTCTTCCGTCTCCAATCCCAAGAGTCAAGATGCACCCTGGATCCAGAACTTTGCCTGAATACACATACACGTACAAAACTTATCTTCAGTGGTACACACGGGTTAGCAGCAGGCAGCCACCTCATGCTCTAGACTCTTCTCAGAACAGTTCAGGTGCTGCCCTCCAGTGCAGCACTACCTCTGTATCAATGAATCTCAGTAGATTCTCTCACCTCCACTTTATCATCTGAATTTTCTTGCAACTGATTTCAACAGATGTTGGTTTTGCCTTTTTCCTTCTTGAAAAATTAAGAAATACCATCTTAGAAATATGTTTCCTATTTGGTCTTTGAGTTACAAATTATAGCAAAGTTTTTGACATTTAGGTCAAGTACTTTAAAGGCTTGTCAGGAAGGGACAAATATATGCTAGAAGTATATACGTTACATTTCAGTTCCTCATGACAAAAAAAGGAGGCGGCAGAATAACTTCACTACATCTTTTATGTCCTCTAATGCCCCAGGCTAATAAAATCAAATGCTTTCTCTAAAGTATAAAGCTATTTCTTAATTCATGCATTTGCAATATTTTGAACATCATTAAGAACAAATTTCTAAGTCTACCCTAAGTCACTGAGCATTTCCTTTATATGACAAGGAATCTCATAGAATAAAATAAATTAATTTATAATATTCAACAGCTGATGATACCAGAATGAAATTGCTGGAGATTTTTCAGTCCTTAGGTACATATTCTCAGCTTTATGCTCATATGTATCAGGCCTGCTAATATCATATCATATATGTTGAATTTTGGCTGTGGAAATGTAAAATCTTTTAAGTAAAGAACAAAGACATAGGTGTTAATCCTTGATTTTGGCAGAGACAAAGAAGGAGGCTTACAAAAACACTGAAAATTTTGGCAGTGGAAAGAAACAGAGATTTGGCAGAGGGCAAAACCTCTGCCAAGAAGAGAATATACTTTCACTGTAGCATAAGAGGGATTCAGCACTCAAAAAAAAAATAAAAAAAGAAGTCAAATGCAAAGAAGACACTTGGATTTCTTGAGACTGCTCTGACTTTGGGTGAAAGGGCACTCAGAACTGCCAAAGGATCCTTGATACATGTGTGCCCGTATTATCCATACGTGTTCTTGCTAAGATGAATACACTCTGAATACTGAATCTCTTACATGCACCTACATGTACACAGCAGGCAAGCATGGCCAGTTGTGAGGCTGGACATCAGAGGAATGCACGTCCCAGACTTTAGGCCATCAAAGTGCTCTCAGATTGCTGTGGCTGGATCACATCCCAGTTACTTAACCCGAGGAACTGATGACTCAAAGCCCTACTCAGCAGGATGCTTGAGCACCTTCTGAGCTTCAAGTGTCTGATCGGTGACACTATTTAAGATAGGAAACCTTAAATCATTAAAACTGGCCCTGGCTCAAGCTTTGCTAACTGAGTCGTCAAAGAACAAGGGCTTCTGGTAGCACTATCCACTGATGGTTCCTACTAGAGTAATTGCAATTTCGTTTTTTCTTGTGCCTTATTTAAAATGCAGTTACACTGATTATTCACATGCTTTTAATGAGTCTCTTCTTTAATAAGTACATGGTGGGTGATCTCCCAAAAAAGCCAAATCTCCCTTTGCTTGGGCATAAGCAGGGGGGAGGTCCCTGCTGCCACAAGTCTTCTCAACATCACTCATATCTTCCTGATATCACCCTTGATGACCCCTCTGTTGCCAGCCCAATCTCAAAATAAGATGGAGCAGTTTAAGATAAACCTCCAGCTGCCCCCCAGCCCCCATGAAATGATTTCTGCTCTGCAGGGTCCCAGGTAAGTAGGGTGAGGCAAACATATTACAAAAAAACAAAGCTATGAGCCAAAGTTTGAGATCTGGAGTTTGTCTGTGTACTTTCTCATTTGCAAATTATAGTGGACCTGAGATGTAGTCTGAGATCAGGCAGAATGTAGCTGGATGTAAGTGAAGTGTGAAGACTGATTCCTCTCCTTCTATCTGTGCACTGGATATCTTGCACTGTCCCTCTCCTAGTTTTGTGACCTGTGGAAGGGTGAAGCAGCAGTTGTCTTATGTACTTCTTTCCAATACCAGGGCTGTTGAGAGGAACATGCAACCTGAAGAAATCTGCTAAAAAATAAAATATTTTCTAATGTGCATCCTCGGAGATGAAAGAAATGATCCCTTCCAATGCACCTGGTGATTTTGCTTTCCTTTTCTTCCTGAATTCCTGGAAAGGAAAGAGTGCCACTGAACTGCGGTCCTGTACTAGGGAAGTGAGGGAGGAGGCCAGTGGCAATCTGTGCTGCTGACACAGTGTCACGGTGTAATGAGGCATGTTGCACCATCTCAGCAATGCATCAAGCCTGGAAAATACTCTAAAAAATTAACTGCATCAAAAAGGGTTTTATAGCCTTCTTTTTTTGTTAGTGCTTAGAATTGGGTTGCACAAGCTGAACAATCTGTGGGCTTGCCATGCTGTCAGCAGGGCTCTGAAACATCTCCATGGAGCACAGCATCTCCTAGAAGAGTCAGTAGTTTGGGGTTTGGTTTATTATAATTTCTCATACCAAGACAAGTGTTTTATTGTTTTACAGGAGAAGGGTGGACTTCTGGCACTATTCCAGGTTTCACATTGCCAGCTGTATCTCCATCTTCAGAGATTCTCTGTGTTTTCTATATTTGCTTCTAAGTGGTACAATATCCTTGCAAATGGTTTACCAGTTATATTTTGCCATTTTGAATCTGGAAGTGTATGCAAGACAACATATTTAATTTAAACATTTCTTAAGCTGGTATTGATCAAAGGTGCTGCAACATGAGCAGGAACTCTACATTAACCACATTATTTGTAATATTAGGAAAAATTGCAGGAACTAAAGAAACTTGCCCAATATCATGTCGGTGGTAAAATCATAACCGGGGAGAGGAAGAATGGGGGAATTTTTCATTATAATATCCAGTGGCATGGGAACTCTCAAACTTCACACTCCTCCAGGAGCTCACAGGGAGAGACTGATGGGGGCAAGAACTGGCCCCTCCACTAGGGGACACATATGTGCCTTAAAGGCAAGGCTATATGGGACAATGGGAAGTCTGATTTCAGATATCAGCTATTTGTTTTATCTTTCTGTCCTTCATCTTGTCCTCTTGCAAAAAAAAGAGTACAAGATTCAAATCCTAGAAGTTGTAAAGTTTGATATCTCTAAAGAGGTTCATGAAGATCCATCTCCCTTATTTCCCTTTGCCACTGCTGTTTTTTTCTTAAAATTGTTAGTGCTCTAAAACTCACTTGGCCCTGTAAGGCTTCATACACAGAAACTACATGAGTCTTTACCCATTAAATACATAAAATGCTTCAAGAACATCAGGTGTCAGACACAATAGAAGGATAAAGGATTATTAATTGTTCCTTTACAAGGGTACCTGGAGGAGTACTTTCAGTTGTTACAGTTATTAAATAGCTTGAAAACTGAAAAGCATTATGTAGGGGATAGGAATTATTGTCCTTATACTTCAGGCCAGTCAGAAAGACTATTTAAAAACTAATTTGATCAGCAGTCTAACCAGGGAGGATGTCACAGTGTAAACAATTCTGCTCTTACATGTGGTTCCTTTGAGTTTCGTACGCCCAGGAGAAAGCGTCAACTGCTTATGCAGGCACAATTACATTTGTACAAATTGATTTACACGTCCTCAGGCAGCAAGAGCAGGTGTTCGATGTCTTTTTTTTTTGTCAGGGAGCAGCAAGGCAGGATGGCTCTACAAAGGAAGGTGAGCTGAGATGGAGGTGGCAGCAGGGCAGTGCCCTCGCTGACCAGGGATGCTCTCGCATGGTACCCAGTTGAGAGGAGCAGAGCATGTCCAGCAGCCTTGATCAGACCCAGACAGCAGTGCTGATCCCTTGACAGTCAGTAGTGATAAGCAAGAAGGCTGACTCAGTAAAGCAAGGGTCAGATCAGCAAATTGCAAGGCAACCTCTTGGCCTTGTATGCTTTTGTCGATGATCTGGAATGTCACATCTGAATTTACAGGATAAGATGTGTTTCCCACAGGTTGGATAATTGCTGTTATTGCTAGTGCTGTTTTTTTCCTTCAGGAAACAGTATTTTTTGTAATAACAATTTCCAATAATAATAATAATAGTAAACAATAAGAGCAAAATACTGTTAAAACAGTTTTACTTTAAGCTTTACTGACTGCTGTGTATCTAACTCCATGACTCTCCATAGTCCTGCAGGCACTATGATACATGTGTGAGTAATTGTGCTATTGGTTTCCTGTCTTATACTGTAAATACAGGAGTAGTGAGGCTTCTAACAACACAGTGGTCTGCAGGTTGAGATCTGAGGGACATCTTGGATGCTTAAGTACACAGCCATGATGCTGAGAGTCTAGACTGAACCACAACTGAATCCTGAAGCTGATAAACTTTCTAGGCAGCTGTTTCTACCTGTTCCTACCTTCTACAGCTCTTTAGAGATGTTTTCATGCATGTCTGTTAGTAACTGGACATTTGACACCCACCTTGTGAAAAGAAATTTTATACTCTTTCCAAGGCCGTTCTGTCACTACATGAAGCCTGTGTTACATTTCAAATGCATATAAGATGCATTTATGAATTTATTTGCATAGGTCATGACCTGGCACTCCTATTCCTTACACTTCCTTTTTCTGTCCAGATGAAAATTACTATAGAACTAGACAACTCTCGTATTCTGTGCTCACTTACAACCTCATCATGGGAATGAGAGAGGTGGTTTGGAAGGTCCTCAATCTCAGAGAGAAAGGACCTGCGTCTTAGGAAGCATTGCACCAGCTGGCACTCAAGAGTGCTGCCAACTGAAAGTAACTTTGAATTTGCTCTGCACATTTGGGTACTGTTTCTTTCAAGTTTTCACAGGCACAAGCTCTTGTTTCTCTCTTATACTGAATATGCTTAAAATTGAGTGACAACGTCAAGTCTGTGCATTGAAAACTCAAAATCAAATCCTTCTGCTTTGGTGGTGAAGCTTTCTCCTGACTTTTAAAGTCATTCTTCGGAAAGAAAGAGCCCCTTCAATATTTGCACTTTTCTTGCTTTGTGTGCTCTGTATGTAATTGAGAAGTTTAACCTGTAATGACAAGGGAACAAATACATCTTTTTTACCACTTGACCCTTGACAGTTCTGGCTGATTTTGAAATTCAATCTACAAATTAAATTTGCACTTTAACACTTTCAGGTTATTATTATGAAGCTCGCTGATGCTAGAAGTACATATTTCAGCCTTTTTTAATACTTCTTTATGACTGATTAACTACTAGTACCTAAACTCTCCAAATTTAGAGTTATCTGTGAGATCTCACTGGTCACAAGTGTGCTAATGTAGTAATTGATAACTTCCCAACTACTTGCTACCCTCTTGCCTCAATACCAATGGTAATTAAATGAGAGAGGATGTAATTATACCTGAAGACATTTCCTTTAGTTCAAAGGGAGTCCTAAATGACTAGCGGATGCTATCACTTAAAGAAGCAAATTCCTGTTCCTACATTTCACATTCTGTCTGTCTAAGCTGCATTTTCTATCCAATTATCCTTTAATTACGTTTGCTGCCTCCTTTCTCTGTAAGGACATATATAATAGTGAAAACTACACTCTTCATCAGCATGGACCACTTTTAAATCATGACACAATACTAAAATTCCAAACAATTAGACATTTGGTTTTGTGTTTTGGATGAAGGGCAGGCAAGCTGGAGTGGGAGAAAGAGTCCAGTTTATACTTAGGCTGCAAAACGTGCAAAGCCAGCCTGATGGTTGTAATTCAAACAATAATATTTCGGTCTTTTTACTATTGCTTTCAAAAAGTGCCACTTCTTCAGCTAACCATTCACATCTCGTTCCTGAAAAACTCCCACTGCAAAACTTTGCTCCCACTGTGTGTAACAACACATGCACATCATCAGGCATGTCATGCAAACGAAGAGGATGTATGACTGAGAGCAGAAAACTAAAATGCATGAGTTGCTAACAGGGTAGAGATTTTCTCCATTTGTAGCTAATAAATCTGCATCACTAAGTTTGTGTCCCCATCCCCAAGAGCTCATTTCTCTCCATGTGGAGATCCCACCCCTCCCAGTTATGACAAATGTTACATTAATTGTATGTGTAACAGCTTTCTAATGGAAGGGTAAAGGCATCTCTGGGGAAGAGGGCTGGAAATCGTAATTTATCTTTTGTTCACTGTATTCACTGTTGGTTGTGTGAACAAGTGAAAATAAGAACCCTCTTAACATCCAGGCGTACTTCGGTAATGGACATGGTAATTCTAATTTCTTTCTATAACTAGAATTGCAAATGTTCAGTAGAAATCCATGGCTGTGTGAAATGAGGACAACATTTTCATCTTAAAGATGGATAATTAGTTAACAAAAGTTGTTAAAGAAAAGAAAAATGATGAATAGTTACACTGGGATGTCTGAGGAACACACATCTCAATCTGTGTATTAAAGACCTGTTCCTATCAGAAGGAGAAACTACATCATCTCAAGTTTTGGGGTTGGTTCTTGTGGGGAGGAGCATCATGGGGTTTTTCTCATTTGTTTTTTATTTGGGATTTTTTACTTAAAACATTGTAATTAAATAGAGGAAGTTCTATGTGGTGGTTCTCTTGTTTTTGTTTTTAAATCCAGGTGCAGAAACTACAGCAATTAATATTAATATGAATTTGATTATTTGACTCTTCAGTATTTCATTGGATTATGTTGACTTTGTAATTTGATTGCTACACAGATGTAAGCTGTGCTGATTGCATTAAAATATGCGAAGGAAATGAAAAATATTACCAAGAGATGTTCTGAAAACAGTTCTTCCTTGCTAGCTGTGAAGACTTCCTTTGGGGAGAAACAAAAGCAAAGGAAATTAGTGATTATACTCTAATGCCAAGCATCAAGTTAAAAATAATCCCTCTACATGGAAAATAAGTATTTAGACTGTAATACTTTTTTTTCTGGATTAATGTGTGTTATATAACTAATAAAAACTCAACAGACATGGGCTCTATAATATGCTAAAGTATGATATTAAAAAGGTCCGATGCATAAGGGAAGCTCATGCATTAGGCTTGTGCTTCCGCAGTATTTCTGAGGATCATACACATTAACCTTGACACAAAGACTTTGCTATGCCACTGTTGAGGCTCAGTCAGTGCTGTGTGATTTCCAGCAGTGAGTTCTGTGGCCATCATTTATCACACAGTTCTCTTAGACTGAGCAACATTTACCTGTGGAGAACTGAGTAACAAGGTTCTTCCTATCCCTGCTTTTGCGGCCATAAAAAGGTGCACTTGCCTCTCTACTGACTGCAACAGTCACTGAGTGGGTTTCTAATATGTATAAATTCCATGCATGATGTAACACAAAGTGGCCCGTGTGTTCCTTCTGCAAGTAATTTCACCTGGAGCTATTTTGAAAGCATTTTCTGTTCCTAAGTGAATATCGTAAGGGAAAATTTTGAAAAGTGTTTTCCAACTTTGGTCATAGAAAACAAATTTTCACTCACACAGACTAATTCTTCAGTAATATTTATTTTGTTAATTTCAAGGATGTATTTTTTTTCTCCACTGCTTTTCCCACTGCCTGTGCAAGTGCACAAAAGTAGGGAATACAGAAGTAGAGAATATAGGAAATTTAAAATTTTTCATTGTATGTTTTTATTCATTTGAAAATGAAGGGGGAAAAAAAATCCAACAGTAGTAATAATAAGATTCACCTACAATTATTCAGACAACTCATCTCTGTGACTGAATTTGGAAAAGAAGGGGTAGCCTTAGCTGAAAGTTTGAGTTTTCTAGTTTCCCACTCAAATATTCTCAGTGACTTTATAAAGCTTGCTCATGGAAGAAGATTGTAGTCCCCATTTAAAATCCCAATCTCAACGGGGAAACAAGCACAAAATGCATGAAGAGATCTAAAAGATGTTCCTAGGCTGGAGATGTTTTATATTTCAGGGTAACTTGAAGGGCAGCCTTTCCTCTGCAGCAGAGGGAGGGGAGAGCTGCACATAGTCAGTCCTGCTGCTCATCCCCTCCCTGGGAGAAAAAAAAGGAAACTGCCACTTGGGACTCATCCTTATTGAGTTTTATATGTAAACTGGAGTGCCTGTGATAGCACTTTGTCCACA
Organism: Cephalopterus ornatus; assembly: GCA_013396775.1. Lineage (NCBI taxonomy): Eukaryota > Metazoa > Chordata > Aves > Passeriformes > Cotingidae > Cephalopterus > Cephalopterus ornatus. The sequence goes on along the minus strand of VZRE01012409.1, from coordinate 1,363,851 downwards.
GTGAGGGCATCTAAAAATCTGACAGTGCAACTAACAGCTTTAATGTCCTCTTTTCAGCTCAAGCAATCCCTTAGGAGCATTTTCTTAATAACTCAATAAACAGACACATGCATAGACTTTCTAATTGCTGCCACAAGTTCCTCTGCTGTCTAATATTGTATTAAACCATGGTTGTAGGATTTCAGTTACTTATGCAAAAATCACATCTGCAATTGATAGAAATATTTATCAGTGTATTCACTAAAATGAAAAAGCATTGAAGCAAGTAATAACATTTAAAACAAATAGGAAAGCACAAATGAAAATGAAGCATCTGAATAATTACACAATATGTAGTGCAGAATAAGTAATATCAAAATTCCACTTCTGTTTCAAATCAATAACACTGAAATGTGACAGGAACTTGGTGGTGGTGTGTAACTAAAAATCTAATCCATTCAAAATATCTTTGCAACAAACTCATAGACAATAGAATATTTACAATTGTTTCTTAGCAAAAAGCAATCGGTTTCCAGAAGTGATTAGTTTATTTTATAGCCACAATCAAAGAACATATGGAACTAGACAAGAGTCTTATTCACAAGTTAAACGTTTTAATTTACAGAGGAAAGAGAAATAGTGTATCGTAGTATTTTGCAATCACTTCTTGGTCAGGTTTCATTTTGTGTGTGCATGTGGTGATACAATCCTAAAGGATATTTGATAAAAGCATAGGGAAAAAAATAATGTAGAATAAAGCAGACCTGGATCGGCCAGTGTACAGTAGCATAATGGTAAAATGGGAAGAATAACTACTGAGAGCAGTCCTAACGGAAAGCTCTTCTGTTTTTAAGACACTGTATTAAAAATGAATGTTGATGTCCCATCACCTGAAAATACCTGAGAGAAACTAAAAGACATGTTGAAGTGCACTTCTGTGTCGAATTACTTATAGTTCCTGAAAAACACAGAATGTCATCACCTCACACATTGTGCCCTAATGTGTAAAGCCGTATTACCTGCTGACATCAGTTGGGACAGTTTCCCTCAAGTCGTCATAAACCCCAAGAGGGAAAACATTCAATTAATTTACTACAAATCTACAAATCCTGACTACTTTATTATCTTATTTTTTCCTTTTTCTTTTTATTTCCTTTTTATTTTTTAGGTTTTACCTTTTTCAGGAAGATATGGAAATAGCAAAAAAAGAGAGAAACTTTTCAGAGGCAAAGAATCTTTATCTCTGAGAAAGCAGTGAAAAAACATTAAAAGGAGAACAAATTTAGGTTAGATACAGAGATGCAGCATTTAATTTATGTGAGCACACTGGAAATGAGCTTCTCTAGATAATTTAAAAAAGGAAGATTCACATAAGCCCAAGAATAAGTAGGTTTTAAAGATACCATTTGTCCAGTGACAGCAACTTGCTGCTACAACACCATATGACCTTGTGGAATAAACAACTTTTTTTTTTTTTTTTAATTGGATGCAAGACAATGAGTAAGCATCATGAGTGCATACTTCAGAAGTAATTCTGCGGCAAATATTTCTCTGGAAGAAAATAAGAGTGGCAGGGGTTTAGGAATGTATAGAATGTATCCATAGCAAACACAGAGGCAGAGATCCCTTCCAGAGGAAGGGTTTTTTGGTTATTTATGGCTAGCTTGTCTTCTTAATTTTATTTTTAATTCTCTTTGAAAGCCCTACCCTGTATTTAATATTATGCTGTCCCCATCAAGATGAACGCCACTCTGCTGAAAAAGAACACAAACAAAAAATAAATCCTTAAAGAACACAGACAAAAAAGAAATCCTTCAAAGTACCGTATCTTAACTTCAAACTTCACTCCAGCTCTCATGGTTTAATTTTTTCTTCTTCATGGCTGGTAGAATCTGGGATGGGGTTTCAGAGTCCATATAGTCACATAGCTGCTCGGAAGACCAAATTAAAAGATTCTATTCAGGAAAACGATACGCCAAAACCTGGGGTTTTTTATATAGGCAATGCAAGCAGTATTGACAGGCTGGTATAACCTAACTGCTACTGCTACTGCACATCCCCTGAAGTGTGGCTGTTATCCACAGGCCCATATTTACTCCTTTATAGCATGAACTAACACATATAGTTGCAGTTATTTCTCTGCAGACGGCATTGAATTCCTTCATTCTTACTGTGGGCTCAAAATGTTAATTTGGAAATTTACTTTGGACCAGTTAGGGTAAGATAAGTTATTGGACATCAAAACTTAATCATATCACCTTTTCCTGAAGGCAACATTTTCAGAATGAATCTTCAAGTATCTGCCAGGTGACTCAGCTTGAGCCTCTGTACTAATAAACTGCTGGTTTTGCTGTGGTATAAGCAAAGCACAAGAAGTTCAGGGAGTTCCCTAAAAGTATTTTGAGAAGATGCTTTAAAATGTATGCTGGCTGAGCATGTCTCCTCTCCAAAAAAGCCAAATACGGCAACAGCGTGGCAATATGGTGATTAGTTATACCTTTCTATTTTACAGTAATGATTTATGAAGGGCATTTACTTAACAAGCTCCTTTTGAAGCTTTTGTACATGATTGCAAATGACATGTGTGACGTCCAGCAGTCCTTTCTTTTGCATAATGGTCACAGATTATACTTAGGAAGTGCAACATGGAGGTAAAGTGACAGCTCCAGTCACTTAATGAGAAGTTTATTAAGAAACTAGGACTGATTATCAGTTGCAAATTAAGCATAATGTGAGTAATCAGCAGAGACGTCACAGTGGTGCAAGAAAAATGATAAACAGAAGAATGTTCATCCCTATGCTAATCAAAAAGTACCTACAGCTCATTAAAAAATGTCATTTGCAAGAACCAAGGGACACAGAGTTTGGAAAATATGTTTTTGGAAATTGCATTTGGCAATATCACTACACATACCTTTAGACTGTATTTAATATGCCAAAGGAATGTGGGTTTTTTAAAAAAGATTCAATGAATAATCTGTATGATAAAGTTATAATTGCCATATATAAAAGTTTGATTGTATTTTTGGACCACTAGACTACGTTTTTGAACCATCAAGAAAACAAATTGCTTTGGTTTAAATGCATTGTTTTGCCAGTTACAAAAACAATTGTAAAATGTATGCAAAATTCAAGTCACAGTAACCAGTCTCATCATTTGTTCTAAAAAGGATTATATTGTTATATTTAAGTATTAAGTAGTATGATTAGGTTTGACAAACTGCAAACTGCTAGTCTAAGATATCAAGAGCTTAAAATTTTGTATTATTTGAAACATAGCAATAGATAACAACATAGATGTTGTTATAACAGCATAAATATTGTTATCTAGATGACAATGTGGCAGCAGCAGTAATTTTGACACAGTCATATTGTTTTGTTTTCACTGGTCCTCAAGTGCACCTTGTTCTACCACAGGTAACTTTATCCCTTTAACTCCAGTCCCCCAGCTCATGTCCTTCTGTACAATGTTCCGATTCTTTTTTTTTTTCTGGCAGTGCCCACATCATCTGAAATTGCCAGCGAGATTCCTTGATCCTTTTTTGTCTTTTTGCCACGTTTATTACTGAAAAAAGGAATTCAAACTTTCCTCTACTAAGTAAAATTTTGCTATTTAATAGAGTTCTTTGTCAATACCTTTCCCAGATTTTACTGAAGATAACAGTGAACAAAACTGTTTAACTAACAAACTTTTCTGTGGCAGGTGTCATTTGGTGTTCTTTTGTTCTTTGGGGGGTGGTCCTTTGGGGGTTGGGGTTTTTTTTAAGGTTGCCTATTTTAGATCAATTTTATTTAGTGACTAATATATTTAGGAAAGCAGAATAGTATGTCACAACTTATCTTTGGTAAAACTCTCGTAATTTTATCCCATTTTTTGTATATAGTCATGTCTTTGTCAGTCTTTCCCTCAGTGCTTGTTCTAAAGACAGAATCAATGACTGAATCCTGGATTTTGTTATAGGCATTTTTCAGTTAGATTTTTTTCCATGTACATATTGTGTTATTGAGAAATATTTTTCACTTTTTATACTTCTGAGTTCAACAGGGAATAATTATGTCTCTAGTACCCTTATACCAGCCTCTTTGTACCAACCATCCAACACAAAATAACAGATTTCCTGAGTGTTCCTGTAAGCTTTGCTTCACTAAATCACCTTAATATTTTTTGGTGAGCTCAGTAGACGTTTCTGCACTGGCCTATTTCAAATATCAGAATTATATCAAGACCGCCTAGGATTTCAGTTGCTGTGTTTGTTAGCAGGAGAAGGCAAGCCTCAGTGCTCTTTGGTAAGGGGCTAGATTAATTTCTTTAAATTCAACAGGAATTTGGATGTTTTTTTATTTGATGGAAATCAAAATGAGATGGGGCTCTTAAACCTTCCTTGTTATAATTCTTTCTTGAAGCATTGGGGTTGGGAGCTTATATTTCTTTTAACCCTTATTTTCACCTTTTGATTAAAAAAATTAAAATTAAATTGTCTTCAGGTTGTAAAATAGTCAGGTTATACACCTTCAGAGAAAGCAAGGTTCTGATTGCTTCTGAGAATAAAAAAAAAGACATGATGATTCCTAGTGATCTAAATACACTTAGGTCATTTAAATTTACTTATAATAATAAGAAAAAATCTACTGGAAAATGAACTTTTCTTCTGAAATGATGGCAACTTGTTTCACAAAGAAATGTCAAAATAATATTTTTTCCCCAATTGAGGCCAGATGTTTCTGTAAGACACTTATAAAATAAATTTTTAATCTATAAAACAATTTATCCATGCATATTTCATCCCATTCTAGCCCCAAATCTGTTCATTTTAATCAGTGTTCGTCTTTATGACGCTTAGCGGCATTCAACAGATCCAACATGTGACTAGTATGTGGGACATCTCCTTCTTAAAAAATACATGTGAGAGTCTCCAGTGAATGGAGATCCGATAGGCAGAAAAATATGCAGTCAGCCCGAGGCACTGAAACCAATCAGATACGTGAAATATTTACTGTTTCTAGTTTCATTATGTCTAAACAAAGTAACTGCATTTCAATAGTTGCAAGGTTTTCATTTCATGAATCTCTTTTGCACCAGGAATTAACACGGCTTCTCAGCTACTTTGACACTTCTGTAAGTGCCGGTGACTCACAGACACCTTCGGTGAACCAACAAAGATCATGGTGTGCTTCTTTGGTGCAGAGGTCTCAGGCAAGCAAGAAAACAGAAGATGGAATTTGGGGCACATAATCCACAGGGAGCTTGCAGCCTGTGGACAAAGCTCTAAACTAAGCGAAACCAAAAGGGCCAAAGGAGAAAGGAGACAACGCTGGGAATATTGCACAAGTCACAACTCAACCTGTCCAAAGCATTGAGCAATTGTAGCATCTGACTCAATGAGAAAAAATTTAATGGTTTACAAATTGCAACATCAAATTGATGGTGGTAAAATGGCCTAACACCTTGTAGAGGTTTGTGTACCAAAAGATAAGGAGAAATTGGAACGTGAGTTTCCTTTTAAAGCCTTTTAAAGGATATTATTTTCTCTGTCCATAAACAAGCTTCAAGCTCTTGTACGCAGGAGGGAGATAAACCTTGAATTCTCATTGTCTGCTACCCATTCTATCAAAGTCTGGTCCAAGCTACACAAAGGGGATCCTTTGGGCTCTTCCCCATCCTATGAACATTTTCGCAAGTCAAAATGAATGTGAGCTTTATGAGCAAAGTAAACAGGGCAGCACTAATGTTAGAAGTAAATGTTTTCTCCAGTTCACACAAGGATAAACACTGTTAAAGTTTAAATGATAGTTCTATGAAGGCAAAAAATATCATATGACATAGATGCTGATGCTACATCAGGAAGAACTCTTATTGTTTTTAGCAAATTCCTTTGAAGCCTCCCAAGTGTTTTTGCAAACTGACATAATGTGGACAGCATGTCAAGGGAAAACAGAATTGTCCTATTCAGTGATCTTAATGAGATGTCAAAGGGTTAATAAGAAAATTAATTTATCTTTTTAAGCACAAGAAGTAATTAAAGTCTAAGGGAAATCTGTATCATAATTGAAAATGAGTAATGAGCAAGTGGGATGTGAAGGAAAAATGAGTTTGGTAATTAAGACAGGAAGTTCAGTATAACAAGAAGGAATAATGTATTTGTCACCTATGGCACAATTATATCATGTTGATATTAAGTGGGAAAGCTTAAGCTGAAGCAGAACAATGGAGCTGGTGAACGAGGAGGTATTAGATAGTGACACTGCATCCTCAGCTGGCTAAAGAAACTACTTTGGGGACTGGTAGTAGGTAGGCTCCTGATAGCATCAGGGCTTTCAAATTAATGAAACTGAAATGCATTAAAAGAGATTAAATAGCAATTGTATTAGAATTTATATTAAAGCTCCAGAAGTTTTTAGTTCTTTGAACTTTAAGAAAAGGTTCCCGAATTACTCACCAGGAACACCTGGGCGACTATTTTAATAGCATGGGTCAAAATTGCTCTTAATAGCTTTCCCTCAAAGTCAGTAGAGCACCCCAATAGTGAATCTGGTTTATTATATTCCATGTTTCTTATCTGAATTTTCACTCTGAAAGTTTGAACGTGGGAAAATCTCATATCTCTGAGGTATTTATGACGTTATAGCCACTCAGAAGGTACAAAAAGCTTATGTATTGATGGCAGTTGATGCTAATGATGCCCAGGTGCAATAAAAACATGAAAGAAATTTATAGGATTGAATTCTGAAGACAATTCTTGCATTTCCAACACCCAATACAATTTACTATGTTGCTTAGGAAGATACACTTAAGACTCATGCAATAAACCTACAATTAGCTCTGCAACCACTCATTTTGCTTCTTTAATGTGCAATGCATAGCATCATTTCCTTCTGCCTTCTCTTCTAAGGAGGTTTTCTTTTACAGACAAGGTATTGTGTAAAGAATAAAAATGCTAAAGCATACATAAAAGCAAAGAAGATGTTATCAGCCATCAGTTTGCTTGCAAATATAAGAACTATTGTCCTTTTAGAGATCAGAGGATGGTTGGTAGCACTGAAGATGTACACTGTGATAAAGTCTTTGTATATTCTTGAAAATTTCCAGCCTTCTTCTCAGAAGATCAAAACAATTAAAAATTTCATTTAAAATCTCACACAGGAGGTAGATTTTAATTACCAGGTAACTTATTACCACCATTTGAAATCCTCTAGCTACTATTTCCAAGAATAAAATTCATCCACACTTCAAGAAAAAACAGATTAAGGCAGAGACCTTAGTAGGTATGGACATTTATGTTGACTTTAGTGGTACTGGAAGAGAATAGTGCCCTTTACTTAATGGAAGGAAATCAGCTTCATTTTTCCAACCTTCTATTATTCTTTGATGAATTGGAAAAAATACTGAGTTGATGACATCTTTCCTAGTCATAGACTGAACAGTGGAGGATTGACTTGTAGTGAACACAAATCTATGATGAATAAGAATTATTTGAACACAGATATTGTTAAGCACATCAGTGTCCTCTCATAAAGGGTTAGGATAAGCAGGATTGGTTTAGACAAATACACTTATAAAAGAAATCCAAACAGTGAAACTCATCTTCAATAAACCCCATAAAATTAGAGGCTGTTTTATCAAAACCATGAGCCAAAATAAATTACGCAAAGCTAGAAAAAAATAAGGTAACAGTACATAGAGGTTACCAATCAAATTGTTTTCCTAATTTTTTCTAGTCTGTCATTTCAATTAAAAAATATAAAGTTTATGAAGTGTTCAAGAATAATATAATGACAGTTATGTACATTCTGCTTCAAAAAATAAGATTAAAGACAACCTGAAAATTAAAGAATACAATCTATGCTGCTTTTCTCCACAGTATGTAGACGAGCTGAAGAATCAACCACTCAGCAGTTAGAGAAAATTACTTTTATCCTATCCTACCCTGTCTCACCCTATCCTCTCATGTCCTATTCTCCCTCCTCCTGCATGCTCACCTCCACAGTCTCAAACATCACGAGAGCTATGCTTTCTAAACATTTTCACTCAGGTTACATTATTAGTATTCACAAAGCCTCATGTGGTCATGACCTTCCATGTTCCAGTAGCACATATTATATACGCTATAACCACGCTTGTCAGAGGCTTTGGAAAACGGTTGAAAGAAAAGTTGAAGTTCTCCAGCAGAGCTCATAATCCAGATTGATTTGTCTGTAGGGACAGGGAATTTTATTTAACCAGCACATTAAACTATAATTGAAGTTGATCACTTTAGAGCATCTTCCCCTCTGTGAAATGTACCAGTGCCACTTCTCAAAGCTGCACATGCTGTGGATATACATCTTGTGTCCCACGCAGCTCTGCTCAAGGAACACATGTAGCTGAACTGCCTCCAGGTTTATTTATGACATGTATTTTGTCTGGGAAGCTCAAACATAACCTTTCCTGAGAGCTGAAGTGTGATTTAGTTTTCTTGACTCTTCTCTGCCCTTATTCTGAGAGAGGGAAGAGAGTCCCTCAAGAAAGAGATGCCTGCTCCATGTTACAAACATAAACAAGAATGACAAAATAAGAGATGGAGTGCAGCTGCTGAGTTTGGGAGCTAGCTGGGGCACCTAAATTAAATGCTTCCTGTCTCTAAGGAAAACAACAGCAGCATTGCCATTCACACTGACACTCACTGAGCATGATCACAGTCATCTTTCCCAAGTAGGCACAGCAGGCCAGACTGCACTGCTAATGAAGAACAAAGTGCAGGTACATGAAGGGGAAAGGCTTTGTGAGGATGTTGTATTTGGCAAAGTTTTTGATGAGGATAAAAGCTTGTTTTTTTCACATTCCATGATGATTCTTTGTTGGAAACACGCAAAGAATTTCTTATTCATTTCTCAATCAGCCATCTGACCCTGAAACCAAGCACTGGTATCACTCAATTTTGCCTCTTGAATTATCCACCCAGCGCTGCATTCTGTTGTACTCTGTTGACTGTAACAAAGATAATTTTGAGCTGGCAAAGGTAAAATTGTTGCAGTGATACAACACTGAACATGTTAGCATATGTTACTGCCCCTTGTACTGTCACAGAGCAACCCAAGCATTGGTGCTCGAGCTTCATTATCCCTTTTCCTGGCCTTACATCGAAAGTACCTTCTTGCCAAAGGCACTCCAGTCACACAGATCCCTGTGGTGTTTACAATACCCTACAACATGCTTCCTTGAATTATACTGATGGGAAAAAAGTAAAAGCAAAATAGGAGCTGGGACAGTCCCTGAGGGGAAAAAAAAAAGGAAAGTCAAAGCCGAACACGTCCTCGAGCACAGAAGACAAAGGTAAAACCCCCCATATTCTCAGGGATCTAAAGTCCTAAGGTAACCCAAATAATGGTTTATTTCACTACATGAAAGAAAAGGAAAAATATGCGGGATTAATGCCTCTAGTATTGTCAGTGTGAAATTCATGGTTTGCTGACTACCTAAATTACCTGGCACACTGCTAACCCTGATCTTAGCTTCGTCTAGGCAAGCACTTGTCATTAAAGGGGCAATTAATCTACTATTCTAATTTCAAATGAGGTAATGACAGAAGACTAAATGAGATGTGTCATTTAAGGGCTTTCACATTCTAAACCAAGCTAATGTCATGATTCACAATAACATAAATGGAAAAACTCTTAGCAGGCAAACATTCTTGTTAAATACATTGTCAAATAAAGGGTCTGTCTTAAATGTTACACACAGATTAGACTAGTTCTACTAAACTGTAAAATACCAAACAGCCTACTCATTGCTTTAATCATTAACATGGAGAAAATGGTGTCCAGACAGAAAATATTTTCATTTCTGGTCAGAAACACTGTTTTCTTCATTGAAAACAATCATTGAAAGTAAAGCATGCAGTTAGCACTCCATTCTTATTGGGGATATCCTTATTCCTAATTTATTACTGATACACTAAGGATACTAAGGATACACTATGTACCACAAAGGAAAATTCTTGAAAGTTTTTTCCAATTTTATGGAATTTTTCTTACATTATCAGGAACTAATAGTGGTCAAATACAGTCATGGCTTAGTAAAGATGAGGAAATTTGGACTTTCATATCTGCTCCTAAAGGCACTCAGCCAGAGCAAGGAAATAACTTATGCTACATCAATAATTTTTATTGGCAAAACCAAAAAAGAGATAGTAAAACAGTATTCCTTTCAAAAAGTGTTGGTTTGTGCTATAAGTACCACAAATTTTTAATGGATAGAAATGTGTGATATAATTCAATAATATTCCTGTAAAGTAAAGTAAAATATAGTAAAGTAAAATAAAGGATGTACTTTTAATAAAAGAAAGAAAATTCTAGTCTTTCTCTAGTGATAAATTTACAAGAGACTTTTACAGAGAACAGCAAATTACATAGATAAAGCAATTTAGAAAGATATCACTGTGCTATCTCAGTGTGGCACAAGGATCCAACTCCTCCCTGGGACCACTGTGAACAGCCACAGAGCCATGGCTCCTGAGAAACCACCTGAGATCTGCCTCAGCCCCCTCTTTGTCTCCTCAGGTGTGTGATCTTTTTCCTCTTGCTCTCCAGTTCATTCATGGAACACTTAGCACAGCCACAGAGGCTATTTCTACAAACTTGTACAGGAGTTTGGATATGTTTCCTTAATATACCACCTACAAATTTAGAAATTAAATTTAGGAACCATACTTTCAAAAAAAAACAACCCAACTCTTGTTCTTTGCGTTACCCTGAAGTCCACACGAAAATGAAGGAAATTAATTTAAATTTTTAAATACATCAATGCACTTTTAAGATTGTTTTGAGACAGGAGGTGAGGAGATGGCTGCTTTTATCTGGACATAGCTGGGCAGGATGAGATGTTATCCATGCAAGGTTGTAAGCACAGAGTTTTTTTATTCTGCCTAAAGAAAACTCTAAACATCCTAGAACAACTTCATTCTGAGTTTTAAAAATTGCTTTGACAAATCACAAAAACTCTGTTTTAGCGAGAAGTCAGATCTTTTACCAGGAATATCACTAACATGAAGGTTATAACACCTGAGTCCTCATAAAAGACAAACCTCCACTTCCAAGGCCGCAGTTTCAGTTGTTGGCTGTGGTGAGTTATGACTGGAGATTGCAAATGGTGATGCAGGCAGGGTGTTTGTGTGTGTGAAAAAGGCAGGTAATCAGCATGTGATATCATCATGCATTAATTGCAAGAACCCATAAAAAAATTTCTGCAAGCTTGAAAAGAAACAGATACAGCATAGAATTTAAAAGGAGGTTAGAAGAGTGCTGTGGTTTTGCCCTTAAACCAAATAAATTGCAATGAAACATTCAATGGGGCTTCTGCCCCTCGCCCTCTTTGCTCTTTTAAATTTTCTATCCTAGAAAAAAAGGTTGCTGCCCAAGATACCCTTAGGAATAATAATTATAAATACAAATATAGATTTAATTTCATATCTTAGAGATGCCTAGCTAAAGCAAATCCTCCTTTTCAAGTAGATTAACACATTGATTTCATACTCTGCCTTAAAGGAAAGATAAACTAATCCTTCTGTAGGGCATTATATTTGGCAAATCCTCACTTGATCTTTATTTTGTTTCCAGAACAAAATTAGGTTTGTGTGTGTAAATTACTCTCAGTTTTAGTTGTGGTTTATCTAAAAATATGGAAGTCCCCACAACTTGTTCTTATTTAGTAAATGATGAGTTTTAATATCTAAGCAGTAGTTGATGGCATCTGAAAAGTTTAACCGTGAGGAGTGATGTACAAATGAAGATGAAGAAGCAGTGACAGAAAGGCCTCATCATACTCGCAAAAATGTTATTGCTACTCTGTCTAAAGCATAGGATAAATAAAATTGGCTTTGGAACACTACTAGTAAGTAGTTAGGCTACAATATTATTGTGAAATAGGGATAAAAATATTATTCTTTTAATACCGAAACATAGTCAAATTAACAAAAAGTTGGCAAAAAACTTTCAAAGGAGGTGGATCTGTACCAGTAACATTTCACCATAGCGTTGCAAGGCTACAAAGGGCTGAATTACAGGCATCAGCGGGAGTCAAGGTGGGTGCAGTGATCCATCTGCATGAAGCTGCTAGGTACAGTTTGTGTATATTTATGTGTGTGTATACACACGTGTGTATATGTATATATAAAAGTATATATGTGTGTGTGTGTTTATAAACATACATGTTTATGTATACATATGAGTGTATAAATATACATATGAGTGTATAAACATACAGACTATGTGCTTGTATAGGCTACATGCAACTATAGATAAATGCAGATATGCATGTAAATGCATTTATACATAGATGCGGAGATCTAAATACCCCTGTAGTGGATATATATATACATACACACACATATTATGTAGGAAACATATATTATACCTGCATTTCCTAATGAAAATCCTTTTGAGACATTACAGAACAGAAATAGATATTATTTCACCTGGATTAAGCCTAGTAATAAAATAATATATTGCACGCATTTTCTTTTAAGTTATTCTAAGCTTCCTTCACTACCACCTCTGCTTTCTCTACCTGAGAGGAAAAAGTAATGGATATGAGGAAACCACAAATAACAAATGTAAACCGCCTATTTTCTTGTAGGAAATGGGCAAAAGTGACTGTAAATAAAAGAACAATGTATATACTTAGATATATAACAGTACTTATTCTTGCAATGTGATTTTTCTAAATTTATTATTTCTGTGAGAAAATATGACAGCAAGGAGGCATCTAGAAATAGATAATGGACTATCTTCAAAGAGGATCCTTTTATTCCTCTCACAGCAGTAGGTGATAAATGGTTGTAGTGTTAGTGCTTACTATTTTCTTCTGCTGTTTTTTTTTTTTTTTGCAGCATATCTCAAATCAGAGACTAATAGCCCCCCAAGATAAAATACCTTGACACAGCTTCTTTCCATCTCCAGTGGCTGAAGCTATCAAACACCCATCACCAACACAAAATGGGGAAGGATGTAGATATTTTTCTCCTTGACGAGAGTTGTAAATTTATTTTTAGATCATTAAAGAGAATATACTGTTATAATGATATTTTTCTCATAAATATCTGGGGGTTTTTTGGGAGTCTCATTACAGGAATCTTTCTTTGCTTGCTCTAAAGCTGTTCTATTGAACCTCATAAGATGGGAATAGGCAAGGAGCCCACATAGGTCTTGACTGAAGATGAGCAACCCAAGTGTTATAGTGACCTATTTTTTACTTTAGAGATGCCAAATGAACAACTCTCATTCAGAATTTTCACTTGAAACTAGTAATTAACATGTCATTCTAGGGTTATCCTACTTTTTGGAGAATTTTTAAGCATCAGCAAAACCTCTTTGCAGTGAACAGAAAGAAGGCATCTACTTGAAAGGCTTGATTATGGTTCACCCCCTGTTCAAAGTCTGAGCTGTCTCTGACGATTCAGATAGATGGAGAAGGATCTTCTGTTGAAAATAAAGCTTGGATTCAGTGCAGAACTCTAATGCTATGTATCTGCAGGCAAATTAATTTGCATCTTTTTCCTCTGCTCCCTGTCTGTTAGATGTGTGCAGGTTTTGCTTCCTTGTAGCATTTTTGCAAAGACAAGATTTGTGACTTTGATATTCATGATGTCATATTCTTATGCTGTATTGTTTATGGGGATGAGCCAAAGTATGTAGGAGACTTTTTTTCCCTGAGATTAAATTTTATTTAAAAAAATTCAATTAGAAAATTAAACAGGTGAAAATTGCCATGTAAATGAGCAGGGAGCAAGCAAAGAAAGAGCAAATTATTATATTGCATTTCTCTAGAAACTGCTGAGTGGTTGATTGAAATTTTACACAAAAGGAAGAGAATCAGGAAACACTATAGTAAATCTGAGGTCATATATTCTTAGACTTCAGGTTGATTTGGTAAAAATAAGTGATTCATTAGAAACTTATTTCCACAGCTCTATGATACTGCTTTAGGTTACATGTGGGACAGTTTTAGATTGGTATGCTGCACCCCAGTAAAGAACATATAAAAAAACTAAGCACAACCATTCTTAAATCCAAAACATTTTTTGCTATATTTCCTCATTAACAGTACTTCCTATAAATCTCAGGAACTTTCAGCTGAATGATAGATCAGTTTCAATTGAAAAGGGTTGTTTTCCTGTAGTTTAGACTACATTTGCAAAGGGAACTGTGATCAAATTCCTGAAGAATGGATTGCAAGAAAAAGTTAACAAAGGCATTCACTTACTAATCACCGAATAGAAGTTGACTGAATAATCAAATATTGAAAAAACCCCTTAGAAATATCTGGGTCAAATCATGTTTCACATATGGCCTGAGAGCAATGTTCTTCCTTCTGTGGATTGCTCACTGCCATGGAAATCTGTAATTTTGCACTGCACCATATCAAACACAGGTGACTGCTGGCTTCTAGGCCAGGACCAGTACGTGATAAGATATGGCATCTGCTATTTTTGATCTTAGAATAAAAGATGAGGTTTTTTTTCAAAACAGGAATACTAGGTGCCTGAAGTCCTATATGGTGATAGTCAGTGTGAATTTCTAGTTTAATTATACTTTCTTAATCAGACGTAATATTTTGAATGGAAATAAAAAAATTATTCCCACAAACCTTATCTTCTACTGGAAACTGGCTTCCCTTATATTTGCTTTTGAGTAATTTCCTCTTGGGAAAATTTTGATGGATTTCTTTCTCATGACAAAATGTACCTCACTTCTTCTCTAAAGAGATTTTAAAAAATTCTCCCTGAACAGCTACAAGAAGTTTTTCAAAGAATCACGGAGTGGTTTGTGTTGAAAGGGACCTTAAAGATCGTGTAGTTCCAACCACTTCCACTAGACCGGGTTAGTCCAAGCCCCATCCAGCCTGGCCTTAAGCACTTCCAGAGATGAAGTGTTCACAACTTCTCTGTGCCAGTGCCGGTGTCTCACCACCTGCCGTGCTGCTGTTGGTTATGGTGACCACTTGAATGAAAACTGGCCTATATGAACAAAAGCTTTTGAAAGCTTTGAAGGAAACATACAGTTGGAAATAAATTAAAACCAATCGTATCCCTTTTTTAATTTCGACTGAAAGATTGTCATGAAAGACAAACACGATTTATCTTTTGAGATGGGAATCTTAGCAAGGAAGGCCTTCTCTGCAATTTTGACTAGTGAATTACAATCTTCAAAGGGTCCAGTGTTGTAGCCATGCCTAAAGCTCTATACATATAGGTTGAAGAGTAATTCTATCAGTGTTTTATACGTCAGTAGCTACAAACATGTGAGTCAGGCCTATTCTATACTATAATTCACCTTTTTAGGTGTATATTGTCTCTGAACTTATTTTTTAATGTAAAAAGCTCTAGTAGGTTCTACATGTTCCAAAACCTTAAAAATATATGTTTCACAAGTTGTAATGATAGTGGGGAGATTTTTTTTTATTTATTATAAAGAATAATAATTTTCCTAAGATTATTTTCTTTCCTTCTTTTTCTCCTTGGCATCTTTACAAAGCCATTTGAGAACAGAACGTTTAATGAAACAGCAAGGAAATTTTGCTCCTAAGAAGCATTTTTTTGAGTATTTCTCAATCAGCAACAAAGATGTCTGTGACTGTCTTTTCTACTGGGAGTATCACCTTCTGTGTTTACACTTGAGCCCAGAAACTGCAGCTTGGTGATGCGTGCTGCTCAGAAACAGACACATTATGTTGTTTTTATTGATAGCACTTGAATACTTTTTCACTTCCATATGGACAAAACACACCTCAGATTGCCAGATCCTGCTGTGTGCACTAGGTTGTAGACCCAGCTCCGATATTGTTTTCCTCATGTCTAAAGTAATTCAAGCACATTCTCCACATGAATCACACTGTCCGTGTTGCTTCACTGATTTGGAGTGTGACACAGTATATATATCAAATGCAATTTAGATGGTGTGTTTTGATATGTCATTGGCACAGGAACTAGGAACAATAGAATAGCCATAACAGGACAGAACCAATGGCCCATCTAGTCCAGCATCCTGCCTGAGGCAACGGTTGCACGCTTCGGAGGAAAGCATGAAGGCCTTGGCATGCACACAGAATTTAACCAGGGAAAGAAATTGCTTTTTGATTCTGTCTGTTGCTCAACTAATGCTACAAAGCATGAGCATTACTTGTCCCTGTAATTGTTATCCTAGTCAGTGGAACTGTGTGTGATAGTCTAATTTATAAATGTCTGATCCTTTTTTGAAATGTGCCACGCACCATTATGAGGGTTACTGTGAACACATATGCGGTGTTGCTGAAATGAAGATTAATTTTTTTCTTTCCATCTATTTGCTTTTTTAAATGATAAGAATCTATCAGCAGGTGGTGCTGTTGCAGAGATCTGTGTTAGTTCTGTGCAACCCAACATATGGGCAATTAATTCTTTTAAGGATGGTCTATTGTCAGATAGAATCCATCCCTTTGGTTTAACGAAGGCAATATCAGAAGAGTTGACTCCCCTTCTTAAAGGTGGCTAATTTATACATTTTTATATCTTCTATTCAGCTGCTGCTTATGTTCAGTGCCCATGAGCTAGCAAGTGTTGCTAGCAAGTGTTACTAGCAAAAATGTGAAGTTATGGATGTCATGTGGAAATTACTTTGCTATGTCTAAGTGGGTGAATTGAAATTTTGTGTTCAACAGACTAACTAGATTATTTCAATATTTTGCTATATCATAGCAATGAACAACAGAATTCTAACATAAAGGTTAATCTATCAAAATGTGCTTTCTACCCTATTCCTGTCTTGGAGAAATTAAAAATCATATAATACCATGTATCATAGCTACAATAGCCTCTAGGTTGTAGCTATTTTCATTTGCTTGATCTGTTCCTCTATGAGAGCTGACACCCTCATCCAGCTGTGTCCTCCTCCTTCTACAGTCAGCACAAGGAAACATCTTCTCCTTCCTCCCCCAGCTCAGTGAATGATCAAAAATCACCAGTGGATTGATTTGAAATGAGTGTCTGAAGGACAAAAGTCATTCCCTTCTACTGATACTACCACAAAGCAACTCTGTGGAGGTGTGTGGGGCAGGTTAAAACCTTCTGCAGTCTCTTGAGCTGCTGTTGTGGGATCCATCAGAACCCATGTGTGAGAGTACTATGTCCTGGAGCTCACTGTTTTATTTCAAGAAGAATGTTTGCTTGAATAATAATCTGGTGAAATGGGAGAAAAATCCCGCTGTAAGGACACAACTCAAATTATAAATCCAAAGTATTTGCAATCAATCCTCTTTCTATATTAAAAGAGTCATGGAGATGCTAAATTATTGTCCAGCATCAAGTAGAAGGATTGGAAAGAAAAAAAAATTACTTTCTAACCAAACCTTATGCCAGCAGTTATACAGACACAGATTAACAACATGCAGACTTGTAAAAATTACTGTAAAAATAGCAACCAATCTGCTTTAATTCATTCAAGTCACAACTGTGAAAACAATGATTATCAAATTCCCTATATATTTAGAATTCATAGTTTTCTAGATGATCTAGCATCTGGTAGCAACAAAGTTAAATGAATAGAAGAATCACAGTAATTAAGCTGTGTGAAAAAAACTAAGTTTACAGAATAGATACAATATACATGAATTTCATAATCTGCAAGAAGGAATGCCAGACTGAGAGAATTCATTTTTTTCCTGCCACTGTCTGAATCAAAGTGAATCTTGGCCAGAGAATATTTAAAGACTAGCAAATCTTCACCAGTCACAGGCTCTCATCAAATGTTGATTTCATGTCATATTTAACAGATAATTTAACAGAATATAACTAGCGAGAGGAGACACTTAAATGATTTGTAGATCTGATTTGGACAAGTCTATGCTAGACATAACTTGCTAGATCTAAAGGGATCTCATTACACAAGATGATGCTAGACAAAACTTCTTAGGTCTATATAAACTGAGCCAATCACAAGAAAGATGTTTTTTTACCGTAAACACTGCACACTGGTGATTGATACATCTTTGGTTGCATTGCAAGTTCTGTTGCTCGACACATATAGTGAATCTTTTACTATAAACAAAGTGAAGTTTGATTTTGACTCCTGACAATGTGGGAGATACAGAAATGCAAACATCCTTTCCTTTCTACTATGCAAAAAGCTTTTGGGTTTGTTCTGCTTCAGGCATGCAATCCTCTAATTAATATTTGAAATTTTAAAATACGTGCAGATTCAAATCTGCACTTCAAATCACGCTGGTGTAAGTCATGGCACATGTATTTATTCCTCTAATGATAATTCAACTATCTTAATAAAAAGTAAGTCTTACTAAAATTTTGCTAAATTCTTTATATCTATAATAACTTCCGTCTTCTTTCACATTTCCCTTCTATCCTCCCCACAAACTACACAAAGTAAGGAGTGTACTCCTCTGGATCCTTTGAACAAACATATGCATCCCACAAAAATCATATTCAGTTTAATTTACAGGCATTTTTTAGACACAATAAAAAACTTCATAGGAATATGAAGTTTAGGAGAAAATGGACTCTTTTTGGTACTTTTTTTCCACTTTCCCTACCTCTAGTAAATATTGAAGACCTTAAATAGTCACTTCTGATGCATAGTCCCTCCCATCTAATGCTGAATTTTCTAGGGTCTCTACATTGTACTGTGGATAGATGTGTTATGACATTAGACTATTTGGAAAAGACCATTAGAGGAAACCTGTTTCATTTTATACTCTGATGGAGTAGTTAAGAACATTGTAGTCCAAATTTTATTATTAATGTTCCTCGTAAGATCTGTGATTTTTTTAAATATATATATATAAATATATAAAAATATATAGAGATATTTATATTCGCAGGGTTTTGCAAACACATTTTATATGGACATAAATGACGCTTTCAAAAAAATAAGTATAGCAGGTTTTTTATTCATTTTGTTCTCATGAAGGATTATCCTTGATATGAGTTAAAGTTTAGTTTAAACTCCAGTCTTCTGATATTTACAGAGATGCAGATAATAGACTGTTATTCCCCAGGGTATCACTCTGATTAAATTGCACATATATTACTTTTTTAACAGCTTTTTTAATTACTGTTTAAATGTTACCTGTGTAACATTATTTTTATGTCAAAAATCTTTCTACAACTGAAGCTGGGTGATCCCCTGGCTTCAGGTGTTTTTGATAGTCCCATGCTTATGAAGTAAAAATAATGTAACCATCAGATGTTTATTAAAATTTTGTTACTGACCCCATCCACTTAAACCGTATCGAATATCTGTTTCACAGGCAAGATTTCAGAGGTGGCATTTTTTATTGCTACTTTGTGGTATCAAATTTAACTCGTGACTTACCATTGAGGATTTAATGTGATATTTATGGAAGGATAGAGCCTTCATGTTACTGTTACAATGACTGGGTTCCAGAGGAATCTGTTTTTAACAGCTTTCAGACAGTGACATCTGGCTTTTATAGCAATGTTCGAGTAGCTGTGGTGCTTGAATGGTGGCAAGTTCACCATCTAAGCTTTTGCAAAGATTAGATGAGCTTCGCTGCAAACTCCATTTGGCAACATTGCACTTTCCCTCTTAGAAGAAATACTAAAGCTGGCTCTCACCACTGACTTGCTCAACAAACAAGGTACTTTGTTACCACAATTAATTTCAGTATAGCCTAATTAACAGTTATCGTCCATCTCCTTCTTCCTCCTTCAGCATTCAGAAGACAGATATTCTGACCATTGTTAGGATCAAGATTGCTTCTCAACAAATCACCTTCCACATCACCTCTTCTCCTTCTGTTTGAAAGAGTTTGAAATTCACGACTTGCTTTCAAGAAAAGAAAAAGAAAGAAAAAGAAAGAATATGATTAGTATGTTCCATGCAATAGTGGCATATGAGACTCAATTTTCAATGATCAAACTCTCCCCATGATATTCAGTGGCACTGATCTGAAGCCACAGTAATCTATAGTGATTTCTCTGTTTCTGGTGTGACTAGATTCTTCCATATAATGTTTGAAAACATGGCAAGGAAAATTCTGGCTTTGATGGATCAAGAAATAAAGTGGTTTACTGCTTATTTTTTGAATTGGAGACACTGTTGCCTGACTTGATGTTCCTCCCAAATGCGTAGTGTAAGTAATATACAGCAACACTGAGCCATCTTTAGGACACAAAGAGGCCCCACTGCACCACAAACCCTCCCCAGCTTTGACTGGTAAATCTCTGCATTTATACTCTCATAAAAGATCCTTTACTGGTTTAAGGAAATAGTTTCAGATTCCTGTTATATTCAAATAAATGATTTTACCTCTTTTTAGATGAAAAGTTCTGCTGCAGTTGAAACAGAAGCCCCTCACTGGTCTTCTTTAGTATTACCCTTTGTTGGATTCACCCACATTTCCACATACAGTCACATAGCTGTTCTCACTCCTAATTTTTTACATTAATGAAAAATGAAATTTGCTTTAATCTTCAAATTTAAATCAAAATTATTTTTAGTATAAATTGTATACACAGAATTCATTAATCCTCCATGACATCTTTTCATTGAGCATTAACATAACAAAGCAGAACAAAAGCAGCTGGAAGAGAATGGTTAAGAATTTCCTTGCTGGAGAATTCGAAAAGAGGCAGCTGTAGATCCCGTGGATATAAATGTCATTTTCTTCTGAAGCTATTAAAATTATTTTTGATAAGAAGAGAGAAGAGAGGACCAGAGTACCAATATATCCGAAGATGGACAGCAGTTGGGTTCCATATTTTGTAATTCCACAATGACATTTTATATTTGCTTCAGTCTTACTTTTAACTACTGTACAACTCATAATGATGAATTTTGTATTTTTAAGAGGCCTACAGCAGAAAAATATCTCATCTTTGTGTTCTAAGTGCAGAAGCCTTCTAGATTTCTCAGGAGTTATGTTCAGACTTGCAGAGTTTAGAAATGCTAATACAGCCTCCTTGGTTTAGTAGCCCTAGTGGCAGAGCTATGATAAATAAGGAATCAATAAACATGTTTGCTCTGGTTCCAGACCTTTAGGACAATATTTGGAAGACCTTTAGAACAATGTCTTTGCTTCAAGTGTGGTTTTTGGTTTGGGTTTGTTTTTTTTTTTTTCATTTTTATTCATAGGGCATATCTCAAGTAAGTTTCATGAAAACTACATCCACAATCAAAATGGGATTTTCCTGTCATTTTGTATTGTATTGAATACATGTTGTAAAATGCCTCTGTACTGCACAAGGTCTCAGTTTTATAACCAAGTGACCTTCAGGGGACCAATATACAAACAATGGATTTGTTGCAAGACAGGTGTTTAAGATAGCCAGTGAATATTATCCTTGAGCAATGGTTATCTTAGTGGAATGATAAACTGTATATTTTATTGGTTTATTATGCATATAGAGCTATGATTACACTTTGGTGTATAGCAAGTCCTATAAATATGCTAAAATGAATATGCTATTTAAATGAATAAATACATTTTTTGCAATTGCAGGCTAACCTATTACTAGAGACAGTTTATAAATACACTGAGGAGTATGTGAGCTTGTGAAGAGCTCAATAGAACATTGCTCTTTCCTAATTTCATGTGCCTAGTTTTTCCTGCCCATTTCATATTTTACTGATGCATTTTCTATAATGAGTCAACTTTAGTGTCATCTGAAGGTTAAACCTTACATCTCTAATATTATAATTAACAAATAAAATACTTCTTAATATGTTCTTCTGTCTCCTGTATCTCTGCACTGAAGTTTGACACACCATGTTAAGGTGTAGTCTTTTCAGGTCATCAATCAGAGGTAAGGTAAGTAAAGCTTCATTAAATGCTTCTGACAAATTTTTTATTTGTAACTTCCAGAAATTCAAGAATATAGCCAAGTGATGTCTGCACATCCAGACAAGCTCTTTTCAAACCATAGTTTTCTAAGCAGTAAGTGGAATGAAAATAACACAATTTCTTCACCTGGAATAGCAGAGTACTCACAAGGGAAGGGGGGAAAGGGCTTTTCTATGACTCCAGCACAAGCAAGAACCTCTTTGTAAGCAGAATTTCCTGTTCCTCTATAAAATATCTTGTGTGGATGCAGTTAGTTTTAACATCTCAGTATCTTATTTGAGAATATCTGAGGGGGACAGATGACGATAAGAAAGCAAGTAGGAATATGGCAGGGAGTTGGCAGGGAAATAGTGTAGTTTTGATGAACTCCAGCATTTCTGGCAGTATAGACTTGTGCCTGATGTCAGCCCTTCGCTTTCTGCCATTCATAAGCACTGCTGGGTGCATAGTGCAGATAAGTTTACTTCTGTGCAGAAGGGAGACTGTTAAATGAATGTAAAGAAAACATGCTCCATGGAAGAGAGATTTCATGCTTTTTTTCCAATTAAGCTACTCAATAAAAAGGATATAGAAATGGCCAAATTTAACATTTTAAGAATTGAGTTCCAAGCTGTATAAAATGGGATCTCTGATAGCTTGGACTTAAAGAAGCTTCATCATCCTGGGAGTCTGGGTACCAGACAATGTATCCTGCTGTGTTAATGCAAACAGAAATCAATGGCATTTTAATTTAATGCGACAGATTGAAACCTATGATGGCTGAGGAGTGCCATTTGAGATACTTCTGTGAGGGGATGGCTACCCCTGGTCTAAGTGCAGAATGGACAGGCAAAGAGAATTGCTGTCATTATCCATCACAGGGTAATCCAAGAAGGACCATCAGCTTTAACATGTACAGTGAATGAAAAAAAAAATATACTTGACCTAGGCTACAGTGAACTTTCTTAGAATTTTGTTGAACCTAGCATTGCATGAAAAAAGGAAAGCACACATCCCATGATGATCCTGTACAGGTTTATTTCTTTTTTCCTTCACAGATTTCACAAAGTGTGACTTGTTACTTAGAGAGAGAAAGTGCAGTTCAATTTACTGCCCCTACAAAGTACAATTTCAAGTTCAAAGCATCTTTTCTGGAGTTTACAGGACTACAGCAGAAAGAAAAGCAGTGTCAGGTGGTTTTGATTTGTGATTAGCTGAGGTACCCACATGTTTGAAAAGAGAAAGATCCACAGTAAGTATGATTTAAATAAGCAGAGGTGACCATGTTTCCCTCTCCAATAAAACTTGTCTGCCTGATCCATAATATATTTTTATTTTTCCTCTACATAATAGGCAACAGTGTTTCAGAGATTAACAAACCGAATCATTCCAGACAAGGAGTAAATATTTATTTATACCTAACATTTATACAACATTCCTCATCCACAGTGAAGAAATATTTAGTTAGGTAAGCATTACTACTCTGATCCTATGAAATAAAACAAAATACTGATTTATTCACTATAATAATGGAAATAAATAATGGAGCTCAGGTCCTCTGATTTCCCATCCCATCTCTACACACTAAAGGCTTCAGCTATTTCTATATGCTATTAATATTTTTTATTGCATCCTGAAATCAACCAGAGGTTTGTGTCCCAGCTTTCTGGCCTCTGTAGAAACACATAAGAAGATACTCTGTAATGAACACTGACTGATCAAAAGCAAATGCTTAGCTTCTGTAGTAGTTCTTAGTTTTGATTAAGCTTACAGCACTATGTCTAATCTATTTTTTGTGAAACATAGTACTATTTACCAAGTTCTGAAGGAAAAAATAAATTAAATTTATATGAATGCACTGATGCACAATAAAATCACATGTATTTTACTAGAGATTCCTTGTGTAAAAACCAAATTGGTTGCATTAGCTTGAATCACATTTCAAAATAGGCTGCTTTCTCTATTTTTGATGAAACAGGAACAATACTGTTTAAGCTTGTAAAATATTATAGAATATACTCTTAATTGTAAAAAGGCAAAGGTACAGAGATGATGAGGTCAGAAAGTGTGGTTAATATCAGAGGCAATTTCTGTAAGGGTCTCAACCTGACTTAAAATTTTAAAACTGAAAACATTATAAAACTGAGATCATATTTGTAAATACTCTGAAAGGTACAAGTTAAGTCATTCTACACTGAACAGTTTTAAAAGCATACTGATACCAACTTTCTATATAGATATAAGCTTCATACATGGACAAGGCTAAATATCCATGGTGAGATCAATATTTGATATGTCGATTAAAAGTTTCAGATAAGAAAGAAGATTTTTAAAGGTGAAAATAGCTCATTAAAAATAATTGGGTCACTAATTTGATATTTATGGTCTTGCTAATAGTGAGAAATATCTAGTTCCATTCTTCTTAAGTACTGGAAAACATATGTTATATTTTGTACTTTGTGTAAATTGTCCTTCTTTTTTTGTTCTGATTAAGAGTAATTACTTTTTTTATTTTCACCCTTTCTTGTATTAACTCTTGATATCCAAGTCACAAGAGGCACTAATTAGTTGTGATAAAGCAAAAATATAGCATATTCATATTCAGAAGTGACAAATCACCAGGACAATCATTTAACCAGGTTCTGGGGTCAGATTCAGTTTTAATATCGCTGGATATGTTGTTCTGAGATTTATGCCAGGGGAGGAGAGGTGAGTATTACTTTCAAGATATTTACCCAAAGTAGGCATGTCCAGGATGACTTTGAGCAGATCAAAAAGGTACTACAGCAAAAAAAAAAAGTCCTAGCAAAAACTTCAACCTAACTCTGCATAATCTTTGAAATCTACATGAATGTTGCATTGGATGCACTGCAACCAAGTTAAAATCTTTTCATTCTTTCCCATTTATCATCACATTAATCCCTTCTTATATGTGCTGTATGACATTAATGAGCATAAAAGGAGAAAAAGTGAGTCCACGCAAGCAGCACCTCTGTTTCCTCTACATGTGCAGAGAACAAACACTGTGTTAGTGTGGACCATTGGTTGGTGGATCCTGAATAGGTGGAGCCAGAGTGTTTGTTGTTGAATGTCCACAGTTACATACCAAAACCATGGCATTTATGTATGCAGGGAGAAAAATCTGTTTTCAGCCATGGCTTTCCAGAGGACATATCAAGCACTTAGCTGAGTTCCAAGTCCCTGGCACCGAACAAATTAAAGTACCAAAATTACTGCAACAGAACTGATTCATACTGAGGGAATCCTGCCATGATGTTAAACCTTGACTAAAGGAGAAGACAGAAGGCATCTGATATCATTTTTAAGACTGGATGACAAATCCCCTTGTTGTAAAGCAATATGCTTCCTACTGGAAATACCAGTAACTGGAAACAAGTCGGAAATAACTGGAAACAAGACCTCGGGAGAGTCTGCTGCAACTGGACTGTTGAGGTTTTCTTGTGCTTAAAAGGTTGTAAAACAAGGCACAACCTCTCTGTCGAGGCCAGTGTGGCATTTTCTCTCTTTGTTCCTGATACCACAGGGCCACAGAAATGAACTTTATTCCTTGTGTGCTCACTAAACCACTTGTAAAGCATTTGGGCAACAAATAAGCCTGAGACAGGTGTCAAACACAATTTCTTACCAAACTCTTGTTGATCCCAGGTAAATACCAAAGGAGAGTCTAAAGTTCTTCTTGCCCTCTAATGTCTATATATTAATGTATAAAAAATATTCTGAGTAAACATTCAAGTAGTTTTGTATACTGAAGATGGGATCCTCTGAAATTTGTTTATCCTGCACGTTATGGTCATTAGTGAAGTTTTTTAAAACCACAACATACACTGTTGAGAAGGCAATAAATATCGATTTGATTTGTACATGTGCCCCTATAAAGTGATATACTTATCTATAATTTTCTTCTGATATTTTTTGTCACAACAGCTGGAATTTGCTCCTAGATTATGGTCTGTTTACTTTTTTTCAGTCATACTATGATATCAGTGATGAAACACATAGGGCTTTGCACATAAGAGATGGTTTTGACTCAGAAGTTTTGTTAACGAAATTACCAAAAAATGAGGTTGACTAAAACTAAACTTATTTTTCCCCTCATATTTCCCTCATGTGCAAAACAAAAATCAAAATTGAAATCTCTTCCATTTGGACAAAATGTTCTACTCAGTCTCTCTATATATTTATTTATTTGTCTCTCTCTGCATCTGTTGATTCTTGTTTAGCACCATATTAAAAAAAAAGCATGTAACAATGAATGCTTATATTAAAAACATAGTAAATGGATCATTCTTATTCCTCTATCCCATTGTTAGAGTACTGGGATGTAGGAGGATCCAGTTCATTGCCTTCCTCAGTCTGAAGTAATTTAAATCTGCATGCAGAGTATTGGATGGGTTTGCTTCAGTTGCTTTCACTGGAGATATTTCAGTTCAGATACATTCATCCTGTGGTCCTTTAAATTGAAAGTTGGGACATTTACTTTTTTTTTGTACAGCTGTGCTACAAAATACTAGTAGATTGTGAAACTACCAGGACAGAGGCATTGTCTCGTGATTCTTTGCCATTAATTGGTTAACATGATCCTTAGCACAATTTGGGCCTGTGGCAACTTCCAGGTGTTGCTGGGATTAGATGCGAGAGGCTTCCCAGTGAAAAGATTGGATCCTGCCACCATTTTCTTTGAAGATAACAGAATTTAAACATGAGGATACAAGCTATAAAATTTTCTTTTGGTTGAGATCCGTTTTGATTAGCAGCATTCCTCTAAGTGTGAAGCGTGCCATATTCATGTGTCCAGCCAAGCTGAGGGAGGAGGAAAATGGCCAAATTTTAGACGCTTTAATTTTGCCTGAATCTTTTGCAAAGAGGAGACAGAAGACACCTTAACTCAACTTTGTGAAGGGTTCAAATAAATATAGAGGACACAGAACACTTGAGATCACGCCTCAAACAATTTAATTTACATGTTGGCAATTGTGACCATGAAGGTTTTAACAGCCTTTCCTTGTTATTTTTTTTTAATCTGTCTCAGCATAAGGAGATTGTGTGTACTGTATTAGATATTCTGCACACTCTGTATACTCATAATGCAGAGTTTGAAAGTAATGGCCACCAATCACTCATCAGAACCATTAGCCTGGTGTGACAAGACCATAAATATACTTGTTTGAAGATAGATAGACCCTTTCAGTTCCTAAAGCATGTCAATAAAAACTGCCTCTAACATTGTAAGCCCATGTTCACAGAAAAAAAGGACTGATAAGCATTGAAACACAGTGGAATCAAAATGCCAGTGAGAATCTGTGAAGCTTGCATAGATACTTTTGCCTGTTATTGGTTTGACTTAGTTAATGATAATAAATTATTTCTAATGCTTTTCCTGAGTCTTGCCATAGACTTCCGGGTGAGGGAGAATAAATATGCCTCAAAACACTGTCACAAATAAGACAGTCCTCTACGAAGAACGAGCCATCGATTCTGTTATGTTTTCATTATTTTGACATTGATCATAAAAACAAGCCCAGCATGAGTTTGGTGATACCCTCACATTTAGATATAAACCAGAGCATAATTCCCATGAAGGTATGTATTGTTCTAGAGAACAAGGCAGAATATATGAAGAAGGCACCTTTAAAAAAATCCAAATCCAGTTTATGAATGGAAAATTCTAGATTGTTTTATTTTTTGTTGTTTTAATAAAGTTATCCTAATAAAATAATTATGCACATTATTTAGTCATTCTTTTTTTTTCAAGAGATACTGCAAAATTCTTGAAGATTTCTTGAATAAATGGAAAAAAATTTTTGTGAAAGTGGAAAAGAGACTTAATAACTATTTTTATTACTTCCAACTGAAATTAAAATTAGTTTTAGAGTAAGCATTTCAATCCTCAGAAATATTTACATCTTTTAGCAACAGTATATGATACTTTAGAGATGCAGTCAATGAGTTGTAGAAGATTTAGGTTTGATTTACAGAAGAGGTATTGTGCCAAAGCCATCTTGATATCCGAATCTCACCGTTCAGTGAATGCATGCATGACATGCTTGTTCTCAGGTGTGCTTACTGCATCATGAGTGCTGGTGACAGCAAAAAGGATTAAATTTTTCCTTTTTATTGAGCAGACAAAGTGAAAGGAAGAAAAGTTATGTCCCTATCATCATTTTCTAAATGTAGGGGCAAGTTGTTCGTCATAAATGAGCTGCTGTGTTAAAGGAAATGATAACTTCTGATTTTGGTAGGTAGCAATTATGACATCTAATACAATATAATAATTCTACAAGGGGCACACCAATGTTATTTTAATCAACTACATTTTCTTTCATATTACGAATTTATCAACCAATTTAATTTTCAATTTAGTGAAAACAATGATTTGTATCAGTAACTCACAGGGTCATTGGTATTAAGAAGAGAATTGTGCAATAGCTGTTATTAGTTATGTACTGTTTTGAAACCAGCTGGAAATTTCACAAAATGTTTTGGAGTGTCATGAATAATACTTAATTTTTAACTTGTTGGAATAATTTTTTTTTCATCTAAATTGTATCTGCAGTGTTTTAAAATCTTAAGAGTGGAAAAGCGATGCAGCTTACATTCATTGTTGTAGTTACTACAACACAAAATGACATGCTTGTAAAAATGGGTCTAAACTGCAAAATTTAAAATACTCTCTAACCAATTAGAGCATGTTTTTGAGATACATCCAAAATTTGTAAACATGGAAGATAGAAGATTTCAACACTCAGAACATTGAAGAAAACTCTACTAGTTTTAAAAGCCTCAAAAGGAAATATTCAAAGACAATGAATTGGAAGAAATTTTGGATTGTAAGTTCAAAACCAGATAACTTTTACTGCTACATAGAAATTTTTAATTATACTTTACTTTTGTCCCTCTTCTTGTAGTATTTCAGTCAATTAGTTTCAGATGATAAAACAGAAAATCCAGGTTGACTTCATAGCTGCATAGCATTTGCCTTTCAGGTTTCCCCTGTTTGAACTTTCTCCCGCATTTCGAACAGGGCAAGCTCTGTCCTTTTTGAACTGACAGATACGTGAATATCTAAAGCAATTGTGACTACAAGCTTAATTTATCATGACAATAGTTTACATTTATTGTTATAAAGACCTTTTAAAAATTAAAACAAGCTTTTTGTTTTGAATTTTCATACATTTTTGTGCCTTATTGTTCATTCTCAAATTCATTAGACTGGAAGAAATAAATCTTATGGTCCACCGTAGATAAATTGGCTGAAAGATATCAGAGATTCTGATCCATTACCAATGTAACTGGTTGAGTATTTTCTGTTTCTAGAGGAACAATCTTTATTTCATATTCTTCTACTCAAAATGTTTTACTTTCTTTGCTCCAGGCTATATAGACTTGTCCTAAGGAAACAAATGTGGGGGGAGGTACTGAAGAAATTGTTGGTTGGACATATTCCTTTTACTTTCTGAAACACAGACACTTTAATTTGTCCTTGTCTCTGTTCTTCCCAACAACAAAAAATGCTAGTTTTGTCCCTTGCAATCACTGGTATTAAGGAATGACCTTCTTTGTGTCAGAATCATCTCCCTTCTTAGAGAGCCCACAGCTGTGAAACCAAAACACTGGCATTTAAAAGATGTTAATGTAGGGTGGAGTGAAGCATGGTTTTATCCTAAACCACTAATGTCCAATGTTAATCTGATTTAGTGTACTGAATGTGATTAAAACTGATTATAAATGAGAAGCTTCTACTTCATTCAATCCAGAATTTTAACCTCTACTGCACGGGATTTGTACTTTTCAACAATTCCTCATTTTAAATCACCTTGCACATATTTGGTTGTGCAGAGAAGAAAAAAAAGGACAAGTCGTCCTTTCACAAAAGAACCGTAGGTTCAGAGATGTCATATGCTCATTTTGCATATAGCCACATATGCATATTTATGTGACTTAATCTTCCTCTTTTATTTACCCTTTGTTATAGGAGAAAACAAAAGCCAAGGGTAAAAGGGATCAAACAACCAGCCATTTTTAGCAACTTGTAAATGATTTAGAAACAGGTTGTCCTTTCTATGCTCAGGCCATAGAAAAGGGAGTGACACATCTGGTTGGGGCTCCCTTGCTCCAAGGTCTACCCCACGCAGAATGAGAGCTGACTACACCTTAGTGGACTACAAGAAAAGCAGAACACAAGTCTACCTTGACTTCCTCTGTCATTTATTTTCTTTCATAAAATGAAATGACAGTGCACTGAATCCCTCAGTCGCAGATAATCAAAGATGACTTAACTCCAAAAAATGAATTCTCAAGTCACTCAGATTCTTTATTTTCTCTTTAGTAAATAGCAGGTACAACCAATTTTGAGCCCCATGAAATACATTGTCTTCTAAAAGAAAGTACTTCAAAATTCAGACTCTCAACCTCATTTGTTAAGAGAAAGCATGATATTTCTTTTGGGTTTTCTGCCATGTCCACTTTCAGTAGTTGATCCTCTGACTTTATCCTTTATGTCATGGCTGTTGCAGATTCTTAGATCTCTGCTATCTACTCTCAGCATTCCCAATGCAAAACTCAGGCTGTGACTCAGAATAAATTTTACTATAAGGAATAGTTTGTACACTGTAATTCAATGTTTGTTCAGGGTTTTTTTTCATTATCTTATCTATTGACCAGAATCCAGATTTTTCTGAAGACTCAGATGTATCTTTGTTCCAGCTTTGAGGCTGGTAAATCTTTCACTAGTATCATCATAGTCTTTGAGGGTCAAAGGGCAAAGGATCAGCAAAATAAAAAGAATTATATGGGGGCTTAGATATGAAAATTAATGTCTATGTATAATCACAAGAACTATTTAAATATATATAAAAGTCTAGCAAAAAAAAATTCTGTGTTTAGAAACACAACAGGTTAATCAGAAGCGAGTTGGCAGGTGCCTGGTATGCCTGGGGGATATAGTTGTTATAAATGTCTACAATAATTGCCTTGACCTCCCATAAAGGACATATTCTTTGTATGTGTTGCCCCTTAGAGAGATTCACGTGTTCATACCTGCTGGAAGCAACAGTCATCATCCATGGCTGACTACCTCCCAAGTATAATAAATATCTGTTCAATTTTCAATCTGTGTAAAGCAGGTGCATCTCAAACAGATATCTGGTACATGTGTTTGGAGGCAGGTGAATCAATAACACAGTGCCTCTTGGGCAGGTAGCTATTGTGACCTGCTTGAAAAGGAGGTCACTGTCAAGGGTACCTCCAAGGCATGGTCTGTTCAGCCAGCATGCACACCAGCTTCAGAAGCTGGTGGCGTGGCAGGTTTCTTTTAAAACGAGCTACTAGGCATGTAACTGGACTCAGGGCTGCAAGGTGGAAACTTGTCCAGGCAATCAGTCAAGTCAATCTGTCTTAAAGGTCACAGAGACTCTATAATGCCACAGACCTCATTGCCAAATTGTGTATTTCCTTTACATTTTGTTCTCTTATTTATTTTACCTGCTTCAGCCTTCCTTCTCGCTGCTTATCC
Source organism: Cephalopterus ornatus (assembly GCA_013396775.1). Taxonomy (NCBI): domain Eukaryota; kingdom Metazoa; phylum Chordata; class Aves; order Passeriformes; family Cotingidae; genus Cephalopterus; species Cephalopterus ornatus. The sequence continues at coordinate 1,332,535 of VZRE01012409.1, read as the reverse complement.
CCACAGTGAATCACAGCCTGAGCTTAGATAACCTCAAATAGATCCTCTGTGAGGAAGCTACAGTTTTCTAGGGTCTAAATCTACTCTTTCTTCAATGCACAGTGCTGAATGAGTACCAGCCCCAGTGCCACTGGGACAACCTCCAAGCTGATTGCTCAGTGCTGGGGTTCTCTGCCACTCAGGTCTCCAGCAGAGGAACAGAGCACACTTAAACTCAGGGCATTTCTCTTTCTCCTCTGTAAAGTTAAGTGCTGTGTCTGGGGACAGCAGGTTGGCAGAGGGTTATATAAATTGGTCCTGTGACTTACATATATATACCTATATATGTCTATCTATCTCTCTCTATATATAAAGAGATAGATGAAACAATTTCTGGGAAAAAAATACTTAAATTTCATGGCAAAATTTCATAGCTTGTCAACTAAATGTTGGAAAATGTTCCTTATGATGTAAATGTTTTTAAGGTGGAAATTGTCAAAGGAAAAGATCATTTTCACATAATAACAAAGAAAAGCAAATTATAGGATTACTGAGTTTCTGTTTGAATTCACAGAACCATAGAATCGTTTCCAAACTATTTTTCAGCAAAAATTGTGTCCTTATATTTAAATAGAAAAATGAAAGAAAATATTTTAAAATTATTTCTACTAAAGATTTAAAATGCTTCGATCTCAACTTTTGGGTTGAACGGCTCATTCAGGTAACCTGATGAAAAATTAGAATGGCAAACTTTGGATGCTGATCAAGGACAGAAAATCCATCTCTTCTTCGGCTCTCGTGTTTGCTTTTTCCGTATTTCTTCCATGAGTTGCCATAGTTACCACTTAATGGAGGAAGTTACTTTAGAGGCAAGTAAGCAGCGTGTTGCTCTGTCTGCCCTTCATGTATTGCTACATCTGCTCTGTTGGTATCAGGCCGCCTTCAAGTTCGGGGCTCTGCTCCTGGTACGATGCCAGCTCACCTGACCCATAGGCCAAAATTGGTTGCGTCTTTGGTAGTTTCTACATGACGAGTTTATTTTGACAAACTGATGCTTCACAAGTAAAACACTATTACAAGATGGTGGAGTATAGAGTAGACTTACCCATGCAGAAATGTAGGTACCAAAGTGTGTCCATCTGCTGTTTGTTGGCTGTTCGCTGTTTTCTCTAATGCTTTCAGTCACTGTTCCTCCAAATATTGGCCTGAATATAAACTCATTTTTCAATTCCAGTGGGTTGTAAGTGTTCAGAGAGACCAGCAACTCTAAATTCTTAAAGCATTCTGACTTGAAAATGTTAAGATGCCATTGCCTAACTGGAAATTATTTGGATTGATTCCTTGCCCTGTATGATTTTATTGTGTTTGTCTATTGTATAACCCAGGCATTTGGTTTTAAAAGTCTTTCCATAAGAAGCAGCTAACCCTGTATTTATTTTCATCTTTATCTACCCCCAGAAGCTAGCAAACAGAAGGTATGTATTATACAGTCAATAGCAAGGGTATCCAACCAGATGAAAATTTTCTAGCACAAAAATTCCTCTAAATAAAAATTCCCTTATATAAAATTTTGATACAATTTAATTCAGCAATCTCATGATTTTATTGTGGTATATCACATGCCATTTGTCAGAATCAGCTTGGAACTTAAAGAGCAGATGATTACGCATGCCACTTTTCGACCACAGCTGCAAAAACTTTCTATATAATTCTTCTACATGCTTGTATTCTGCATGACAGGATTAATGAATACAAGAATAATAGGCCTGCAAGGCGATTTACATGCATTGATTAAACGTCAGCATTGAAATGCAGTAGGTTCTATTGCTACAGATGCTGTGAACAAAGACAGGAGGTTGTAGCCATTGGTTAAGCAAGTTGCTTATCAATTCTTTTTAGCAAAGGATTAAATTTTCTTGTTCTTACTGAAAGAATACTCAAGTAATAACACATTTTGAAAGTAATACATGAAGTTATTTAGTTTTGAAAATGCAAGACATATTATTAATTTTTTTACTGTATGCTAATATGTACAGTACAGTAAAGCTGGGGAAAATACTAACCTTTGCAACATAAGAAAGAATTCAAGATGTTCATGCAATAGTAAGTGATTGATATTAGAGGAAATTAAATTAAAACCTTGCCTCAGTATAACTTAATAGACAGACTTTAAAAGTGATTATGGCATGAAGAGAGATTGTTCAATTAAGTCTCAGTGAAAAAAAGTTAATTTTCTGTCATTATCAGTATACATTAAATACCCATCCTAACCACAACAACAACGCATCTAAGAGCAAAATCTCCTAGGAGACTACATAAACCATGAGTGAGAGAAACCCATTTACATCAAATAAAAAAAAAAAATCAGTGACTCAAAATGTCAAAACTACTCCAATATGGTGCTGTCTCCAAGTTTCAGTTCCAGCCTATAAACAGTGTAGTACTGCCCACATGTGATGTGTTAAGTGCAGGTTAAGTAGGTCTGCACTGTAACAGTCAGACCAGCCCTGCTTGATTAGTGGTAGCAGTCGATAATGATGAGACAATATTGTGTTAATCTAAATCATTTATGCAAATTCAAAATGGTGATTGATTCAAGTATATCTGAAAGGATGAAGCTTTGGAATCTATATAGATGTAAATATAAACACACTATTCATGTTTTTCCCTGATTGGTATAATTTAGCATGTACTGACACAGTAAGGTATTTTTCCAGTCTATCCATCCTGACTAAATCAGACATTGAGGAACTGTGACAGATTCTTCCTGTTGCTACAATTACCTTATTTTGATCACAGACAAAGAGACAGTATGTCATATCACAAGTAGTAATAACACAGAATACTTAAGACATACTGAGCTAGGTAAGTAATGAATATAGAAGGAGTCTGATACCAGACATCTCTGAACCAGCAGAAAAACAGGTGGTAAAAATCTAAATTTTCTTGTAGGCAAGAAAGTTAACATATTTGCTTTGGAAAAAAAACCTAAACAGTTAGAATTTAAGATTTCGATAGCAGATGTGCACATTTTAAAAAGGGAATGTGCACACCACCATTAAAAAAGTTAAGAATTTGTATATTGGTAAAGACTTGGTCTCCAGATTAATACACAGTTATTAAAGCTCTCCAACAAGGTATTATGTGGTTGTGTGTATGTACAACTGCAAATCACAGCAGTATGACAACACCTGGGGGGGAGGGAGGGAGCTGAAATACATTCTCATGTATCAGTGTTACACAAGTTACTCCTGACTCAGTTCAGAAATTGTTCTGTCCTGTATTCTCTTCCAGCTGTTGACATTTCTGAACGATTTATCTGTTAGAACAACAGATGGAGTAGTCACATCTGTGATATTTGGTAATTACTTCCTTCAGGATCAGGAAGTAGCCATGATTCCCAGTTATAAGAACATACTTGGATGGAGAAATAAGCATTACCAAATCAGCCATTTATTTTTAGTGCCGTAAAAATTTTTGGGGGGGAAGAGGGTAGGAGTAGAGTTGATGGGAAAAAGACAGATGGCTTATAAAGACATCAAATAGTTAATTTCCAGTTGTTCAGAAAAGAAAGAGGCTCCCTGAGGCTTATACTACAACTTGGTATTTATTGAACTTTAAGCTACAACCAACAGGCTGCTTAATAACAATTCGTGCAGTTGTCAATCTTTTTGACCAATGTCATCAATATTTCATGCTGCCAAATAACAACAATTAAGAACCATGGCTGGAAGAAGCACTCAGGGCAAAAGTGTTTCCAACACTATAATGAAATCGACGGTGTAGGACAGACATTTCCGGTGGGCATTCAAAGAAAGGCTTTTCTGTGTTTTTCTTTTCAAAACAGTGTGAATCAGTGTTCTTTATTACATGTTCAAAGTAGTCATGCTCTGGACAGATTTCATAATCTCAACTCACAAAAAACCAAAGAAACATACTTTTTGGAATGCACATTATTAGATAAACTAGAATGTTAACCTCAAAGTAATACCTAGAATTTTATAAAGAGCACATTTTTTCAAGTGTTAATCGAGCATTTACATTTTGGTAAATGTTTACATTCAGCATTAGCTGAGGTATCTGTCCTCCAGACCAAGTGAGTAAAAGCAATCAGTTTTATAAATTCTTTTTTAAAAACTTAACTTCAATGGTCATATTTCACATTAAACAGACCATAACTACAGTTCTCCTTCCAATCACAAACATAATCATAGACAAATGCCACTAGTCCAAATATTCCCCCTTGCTCCTCCTTTCTCCAGCTGTTACTGCTGAGCATGATGCCGTACAGTGTGGGACATCCCTTATGTCAGTTGGGGTCAGCTGTCCTGGCTGTATCCACTTCCAGCCTCTTGTGCACCCCCAGCCTCCTCACTGGTGGAGGGAGGTGAGAAGCAGAAAAGGCCTTGATTTTGTGTGAGCCCTGCTCAGCAGTAGCTGAAACATCAGCTTCTTATCAGCACTTTTTTGGTCACAAATCCAAAGCACACCACCCCATGAGCAACTACAAAGGAAGTGAACTCTATCCCAGTGCAAACCAGAAAAGAACAGAATTTTTTCCTGGTTATGAAAGTGTAGGTTGTGACTGTTGAAAATTTCTCTCCCATCTTTCAAATTTGAACGACAAAAAAGGAGGTTGTCCTATTATTTCCCAGATCTCTTTGCGTGCTGCATGTGGATGGCACAACAACACTTCAAATGTTAAGCTTCCAGTTAATAAGTACTTGCTAGATGATTTAATCTCCTAGGAAAGTAAAACGTTAAAAAAAAAAAAGGTATTAGGTCCCCCAGGGTGCTCCTTGATAGCGAATCCCTGTGTTCATGCTGAAATGAGTTAAGACAGTCCAATCTTCCCAAGGACAAGTATGTTCCAAATTTATATCACTGGATGTTGTAGCTTTTATTGAATAAGCAGATGGAGAAAGAACACGTATAGTAGGCCAGCATATAGTTTAGGCTACAAAGCCAAACTTTTTCACTAATAGCTCTATGAACATTTTGATAAGTGTGCTATTTGTACTTCCGTCTACAGAATACACCAGCATTTCAGGATCTCTTTTGAACTGTCTTGCATCAGGAAAAGGCACATTGCATGGCACATCAAATCGACCTATTGATGCATTGGATCAGCAAAGCATATGATTTTCTCTCTGGAGCTGAAGACTAAAAGCTAAAACTTATTAACTAGCACTGCATAGAACACATTTCAGACTAAATATTCTGTTATTGGTTGTGGGGCAGAAGAAAGTTGCTCTGTATGTGCAGAATTTGTTAGATGGTTCAAGGTGATTTGTCTGCTCACACAGACCTGCAATTCAATGAAAATTACATCTTATCTTCTCATTGCTGGGGAGCCAGAGCAAGAGAAAGGTAACCTCAACAAATCAGTTTTCTGATATAGTAGAATAGAACGAACTCAGCACCTTCAGAGTATATATTCAAAATATATATTCAAAATATATACTCATAGTATACTTAAAGTTTGAAAATGTTTGAAAAAACATTAGGTTTGAAATGCCATTATGTGCAGGTCTAAATAGTATACGTATTTCCAAACAGAAAATCTGCAAAAAAATAAAACCACTGATTTATAATTATAAAATGGAACTGAGAGTTTTCATCTCCTTGAGTTTTATAAAAGCAATCTGGTAAGAATAATTTCCTTGTTACATATAAAATAAAGGCTGGTTATATTTGCTTGGATTGGTTTAAATTCATAAATTATGCCAAAAGTAAAGTCCTCTATAAAAGCTAAGATGACAATTTCTGGAAGACTAATTAAAAAACCAAAAACATTAAATATTCCCCCAGTCTAGAAATACAGTCTAGGATATTTTAGAGGAACATAGGTTTTTAATCCCTTTACCTTTTATCTTATTCTCCCAAACTTTTTGTCTGATCAGTATGCAATGTTTTCCTTGAAAAGTTTAGAAGAGAGACACTAGTTTTTCAGATTTCCAAGGGCTCAGCTCTTCTATAATTAAGATCTGAAGTTGTCATCACTGAAATGATACTACCCTTAGTAGGAGCTTGATCGTATCAGGAATGATGTCATTTTGTTCAAGTGTCATTTTTTTTATTACTTTTTCTATTTGTTTGTGGAAGAACTGGGAGTTATTTAACTGACAGATCTTAGTTCTCTACATTTCACATCCATGTCAGACCCCATCTCTCTAGTACTGAAAAAGTGATCAAAGAAATTCTTATAATTAAAAATAAAGACAAAGACTGATTCTGGAATGTGCAATTTGTGAAATAATAGCCCCAGGTATTAGCGCTTAGGTTACCACAGTTTTCTTGCATCTTCTCTCTTCACCTATTTTTATTTTCTCCCACAGCTTCCTTGTCCTTTTTCTGAGCTACACCCTGGATCTGGACAACTTGCCAAAGAATGGCCTGAAATCTTGATAATACATGGAAATATTTTTCAGAAGTTATTTCTTTCTCAGTTGATGTAAGCAGTATCTTCCTCTGCCCATGCACCCAACCAATGTAAAGCAAAATGGTTCTTTTCCTAGTAAGGACATTATCATAATAAACCAATTCTTGCTAATTTATATTTTTACAAAGGCATCTCTTCTGGATGACCCTTTGGCTGCTGAATATTACAGTTAAGTTGGTACATGCTGTTAAAAATATTGCTCTATTTTGCCTTTGGCAATCAGGCAGCAAAACATTTCTCAGCATGAAAACGAAATGATAAAGATAAGGCAGTTAATAATTGCAAGATATGCTACTGTATCTCCTGTTATTAAAATGAGTAACATGAGAGGATTTGGAATACATATTCTTAATTATTTTGTCTGTCTGTTGAGGAAATAGAGAACCAATGTAAAAGAAAAAAGTCACAAACCCACAAAACCTGTTTTTATTCTATAGAATCATTTTTTTTTCTTCAGGGCTTTTTCCCTGCACTAAGGATCTATAATTTCAATTCATTTTTAAGTACTTTTATCAATTATTTAGTCAAAGTTAGCATATGCCACTGCAAATATTGGGAAGGTTAATGTAATTATGTCTGGATTTTTCATAGGCACCCCCCTAAAAAATGGCTTTTCTTAGACATAAAAACTTCATGTGTTGTACCTTGTGTGACATCAGCACTGCTGTCTACTGCTCCCACAGCTTCTGTTCCCATGATATCTTGAGATAATGGTGAATAAAGTACACAAACCAGAGGAGAAAATAAAATCCTTCAGAAAACAACTGCTTGATTTAAGAATAAGATTATTGCACCCACTCATTTAGTACAAGTAACCCAGCCCAGATAGAATTAGGTAATGTATCAAATGCTTAAGAATAAAATTAAAAGCCCTTGTCCATTTCCCCATCTAATCATAAAACTTGATAGCATAAAAATATTCCACAAAAATTAACCATTTTTTGGACATGAAATAGAAGCTTTACCTACTTAATGTGTATTGGAAGACTATTCCAGCAATGTACTCCTGTAACTTCTTTTAGTTATTTCGAAAATAAAAAAGGATAAACTGTCTGCAAATGTATTTAACCACAGAGATAAAGAACTTTCACAGGTATCGCATGAAAGGATTGCTCTGTCTTCTAATTTGATATGTGTTGTATTTAATCAAAACTGAATTAATATTTCATTATAAGCCTTTATGGGACCCTAAATGGCATGTGTTAGAAAGGGCCCAGATTCAAGAAAATGTTCTGGCTGGAGTGGTTCTGTTATAATGTTCTTCAGATGGGATCCACCATTTTGTGGACAGCGGACCTTATGGAAAGTAGAAGATTTCGGCTTCCAGAAATGTGTCCATCTGCATCACTGCTCTGGCAGCTTTCCACTGCCTCATCTCCAGAGGTCAAGTACACTCAGAATCCCTTGATGATGGTAGGAAATCCCAGACCTAGAAGAGACTCCTGCTTCAGCCGCAGAAAGAACAAAATTAAAGGTGCTTCGGCTTGGCTCCTATGGACCTATGCTTTTTTAACAAAATCTTCCCTAACTGTTTAAAACATTAGCAGGCTAATCAAAGTTCTCTATCTCTAGGCTAACTGACATGTGCTTCTTGTACCCAGCACATGTATTCTGAAGGATATTTGTGGCATTGTTGTTACTCCAAATCCAGAGAAGATTTTTAAATAACTGTATTTCAAAGGAGGCAGAATTTTTTGATGCCTTCATTTTATTTAGAAAATAAAATATGCATTAGGACTTGAAAGTCCTTGATACGCTTGATATGCTTGAATGCTTGATAATCCATAGCATTAATAAATAATGGAAACATAGAATCATAGAATGGCTTGGGTTGGAAGGAACCTTAAAGATCCTCTACTAATAATAAATAAATAAAAGTTCTCTGGAAATCTTTATTTTCTCCTTCTTTAAGCTTTTTGTTAAATTTTGCTTTTAAAATATGGTTACTGTTGTTAAATCACTGCAGTTGTGTAAAACATCTGAGTTTCCATCAGTTTGCCTGATGAAATGCATCACTGAGACCTCATCTGACAGCAGGGATACCTGCCCTATGGCTTGCCATAAGTAACTTGGAAAGAGTTCTGTATTGTCCTGCTCTGATTTCACGTTCTGAGGACTTTCAGTTTTTAAACATCATAAAGCTTTAAACAAAAGAAACGTCAGAGACTTTTTTTTTTATGTGAAAAACCTTAAATTGATAAGGAAAAAAAAAACCTTGCCCTTACAGAAAAATAGACCCATTCCTCTGAAGGTTTTACTAAACAGTAATAGGACATTGTAAATTTATATGCCATAAATACAGTTTCAGTATATATAACTCTTCTTCTCATCTATTATCTTCTAGCAGAGAGGGCCTGTTGTTTAATTATGTTATCAAATTTTAGTAGCTAATTTCTTTAGCTTACAACATAGGTTGTATAGCAATATATTTCTTTTATTATTAGTGAAAGAAAAACCTGCAGTAGTGGCCAAACCTTTTCAGCAAACACCTTTCCATTTATTTTAAGCTGGTTTAGCATCTAGGTTTAAAGTGTAAGGGTCTTTCCTCTGCAGGGAACAGTAACTGGTTAGTCAGTAAATTCAGAGTAGTAAAAAGTACTGCTGGAAGGGACTATTTTTCTATCTCTTTGCCCTCAGGCAGGATCCACATTATTGCCAAGAGATGTTTGCCCAATCTAATCCTAAAATACTCCAGTTCTGAACATTCCAAAATCCTTAAATTAGGCATATTAAAATTTAAAGAAAATTTTATTCAGTATGTAATGTCAGACTCCTTTTTTTTGCAAAGTATGACCATTGTAACATGCATTTTACAGTGTTTGTAATTTCTCCCAGCCCTTTTTCTCAGATTTTTCAACTGTTTCTAACTTTGATAGGAAAAGGAATCAACTCCTCATCAGGTCTACATCGATAAGGAAGTGGATAGACTTTTGGAATTACTTGAGATTGTTTCATAGTCCAGTGCAAAGTAGAAACAAAAGAAAGAATTAAAGAAATTAATGTCTTCACAAAGGCAGTCAGATATTCTTTTCTCTGGAAGTTTCTATGATAGAATACCCTGAGTTGGAAGGGACCCACAAGGATCAACAAGGCTACATCGAATAGTTGGCTGAAGATGATAACCCACAAAATTAATTAGTACTTACCTCCCTTTTTCTGAAATTATCATTGCAGTTCACAGCCCAGCCAAAACCCAGACGAAGTTATTACTTTAGTTTCCAGGACTCCATTTCTCTGTTGTTTTTTTTCAGTTAGAGGAATTATTTCAATACCCTAAAAATTTCAGACTAATTTTTTCCTCTCACAGCAAAGGTCTATATTGCAAGTAACCTAGCAAAATATCACTATTTAAAAAAAAAGTAATCTTAGAAAATTCATCTGGAAAGGAACTGGGAAAGTTAATTAATTCTCCTTGCTGAAGGAGGATCAGCTGTTCCCATATAAATTCTGACAGGTTTTCCCACTTTAAAAAGTACCTGTGTTAGAAAGTTCACAGCCTCCTGAGCCAACCTCTCCCAAGTATAGTTTTGGGAGTCTGTTTTCCTGTTTAACCTAAAAGTCCTCTTTTCTGAAGTTTAAGTCAATTTAAAGATGGTGAGCTAATACTCTTGCCATTAGTGTGGAATGAGTTTCTTTTATGTTGGGAAATCCCTCAGTCTTGTGGTATGAGAAAGTTAAGGAGAGTACAGACTCTTTTTGGCTGCTCAAATAAAAAATACAGAGGCTTGTTTTGCATTAATGAAGAACACTTCTTTTCATGAAGTCTGATGATTTATAGCGTTCTTTTGCTCTCCTTCACAATAAGCCATGCAAAAATATGTGAGGTGTTTTTGTGGATGAGTAGGTTAATTAATTTTCTATAGATCAACATTCTATAGCTGTCACATATGGTCCTTGCAAAAAAACCAAAAATGGAATCATTATAATAAACTGACTTGTGTTTTTAAAACTAATTCTTAGTAAGAACAGTGGATTTATTTTTGCCAACACAGTTCAGTCTTTACCACTGTCTTTTTTTTTTGTGTGTGTGTGGGAAAGCTTCCATTTTCTGCAGTAGGTGACTGCTCTTTGGGTCTTTCTGGAATGTACACACTCTTATGTGCAGGGGGAGAGGAAGGGTGGTATAGAAAATTGTGGAAGGGCCTTTGGACGACCTACCTGGTCACGCAAGTGGTGCATCAAGCAGTCCAATCTCAAACCATCTCTTAGTAACACCAGTCAAATTTGCATCTGCATCTTGGACGTTGCACAGTCCCATGCTAAATGGTTCCTCCTTTTTTTTAGGCAAGAGCAAGAAGGATGGTGGTTGTATTCTTGGATCCAAATCTCCCATTAAGTTTATCAATGGGGATCTTACGCCCCATCTTTGGTGCACAAGTAAAGCGACTGGTGTTTGACAGTGAAACTAAGCAGTTTCTACTGTTTCTCTCAGAGGAGGGAACATATTTCTTGCCATGAGGGGTCAACTTAAGGAAGGAGGAATTTAAAAAGGAATTGGTCTCAGACAGGAGGTTTTTGAGCCTAAAGTTTCAAATCCACTCAACTAGCAAAACACCACATTTAGCAAAGGATGTTGTACAACAATGCAATTGAATCTTAAGGAAAATAAAATGGAAAATCTAGGTCCTTCTTTTGTACTTCCTTATAACAGAAATAGTCAATAGAAATTCTCGAATTGGAATTCACTCAAAGGATTATAATGACTGTCAGCAACGTTCTCTTTCCCAAAGAGTCCAGACCTGAAGGGCTTTCTGGCCCATAGTTTGACCACAGTCCAGACTGTGTGAGCACTACCCTCAGCAGCACAGAGATGATTCTTTAGATAACCGCAGTGAAAGCTCATACTTTAAGTTTTCACTTGTTTACCAAGCTTAGGTAGTTCCACTTTATGTCAAGCCCCCAAGGAATCATCAAAAATAAACAAAATCTAGAACACAAACTCTATTTAGTACTACCTAAGTGGGAAGCAGGGAATTATCTCCTCCCCTCACACCATGCTGTCCTTAATTTTTATTTTTTTTCGTCTGTCCTTTTAGTGTGGGAGCATTTGCTCTCCCTTAGGAAAGTATCTGACTACACACTCGTGGGTGTCTTCAGCAACTCCGGCTCTAATCCTTTACAAATAAGATTTCCTGGCCATTCATGACTCATAAAATAGGATCCTTTTGGGGCTAATGAAAAAATAATTCAATATATTAAGAAAAGCATGAGATAGAAGCAATTAGTGTCAGTTTCTCTAAATTTCTTCTAACTGTCTCAGTGCTCCACTTAACACAAAGTATGTCAGTCTGTTAAGTATCATTGCCTAAGTTATTTACCAGTGAAAAAAATAATAATGTCATGCAGAACAGACCACAATAAATATAATTTATTTCAGTGATTCTGCAGAGCTGTCTAAAGGACAAACAAAAAGGTTAGGTGATATGAATAAAAAAATTTGGCTGTCATTTCCTTGTCCTACATTTCCATACTTTATTAATTGGGGTAAACTGTAGGTTCATCTAAATCATGCCTCTAACAATGGCCACAGAAGAAAGGGTGAGGGGAGCACTGCAGTGTATTGGCTGAGCCCAGGAAGAAAACGCAAATGCTACTCAGGACAAAACCAAGAATTTCTTTATTATCCTATTGTGTACCAGTGATTATCCATTATTTTGGGTATGGCCAGATTAGAATATATGAGTGTTTCTCAATCTAACTCAGGGCAATGAAGTTATCCCAAACTGCCTCTCTGGGCAATTCAAGCTGAAATGTATGAATTTTCAGGCTGGTGGGATGGTATGCTCTGCATACCAGCAGTGGGATCCAGTTAACTTCTTAATATATTCCACTTAGATCCACCAGAGGTGATTAAGCTGTACTGTCACTGTTAATCTTGCCATGCAAGGCCAGAAACTGATGTCCAGAGTAAACCAGGCAGCTTGCTATTCCATCCTCTTTGACACACTTCTTTACAGTAAGATTGACATGTTTCTCTCATCATAGAGCCTGATGAACCTCCATATGATTTCAGAATTTTCCATGAACATTTCCATGAAAGGTTATCTATCCCCTTTTAAAATATTATGTGTGATTCTATCAATTCAAATAATGTAAGTATCAGTTGCTTTGTAAACTAATTTCAGATCAAGAATTAAAAAAAATCCACATTTTTGAATCATCATGCACTACATTATAAACTTGAATGTATTTCAAATTGTTTGTTTGAATTATCTCTGGATGGCTTGTTTTTATTTTTAAATGTTTCATGTAGAATTTCAGTATCTGTTATACATTGTTGATGACTTTTATTTTAGATAAGAAAAGTGTGGTAAGTGTTCTGTCTAATTGTGCTGCTGTGGTATGATTTTGGGTTTTAAAGTCAGTATTAATTTTCTGTTATGTTTGTGTATATACCTTTTGTGGCAAATGCTAACTGGAAACGTCAGAGTTCTCTTTACATTTAACTGGCACACAGAAAAGAGTGAGAATCTCTTTTGATTTAAATAATATTTATTAACACTGCCCAGACTATCATTGTTGTAGAAGTTTTCTAGGCAACCCTCAAGCATTTTAGCTGTCAAATTACAGGACGGCTTGACATCTGAAAATTTCTGCAAAGTTGTACCATTGCGGAAGGGATGCCATTCAGCTCCTTAATTTATTCCATTTTTACCTCTTCTACAAAAAGCATTAAAACACCTGCTTTGCAGAAATTTCTTCTTTGATTGCTTCACGTTTCTATCTTTTGGCTCTGGGCTTTTTGGGGACAAAAAGTCTCTTTTGGGAAACGTGGTCCCTGATCGACTACACTCGCACAGAAAGGGAACCAGTCGCCTTTGTGCTGACAGCAGAGATGACGGTAAGTGGGTGTAGCTGCTGGGCAGATTTCTAGTTCTATCAAGTAGAGCTGCCAGTGGAGTTTGCTCCCATCAAAAATGCAGGATCCAAAGAAAGCAGTCAGTACTGGTATTTTCTGGCATGTGTATGAGTCAAGAATGGGTAAGTTGGTTTTCAGCAATGACATGTGAGGTAGGCTGTGAAACTCAGCTACAGACAGACCTACGAGACAGCCCTTTTGCTCAGTAGCATGAATTCTGCAGACTCCCTAAATGTTCCCCTTTTCTATTCTGCCAAATTCCCTCATTCATAGCATTTAGATAGAAATTCACAGGAATGTACAAGAGGAAAGTATAATTTGAGTTACCATGGAGAGGCCTCGAAACCTCATTTCCCAGGTAGTACTCACCTATTAGAAATTCATATCCACAATAAAATATCCAAAATCACAGATGAACTATTGGAAGATTTCTACAATGTTTCTGAAATCTGCACAGACAGTTAATATGACCACAAGAATCAGAAAATAATCATTCTAAAACTTAAAAAATGCTCTAAAGGGGCCTTTTTCATGGATTTTTAAACTACTCCTTGACAAAAGCATAAAAAGAATAAAATCTTTATGTATGTGAGGGCATTTATGAATGGACACAGTCATAGGGAAGGTTGATGAAAATGGTATAAGGGTTAAACCACAATATGAACTCAGCACTCTTTTTAGAGTAACAATGTCTTTGGAGAGACATTAATAAATAGAACCATATAAAAGTTCACAGGTATTTAATTTTGATTTTTTGAAAATTAATTTCTGTACTTCAAACTTTCATAGAAATTATTGCAACACATTAAAATTGCTATCTAAATTACTATTTTTTTTTACTGTAAGAACAAATGATTCAAATACTGAAATAATGTTTCTATGTAAAATATGAAAAATAAGTTTTTACTTGTTTTAATTGAAGGGCAGCTCTCTGTATTTTTTTAAGGTTTTCAGCAAAAACTCTCCCTTCTTTTAATAAAGAAAAAAAATAAAAAAAGAGAGATAACATCTGATAGCTTTAACAGTACATGTCTAAGCATTTGACAAAATTAGGTCTGTTGTTTGGATTGTTGAGTTTTATTAAAGGCCACAGTCAGAACTCCTAGAGCAATGGGTTATAGTGCTATTCAGAGATGTCCTTCAGGCTGATACAGGAGGCAAGTCACAGTTCATCTTTCCTCTCTTTCTTCATTAGTAACGTACTAATCTCCCTTAAAAGTGCTTTTAGATAAGCTTATGGAAGCTGATATAATTTCATTCATGCTACCATATGAATTGTAATAAAAATAATACCTCTTTAGAAAGATCTGGAAATGGTACATTCCATTATCTTATTAACATGAGTATTACCACAGAAAATATTACAAGTCATGCTATGAAATTTCTAGAAAACTCACCCTATGCTTTGTGCTAAATAGAGTACTGTGTGGAACAACCGTTTTAGATGGGTTGTGTAACTGTCTTTGTTTTTTCCTAAAGCTAATGAATTACTATCTTGAGTGGAAGTTAATTATAAAATAATTGAGTTTAATTCCATTCAGATGACACTCTGGAGCCTTATTGCAAAGACAGTCTATTCCTCAGTGTCAGTGCTGAGATGATTGCTGAGCTTTGTGCAAGAAGGAATACTTCCAGGAGCAATCCCTGGGCTACACAGTGCCTGTGGCAAGGGTTCGTTTTCCCCACCATTTGTAACTTAATGGAGCAGGTGGAGTACATGTTAAGTGCAATAGAAATGAAACAATGCTCAAAGAATGTTTGAACTTTAACATCTGTTTTCACAGGCATCTTAAATAATTTGTAAAAAACCCACTTTTATTAAAAAGTTCACACTGCGTAGTCTTTTCTCACAATGTTATAATAATAGAGGGAAATCCCCTTCAACAGCAATGTATCTGAAGGGAAGTTGATTTACAGCTCTTTCATTTGATGCTGGAGTTGAGGAGGGCAGACTGAATGGTTGCTACTGGTGTGACAAAGATGGAAAAAGAAATTAAACCTTAGGCTAAAGCTGGGCTAGCAAGCTCTAGGGCCTTATTTCATTTCAGCAAAATCACTTGGGTTTTCTGCGCTGTGGCTACGAGGCTGTTAGGATAAGCCTTCAGGCTGTAAACGGGGCTTGGGCACACTGTATGGTTCAGTCCTTCTTATGAATCCATAACGACTTTGTGGGCTACTCAAATCATTTTACACCCTTCTGGTGTGGTGGCTGTCAAGATCAGATGGCCTTTGATGTAGCCAAGTGAAATAGACTTTGCAGCCTTGGAAAAAAAGAAAATATATAAGGCAATATGGAAACTCTTTGAACACTCTGCGTACTGCAGAATAGATTAGATCTTGAAAACTCCTAGACTGATAGGACAAGTTTACAGTGGGTTTTTTGACCTTTTCCACCTCAGTATGCACATTTCAGACAATATCTGGCTGAGCATGGCACTAGCCCTGTTCCCATAGTCTGCTTGTTATCAGTGATGTTGTCTCCCCGCTGATCAGATTCAGAAATTATTCCTCTTTCTGTATTCTCAACTTCATTTTCCCCTGAGTAGAAAAAAAATGCTAGTGATAAAATAAAATATTATTGAAAAGCTGTATCTGGATTCAGGGAGTTTGTCTGAAAAGGGTCAGGACTCTGTCCTGTGTGAGGAAGAGAAAAGCTTGGTAGAAACAGGAAAAGAAGTTGTTTATTGAACTAGTGGTGATGACTGAGGCAGAGGGAGTGGGACCAGTGAGAATGGATAAACATTTGCTCTGTGTGAGAGGCAGTCAGCTGACCTATCAACATCCTCAATACAACATGTTCAGGAAAAAAATAGTTGCCAACGCATATTTATCATTGAATAATCCTGGTTGGAGGGGACATCAAAATCTTTAGTTCAACCTCCTGCTCAAAGCACAACCATCTTCAACATTGAAAAAGAAAAAAATGCAGGCATTAGATTAAAGAAAAAGTCTAAATCAGCACTTCACTCATTTCTTTCATTAAAATAATAAATTTTTTTGAATTTGCTGCAAGTACCAAATTTCTTTCCCTCTAAAATATCTCTCCTTGTGTCATCTTGTCTAGCTTCTTTCCTTTTGGAATTATATGAAATATACTGCAGTGACTCCTCTTATTGAAGGAAAAAACCTGCTATATTTACCTCCACTTATAGCTATCCCAAAGATTTCTCGCATACACAACACCTCATATTCCAAGTTCAGTGTAGCAGTGGGAATCATATTTCCAATTTGCCTACTGTGCTATACCTACTATGGCTGTGTTGTGCTGCAAGAAGTGATGCAAGGGAGAAGTCTTCAGCACTGATGTATTTTTATACCCAGCCCCTTGATAGTCACCGTCTCAAAGTGTGACTGGAAATTGAACAAAAGGACACGGATGAAAGCACAAGTAAGGGCATGGAACTTTAGTAAGTTTTCTGGTATTTTTGACAATTTAGATGTAAGAACAATGCTGTCTCTTTCAAAGGAGTCATGAAGACCTGGAACTCACCAGCAAGTAGAAAAATACTGACCAGCAACTTAGTGCATCCCAGCATAGAGAAAATGCCCTGCAATGGCTGCTTTCATCCAGAGTTTCCACCACCATTGCCTCGTTTCTGAACACTGCTGCTCCCTCACCCCCTTCCTCTCAGGCTGTTTCTTTTCAACCATAGAGAATGTTTAATTTGTTTCCAGATCATTTATCCTCTCAATGTTTCTGTAAGCACTTTCAGCAGCCTTCTCGCTCCTGGCAGCTGTGGTCAGCCCATGCTCCCATGACAGAGCTCAGCCCTGATCCTCACGAGAAAGGAAGCTGTTTGCACGAAATTTTCCCTTACAGCCTTTGAGCCCAGAGTTATGCAAGACTCTGAATATACCATCAGTCTGAAAAGTCTTGGTGGCCTCTCCCTTCCCCTAAGCCAATGAGAAATGCACTAAGCGGTGGGATGGTAGTCAAGAAATATGTTAGTTTAGCAGGACTTTGTTTCATCTCTGATGACTAGAGAATGATGAACAGGGTATGGCTGGTGTGTTAGGTGGTGATATGGTTTTCTGAATTATGACACTTAAGAGGCTCAAAACCTGTAATCTCCTTCTTGGCAACTGTCATTTACACACGGAACAATAGATAAGGGTAGGAAATTACATGTTTTCTTTGGGAACTTATGAAACAGAAGAGGAAAGAATCAAATTCTGGTGCCTGTCATTTGATGCACGAGTGCTGATGAACAAGTATCCATAAAGTAGATGAAAAACCATGTGAAAATCTTTCTCTAGATGACTTGTAAGTACTACCAAATTACTTCAGTCCGTGGCTTTGTTTTTATACTGTATCAATTTCCATTTTTTGGAAATGACCATTAACTTTTTGGTTAGTTGTCCTTTCATCAGGTCTATATTTGAGAGTGAAAAAAGGAGTTTAAGGGCATAACATATCAAAATTCATTTTATCTTTCTTTTCCATTTTCTTTAGCCCATTTCTGGGAAGACTTTCTATCTAACTAGGTCCTCTTGATTTGCTGAGCTGTTCTGCTAAAACTTCTGCCATTGTTGCTTACAGAAGGCAGTTTCAGCTACCTTTTGGTATTATGTTGCTATAGTGGGTCCCTTTAAAGTTCCTTTCTTACTGTAGTTACCAGTGAAGGAAAATTACTGACAATTATAATGAGCTCATGCAAAATTTTCACTTTGAATATTTCTCATTAACGAACCACAGTTTTTATAACCCCTTCTGTGCTGGTCTGTGGGGTGGAAGGTGTCTGGAGTGAAGCGGTACCTTGGCATCTTTCTAGGAGTCCAGTGATAGATGTATTTCAGGCAGCTGGCTGATTGCTCTGATTCTGGTTTGTGGGTTGCATTTTTTGTTCTTGTTTGTCTCTTCATCAGCTTTTTATTCTACATGAAAGAACTGCCATTTTGTCACTCTCAACTTTAAAACTTTGCTGGCTTTGACTTTAAAGTAAAGTCCTACTTTACAATGAAGATTTCCCAGGAGAAAAGAAGAGGATCACAGTCTCTCAGCATTAACCAAAATAGGAAGTGATATCTGTAACTAGGGTATAAGCATTCTCTGACAATTCAGGCTAATGAAGTTTTCTCTGTGAATTGCCACAGAGGCTTTTATGACAGAAAAGAGACCAGTAGTTCCACCACTGTAGTCCTCAAGTATAAAAATGTGCTTTCTTTAAAAGTCTAAATTCAGACATTATCTAAGTGATAGAACCAAGTCAATGATCATAAGATCTGAATGTGCCTTCATAACTTAATAACAACTGGGTGAAAATCACTTCTCAAAAGCTTCAAGAGCTAGTGAATAAAACATAAGTCATGTAACTCTCTTCTCTCAGCACACACTTTGGTACTGAGACATAAACACTGCCTGCAAAGAGGAGTTTGAACAAGACTTTGCGTCTTGTACTGCCAAACTTTGAATAGCAACAATACCCAAAAGCTATCACAAGCAAGGCTAGGAGAAACACAATTCTTTCAGTAAAATGCATTCAGATATTTCCTTTTGAGGATGTGGTCTTAGCTTCTAAATTTCATTATGAGGAAAAAACTTCTCATGTAAGTGAGAATTCGGGATTCTTCATTTTCATGAATTTGTTCTTTAACTTAAATAAAAATATCAGTGTGTGGGTGCACGAAGGACGGGGGCAGGATGGACATGACAGCAGAGCATGGAAGAAAGGGGAAAGGACAGCAACTGTGTTCTTTGTTTCTATCTCTGAGCTCACTTAAATCAGTGTAAGTTGGTCATCCTCTAGAAGTCTGTGCAGATAGGCCAGTTTCACAGTAGTTGGGAAAACTAGGTACTAATTTGCCTAAAGAAGCATATCAGTTGCAATAAGACTTTGGGACTTGTTACAGCTGTGGAAATCTGAATATCATTAGCTTCCCCTCATTTATTTTACTGTTAGGCTTGCAGCATTTAGGTTCAACGGGCGTGCATGAAAATAAAAGCAGTCTGTTTCTCTCATGTCCTGTATTTCTCCATGACATTATTTGCAAAAAATTAAGACATAGGTTACCATGGTAAAAGGTAAGATGCCATCTGCATTTTTCTACAGAAGAGAAAAATGTCATTTTGCTCACTTATTTATGTGAATATATTTATTGTAAGGTGAAAGGTACAGTTGGCTTATGAAAAAAAAGAGAATGGAAATGTCATTGTGAGGCACTTTTACATAGGCTTTTAAAAAGCAGTTTTCCTAACATTTTGTATGCAGCTCACCATCCTCCCTTTTGCTTAGGACCAGAGGCTAGATGTCATCTTTTAACCTCTATTTCCTTTCAGGTAGGTTTTCTTACTAAGATTTCTACAAAGTTATAACCAGTATTCAGCCTCTCTATAAAGAGCCTTTAGAAAATAGTGGTTTATATTTTTCCAGTATCTGCCATTTTTCCTGTCCCCATTATTTTTGCAAATAGCTCACAAGTTTCTTGACATTACCTATGAACTGCTGCTGAGTGACTGTAATGGAGACTGAAACTTTGCTTGTAGCACCAAGTTTGAATGTCGTCCAGGAGCACTGGGTACCTTACAGACAGATATATTCAATCACTAGATAGCAAATCTTTCTCTCTTAGCAATAAGAAAAGCAAAGAGTAGTTGTAACGACTGTTGTAATGAACACATCAAGAGGAGTTTTGAATGCCCCATCTAAAAATAGTGGATTGGGTTCTCCTCAGTCTTACAACTTGCTCACTTGTATAGATTTAGCAATAAGAGATGGTCCTTTTCCTTCACGGAATACCATGGTAGGGCAACATACACAGCACAGTATTTTCCATTGTATTAGTGTCAGGGTCTGGCACAAAAGAGTGACAGATCCTGCCTATGTGACATTAGCTAAAAATCCTGGTGAAGCAGCTGCTGTGCCCAATGTTTCTTGTGGGGAATTCAGGGAGAAAGAGCAATTGTGGTGGGGAAAAATGGGAATTTTAAATGTCAGTAAGGTGAACATGATCAGTGAAAAATATTTTTTTTCAGACTTTTGTATAATTCCCATGCTAAATTTAGTTTATACAACAGTATATAATCCACATCCTAGTAAAAAATTTAAGATCATGTATTTTCAAACTTTATCTTCAGCTATTCCGCATTCTTAAAATTGCATTTGAGTGATGAGTCTGCAGGTTTTGTGGAATACAATTTCTATTAAATAGATAAGGATATTCATTTTAATTGTACAGAAATAAGGTACCAACATTCTGATTCTCTCCACACAAACGCAAGTCTATGATTTGCTCTATAGAGCTTAAACTCTGTAGATCTCCCAATCTATACTAAATCTTAAGATGACCTCAGACTAATATTGCTTTTGTAGAAGACCATTTCCTGCAATCAACCACAGCACCTTTCATGAATCTGCTTTGCCATTTATTAAGCACTGAACAATAATGGTCTAAAGCAGGTAAATGTCTGTTTCTGAAGCCAGTACAGATAACTCAAAGCAAGATAATAAACCAGCTTTGCATCCTCTGATTATCTACATTATAATTAAGAGAATATGTGTTAAGCAGAGTTAGTATAAAAAATGAAAGGTCAAAGCATATAAACTTGGCTAACAGTGCTTCAAACATGTGATCAGGGATTATCAAGTTATGTCCTTTTACTTGCTTTAAGGAGATTTTTCTAAAGAACTTTGGTCACCTTCTGTCTCATTTTGTCTTTCATACATATTGCCAGTGATAGAGCTTTTGCAAAGACTAAAAGGCTGACTGGCATTTCTGAAAAGCATGTAATTAACTGTACATTAGTGAGCTTCAGATATCAGCTGGAGCAGTTCTGCTTTTTCTAAGCATTCAAGAGAAGCTGGCCGTTGTCATGAGTATCAACTTCCTTTGCTGTAGCTGATCATCAAGTGGTTATGGGTACCACACAGTTATATTTAACTGCAAGTCTGCCATGTATTTGTGGTGACAGGTGGCAAGAGTCAATCTGCAGGCTTTAAATATACAGCTGTGGAGAGAATGTTCAGGTCAAAAGAACTTACCGTGCAAAGGTCTTTACCTTTTTTTTTTTTTTTTTTTTTAAATTAGATACAGAGGAAAACTCCAGCTGTGGTAACACCTTCTTGGATCTCCTCTTCCACAGTGCAACATCTGAATGGCAGGGAATCTCTGAGAGTAGAAACACTTAATACATTGGGAGAGTGTTGTTTGGAAAAGGTTCTTCACTGAGAGAGTGCTTAGTAACAGAAACAGGCTCCCTAGGGAAGGGGTAACATCACGAGTTTGAGGAATGTCTGCATGATGCTCATAGTTTATTGTAGTTTATAGTTTATGGTTTATTTTTAGGTAGTCCTGAGAGGAGCAGGGACTTGGACATGATGATCCTTATGGGTCCTTTCAAACTCAAGATATTCCATGATTCTGCTATTCTATGATAATAAAAGGACATATTTTCAGTGGTTATTGCATACCAGTTGTACATTATCAATGCCACTTGTATTTATAATCACTTTTTTTACTTTATTTTTTTTTTAATTTGTGACACAGATGAACAATATGATTTTCATCTCACTTGTATGGACATAAAATCAGTTGAGCTTTTCTGAGGAATTGTTTGTATGATTTATATCATTCTTTCCAAGAACAGAGTCAAATCAGACCTAGAAATTTTTTGTGATGCTTTCAGGTAATATAAGCATATTGTCTCAGGAAGATGTGCAAAATGGCCCTGTGTAATTTCTACTTTACATTTTCGTGGCAAACTCAAATATCAGGCCAGTTTTTCAAGAAATTTGATATGGATGATGAATCTTTGAAGTGAACAGACAAATTTATAGGCCAGAATCAAAATAATTTGATAGGCTGGTGACTTTTGGCCATTCAACAGTGCTTTGGGTTATTGGAACATGAAGTGAAAATCATGGGTTGTAGGCCTTGGAAAGCTCAGTGTGAGAAAGAAATATTTTACAATTGAGAAAGTTATGTCATTTTGATACATTTTTATTTGTGGGGTTTTTTTTAAAAAGTGCAAATCTTCCAAATTGTCCATAAAATGAGCAGTGGACAACATATTTAAGAACAGAGCCATGGGATCCATTGAAGAGGAATATATTTACTTGGTAAAATGAGTGGCATATGCCACCATGAAGCTTAAACCCTAGTATTACCACTGTAGATATTTTCTAATTGTGCCTATAAAGAAGAATTGCACAATGGTTCACAATGGCCAACAAAATTTTGAATACAGACTTAGGAAAACACTTGTTTAACATGTCCATAGATAGAACAAAGAGAAAAAAATTATTTCCCTTTGTCAGTTGTTTGCATGTTGCATCCCAAAATCATTCACAGAATAAACCTGGCAGTACCATATAAGCCATCCACCTTCCCCCTAACAGGATCCTCAGCTTCCCATAAACAATTTCTGGCAGACATTTCTCTAACCTGTTTACAAATATCCCCAGTGAGAGACCTTGCACAGTTATGCACACAATGAATTCCAGCACTCATTTGTCCTTACAGCTAGAAATTATTTCCCAATATCTAACCTAAATCCAATCTCTCATCTACTTTACTCATACACTTGAGATCTCTCGTTTGCTATTTCTCAGAATACTGCAACCCCAAAGCATTTTGGGTGGCCTGCAATATATGTAATAAATCTTGTCTCTGGGACATTGAGTGAAGGATTACTGTTCTTTATGTGCTGAAATGAAAATGCAAAGCTTGACATTTATGTCTGTTTCTGCTGTTATCTGCTGTTTCTGCATGGCTTCTAGCAGTGTTACCCAGTCACAGTTATCAGTCTGAAATGTGACTGTGACTACAATAAGGCTCCTTATACCTTCATGCAGCCACATAACTCGAAAGACCAGAACTTCTGATATTGCTTCTGTTTGGAGAAAGGCACAGAAGGTATGCCATACAGAAACCTCCAGTATTTCTTACACTGTTGTGATCCTATTTCAAGGTTTGTGTAATTTCTGCCTGTATCTCTTCTGTTATGTTTTGTTTGACTCTTACCTCTCAAGGTATGTGAAGTAGCAAGTGTCCCCTGTTACCTCTCACTAGCAGGAGAAAGCCACCTTGCATGATGATTCATAGGTACAATGTTAATGCACATAATAGTAATTATATCTGGAAAATCTTGCTCCATAACAAGTTTTTGTGTTCTTAGTACATTTAAAATTTGCAGGTTTTATCTTATTTTGCATACCTCTATACAAGAAACACTGTAGTTAGGCAATTTGCCATTTGGAAGTGGTAGAGAATGAATTTAACACAAAGATTTATATTGTGAATTATTAGGAATTCCAGTTGTCACAAAACTGTTATTGCTGTGTCTAACGGCACCTGTTCTGCAAGTTTCACACGCTGCCTTGCCCTGACAGGCACCATGAACTGATCAGCTGCTTAGGAAATTCATAGAACCTGGGAAGACACCTCTCTGAATCCATTTATGTCGAAAACCCACACAAACGTAACATTCAGATTAATTTTTATTTGTTAATTTAGATCATTGTCATGATAATAATAAATTATTATTATTATAATAAATTGCAATTCAAAAATATTTTAAACTTTCAAAACCTTTGCCTCTTTGCAGTTCCTAGGTATGAAATGATGAAATGGAAGAGACATGTATTTGTTAGTATGTTGGAACATACTATCAGTGAACTTTCTAGCATGGCCTAGGACTTCTACAGTCCTAAGCATTGTCACAAAGAAGAAATTCTGTGCAATGCAAAGCAAAAGAAAACGGAAAATGTCTTGAGATACTCTTTATGCTTCAACAGCATGGCATTCCAGCTGACATACTCATGTTATTAAAGCATTCGTGCCTCAAGAAGTGCCCTGACTCTCATCAAGTATCTCATTACCACAATTAAGCAGGCTTTGGCTTACAGTAGTTAGAATAATTCCAGGACTTAACTTCATTAACCAGTCTGTTTTAGCAAATTCGTGTTTTATGTACACGGAAAATAACTTTCGGTTGGTAAATCTCTGCTCATAGCTGCTGAGTAGCCTACAAACAAACACAGATTCTAAGATGAGACTGTCAACTGAGTGCAATTTGTCTTAAATCCCTGAAGTCCTGCAGTACATGTCAGGTGCCCAATGGGTGATTCACAGCTTGCTGAATAAAATGAGAGCTCCTGGGTTACTGGAGCTAATAAATAACATTGCATATTTCTGCCACTAAAAGCTGCTGAAGTGCTGTAAGGTAAGAAGGACAGAATCAGATTTTTTATTCTTTAAGACTGACGCACAGATTTAATGATTTAGCACTGACACCTCACACACAAGAAGGCACCTTTCATTCCTGAAGACCCTCATGGCTGACTGATCTGATTTGCCATAGGTCTGTCACTAACCAGGCCTGGGCTGAGTGACATCACTGTTTTGAGAATGAAATGATCTTCAGTGTAAAAAATGAATTTTTTTTTTCCCCCAGGTGAATATATGTGGGAAGGGGAGCACATGGGGACAGAACTTGCTAAATAGAACATAAAAATTAGGAGCTAAGGCCTCTCGCAGAATGAACTCCAGGTGTAGTGAAGCATGAGGTGAAATCAGAAAGATGACCAACAGCAGCACTAGACATACACATTCTTCAGCCATTATACACAATTATTTCTTATTATAGAAAATAAAGGAGTACTTTTTAAAAGGCACACATGACATTTGTTATTTTGTACATTCTGAAAGATAAGGAAGACCAATGATTTCTAGAAATCTTTCTAATGCTAACAAATTTGCAAATATAAATTTGCAAGACAATATACACTTTGTAATTTTGGCAAATATGTAAAGAAATCTTTTATTTCTTTATTGCATAGAAGAATATCACCTCAATTCTAAGAAAGACACTATCTTCTCATTAATGTTGGTGTTGCTGATTTTTTTTTAATGAAGATGCAGATGAGAATTGGACTGCTAGATATATCAAGATATTTATATGATTAGATTGTAGACTGTAGTCTCGTAATTTGTTTCTTTTATCTGCTACCATCTTTTTATCATCATAAGGAAATGCCCCTTGTATTGAAACGTTTTGCTAATCTCTTCTTTTGTTGAGACTCAGAATAGTAGCTGCTAATGCATCTCACATCCAGCTATCGGAGTTCTTGCGCATTTTATTGTAATAAAAGGTACATCACAAGGAAATATTCTAGTTGTAGGAAACAAAAGTTATGCAGTAGATGTGCTCCCTCTGAAAGAATCAAAGACACAACCATATCAGTCTACAAATTGTCTTCCCATTAGGTAGAAAAGCAAAAGCCCAGATGTTTTTTACATGACAGTAAAATTTGCCACCAGCACACCCCTAAGGAATGGAGTTTCCATATTCTTAACATCTTAAACCATAGATTGTCATTAGGATCCCTTTAGACTTCAAAATAATACAACAGTGAAATGAGAACTCTTTCATATTGAGACAACTTTGATGATGAAAGCTAATAACAAAGAGCTCACTTCTTCCCATAGAGGGTAGAACTGTTCCCCAAAATCTCAACAGCACCTCTTCCCACTTGGCATAGAGGTGGAAGCTCTGTTGTTGCTTTTGTTATAATCATATTATTTACAGACTGTTTACAGATGAAGCAGCCTTATGGGTGTGTTGCCTATTTCAGCTAGAAGTAGAAGGCATGAGCTCAATATGTTTGGCTGGCTTGGATGTGTGATTGAACCACATGAACCCACTGGTTCATCTGAATTTGATCAACTGAAAGCTGAAGCATGGAAAATCCAGAAAAGGCCAGGAGGACAACGTGCAGCTTTCAAATGCCAGTCATCCCTCCATGTGTGTCCCTCAGAGCACGACTGACAGAGGGAGGAGTGCTTTGTCCCCTCCATCACAGCCCTTTCTCCATAGCGCTTCCTACCTCTTCCGTGATGTTCATCCACCCATGAGCTTCCTTGACTCTCCTCACTAAAGGCCTTGCTAACTACATCCATCAACTTCACTCTTTTCAGCACAGGAGGCTCTCTGCCGTGATTCCTTACTATTTTGCAGTCCTAAATTTGTCTAAGCAATCCTCTCACACTACAGATTCAATCCTGCTTTCAAAGCACATTCTTGCTATACTTGACTGCTCTTCAGCTGCTTCTGCTCCTCTTTGCGTATTTCAAGAGCCAACAAAAGAGCTGGTTGAGACCTCCTGTGGTGATTAACACAGACACTACAATTATTCCAAGCTTAGGCACAAACTGACATGGATGGTCCCCACCTGAGGTCAGAGATAAACTGATCATCTGGAAGTGTCTGCCACTGAAACAATTTCTTGTCAGCTGGAAAGACAATCTCAGTATCTTGTTTCTCAGAAAGTTGCAAATGTCACCGAGAAAAGGAAATGAGCTTGCGGCACTGCATTTTTACATGGTTACCCCTTACAAGATTTTATAGACCTCCAGCTTGTATTATGTCAAATCAATATTTTCCTTGTGAACCACAGAACAAATGCACTAATTCATTAGTGATTTTTAAAATAAGCTTAATTCCATTTATTATATCAGTTCTTGTATCTTGCATAACTGACAATTTCATAAGACAATTCACTAGAACAGAATGTTGGCTGCAAGAAGAAAGGATTTTATCTTACAGAGCTACTGACAAAGGACTTAGAGCAGCAGCAAATATTTTGACAGTATCCTACTTCCCAACAAAGCTTTAAAGAATGCCATTTAACTGAGGGATAGTTTCCTGTGATATAGTGGAGTTATATGCAACTTTCAGGGCTTAATCCATCAGTACAGATTCTGGACAATTACTCAGGCATTGTGGACTAAGTCTTTCTCTAAATAAAGTTCAAGTAAATATGAAATAATTCTTCTGTCCTCACTGTTGGAAACGTAACAGTAGACACAAGTGCAGGACAATTTTTCTTTTCCATGGAGTAAACAATAAAAAAGGTTATGGTAACTGTGGAATTAGACATTTCTAAATGCTTGGTGGGCATATGTGTGAAACGCTTTCCACTGTGGTATCATAAAAAGACATTACTAAAGGCATACATAGCTGTGAATCTTGTAATTCCCATTAAGCTGTGAGGGAATTTTTGCTTGAAAATACAGACCCTGGTGACATGTCAAAGGTCTCAGCTCTAGCGTTGACCCTGGATAAAGCGAAGAGAGCAAAGAAGTTTGGAAGAGCTGAGTAACACCAAGGGGAACTGCACCTCATGCTCTGAAAGATGGACATGAGCAAGATGCTCCTCTCAGCAGAGATCATGCACCTCGTGCAGAAGGCAGTCTTTCTACTACTGCACGCAGCCCTGCTGCAGCCAGACAGACCTGGAAAGCCACAGCTGGACTTTTTAATCTATGTTAATTCCAACTTTCCAAAGGTCTTCTCTAGCCGACTACAGCGCTGAGCAATTTCCTTTGCTGCTGCTTTTCCGCAGGGTTGCCTGGATACTCGTCTCCTCGAGAATCTTGCTGATTAAAGTGCGCCTGCAATTTGGTGATTTGAAGACTCTGATCTGCCATCTAGATACAGAAATCCTTAGCAAAAAACAGTGATCTGTCAAAAACCTGCTTTAGCCAAGTTACTTAGACACAGTTATCCACCAAAAAAAACTCATTACAGATTTTTCTCTTATAAACATGTTACACTCAAAATGAAGTTTAGTGATTTCATATTATCGTGCAGTGACTTCATTTATTGTGCAAAGCAGCACATTTCTGGGCACAATCCAGTCCTATACTATGTCTCACTCTTCTTTAATATACAACTTGATGGCTGCTTCCAGAAGCAGGTACAAACCTTTCCCAATGTGAGAACATCACAGTTTAATCAGAATGTTGTGACCCCGTTTTTTCAGGGCTATCACAAGTTCCACTTTTGATATAGTACTTGGAAAGAAGCCACAATAAACACACTAAATCCTAGCCAGATAAGAGAGGCACTAGATTTGTGTCTGTCCACATGCAGAGTTCAGAAATATCACAATTTCCTCCTTGCTGGTCAGTGTTTGGTGGCCAGTTTGCTCTTTTCAAGAATTACAACATATTTAGTAGTAAAAATGACCAGAATTAGAATTAACACACTAATAGAGAGTATGCTATGAATTTATCTAAAACCTGCAGGAACTTATCATCACATAAATAAAGTTTCCAAGCAAACTAGACAAAACATGATAAACACTGGATTTAAAATTTTGCAGGAAAGAGTTTTCCACAATATAAGGAAGTTTTCTCCATGCTGGGGAAGGGGGCTGGGGGAGGAGGGTATTTTGAAAAGGAAATCCAAGATGATCTATGCAGACAAGACATTTTGCGAAATAAATGGTTGTAGAGTCTATTTCTCAATTTTATGTTTATATGAAATTTTTATCTCGTACCTATTAAAACTTTCTTGATAAAAAATTAGGCAAAAATAATAAATTGTTGAGAAAATATTTGCTCTACAGAAACTGGAATAAAAATGGACTTAAGCATTTCAAGTCAATTGACTTACAGCTTGATGTGAAAAACGTAGTTTTTTGTAATCTGGTTGATTATCTAAACAGTAAACAGTATAATTTTGGGTGAGTTTTGTTTTCTTTGGAATTAAAAGAATATTAAATGCATATCCAGCAATGGTTAAAATTCTTTTAAGTCTTTAATGGATTTTTTTATTATTATTTAATGGATTTTTTTTTAAAATTATCTGTGACTTTTCAAAAAGCTTTTGAATTTTCTTACAGCACTCTTTCAGCTATTTCTGAATTGCAGCAAAGCAAATAATAAGTCCTTTTCATTTTAATAAATTTTAAGATATCTTCCTTTCTTTTAAGTAGTTAAAAAATGCAGAACTGTTACAAATCATAGTTTCCAAGGCTATTAGTTTTCTGATCTTATTCAACAATAGTTAAAGTATGTCCATTGTTTTAAGCACATTACTGAATAAAGATAGAACACGGAAAAGATTTTGTCCAAGTTTTAATTTCTTTGTTAGGAACAATGTAGTGTATCTATTATTTACATTAAGAAACAGTATCATATTCAGTTTGTCTCTTATTCATTTCCAGTACTGTAACTTTTGGGATTTTTATAACTATGATCTTTCCTCCCAAATGAAATTAATTATGCAAGGTAAGAAGTTGTGCTGAAGGCCTTGTCTTGCTTCCAACACAACAAGTGCATGAACTGGAGACAAGAAGCAGTCACATGCCTGTTGCAAAAGGTACAGAGAAAATTCCTACCTCGTTTGGAAAAAGACATAGACTTTGCAGTTTTCCTGTCCTAACCCCCTTTATCCCAAGGTAAGTAGCACCAATTCCTCTCAAGTAGAGCAACAAAAAATGAGAATGACTAATGTCATAACAATTAAAGGCAGCAGAATGAAAGACATCAGTTACTTGCTAGTTTCTTTGTTTGCCTTCAGATAACGTATAATAATCCCTCTCTCATTTTTTTTTTTAATACTAAATACAATCATATATTTACTACTCTTATTGATTATTATAAGTGGAAATCTGGATGCTGAAAGTCATGCATTGAAATTAGTTGATTTCCAGTATAAATACATATACATTTTTTCTTTAGATACTGAACAGTCTTAGCAAGCTGTACCGACAGACAGCAAAATATTGGGAGAATATACTCGATGTAGTTTTCAGGAGAAATGGCACAGCTTTTTTTTTTTTTTAATTCCAATTAACTGTACTACTGAGATTAATCTCGGAACATGTTAAGCAAGAAGATGACAAAGCCCTTAAAAGAAAATGAAAAAAAAGAAACAAATTAATTGCAATATATTGCAGTGTGACCAAACCTTCTATACATATGGAACAGCATTTCCCATTTATAGAGCTTTAGGAGATTTTGACACAGGTGCCCTGATTTCACAACCCAGAGTACAAAAAAAAGAGGTGGAGGAAAAGAATAGCATAATAAAGTAAGAGAACAATCTCATTCTTACAGCACTGAGTGATTGGTCTTAGTCAATCTTAAGAAAACTAAATATAGAAAGGTTCAAAAAGGATTAAATCTGCAGTAACTGAGAGTGTCTAAAGAGGTTATGAAATGAACACAAAGTTTAATTAATTCAATAGATGAGGAACTGCTTAATGGCATAATTACTCAAATTTATTGCAGATATTTCATAATATGTGTGAAACGAACACTTTAACCCTGAAATTACTGAGCTGCATGATTTACTCCTTGCTACTGAACAGACGATTCACTTAATTATTAACAATTATTATACTCTAGTATTATTGTTCTGTGATTTTTAAAATATATGTGCTCTGATTTACATCTCTCAAACCAAAGTTCCCCATTTTTGAAAAAAAGGATAAAAACTATTTGCTTTCTAGAAATGCATATAATACCCGGGTGATGCTGCATGGGAGGGTATCATTGTAACTCTAAATTATTCCTCTACATTATACAGAAATGAGAATAACTAAATGATGTACTGCATCTTTTGCCATGAGGTAGCACAATTCAAGTACCATAGAAAACAAAAAAAAACCCCAAACCAAACCAAACAAATAAACATAAAGTAAAAAAATAAAATACTTTCTTAGTTCAACAAAAAAATATGTGGCTTAACTGTGTTCCCACAATGTATGTTTTACATGAAAATGTATGTAAATATAGAAATATCCATGGAGCTGTACATCTGACGCACCACCTGGTTTTAGGCTGCTCTCGAATGCCGAACATCGTAAATATCACTGGCTTACGGACTCCTTAATGTATAATATGTTACTTTTTCTTCCTCTTAAATGTGTCAGAAGATTATCGAAGTTATTTATTGCTATTTCATGTCTGTCTGTATTGTTGTTTCAATATTAGCTGCAAGTCCCTGGTTCAGATCAGGTTCTCTCATTGCTGTTGAGGTTCTCAAAATAACAAAAGATATTTCTCTTTTCCCTGAAGATCTATCATAACGAATAAATTAATCATGCCATCAGAAGGAAGTTTCTTGTTTGATAGCATTTTATGAACTTAATGAACTTTATTTTAGAAGTTTTACTGGAGCTTTTACACACTTATACTAGTTTATGATGCCATTTCTTTCTCTCAAATTAGCTGCACAGACTAGACTGTGAGCTTTGAAGATCTGGAGCTGATCACTGAGTGATCGGATATATGCAGAGAGAAGCAGCTTTCTGAAGGATCAAGGAACTAAAATAAACTAAAGAACACCTGATGTGATAAGTGGGATTTTACCCTGGCTATTTCATCTGTATTAATCAATAAATCTATTCCCTGCTTTCGAAATGCTTTGGGAGATGATAAAAAAGATATTTACCTAGTTGAACTTTCAAAAGCACCTAAATGCCTAGTACCTTTAAAAACAGATTTAAATACTTTGGTTACGTTGAAGAAACACGTACTTTCCATGGATTGAGTGGAAAGGCACATTGACTTGTAAAGATGCCTAAACTGAGCAGTAACCTACACGTACCATCAAAAAGAACAATTTTTAGACAACACCAAGGACGGTTTTGCTGTTCTTTATTCAGAGAACTTTTCAGTCTTATAATGATCTAAATCAAAGATCTGAATCAAAGAGCTTCTAGGGTTTTGGGGAATGGGAGTGTCTTCTTTACTGTAATCTTTACTGATTACAAGCTCAAAAGCTGGATAATGACCCACATTTTTTTGTTGATGATGTCGGTATTAAGCCAAACTATTATTTAATTAAATCAAATGGATTTGTACATCCAAGAGTGTTTTGACCTTACCTTTGCATCTTATGGCTGTTTAGAAATCTTCAGTATATTTCAAGAAGACAGGCAATGGATTTTTGTCATAGAAAGGGAAAAGTCCAGGTCACAATGCCACAAAATAAAACTACTCAGATGCCTATGGTTTTAAGCCATAAATAAGATATCCACGTATTTATTCCAGCAATATTTCTATGCATTAGAAACACAGAAACTTTAAAATAATGACATTTGATGAAGTTGTTGAGAGATACGTATTTTAACTTGTCACAAGTTGTGCTACCAATGAATGGATTTCCTGCTGATAACCATGAGCTTTGAATCAGGCCTTGCAAACTTCCTATCTGAGAAACTCCAATTTTAAAAAAGACAAGGAAAAGGGACTAAATGATCTCAACCTACAAAAGTGGTTTAACACAGAAATATATATGTTGTATGGATCAGATTTCTCCAGCACTCAAAGGTACTTTTCTCCCTTCTTACAAAGGAGACGTAATTCAGGTGAAAACGCTCAAAGGATGATTCAGTTTCATATTCTTCCTGCTCACACAAATCCAGGAAGAGCAGCAGAAATCCTTTACCCTTTGGTAGTGACAGATTCACGGAGATACCAAAAAAATATATGCAGCAGCTGTAATGACAATTCCTTCCAGAAAATTCCTCTGCATCAGGGAAGTGGTGGCGCATCTCTCTCCTGTTTGGCACAGAGCTCTGATGTAGCATGAACACTGTCCAATTAAATAGTTTTGCTTTTTATCCCTACACAAGAATATATTTCAGAACAACACCTGTCACCCTCAAACTTAAAATATTCAATACGTTCTAGAGGAAGAAAAAAATCTCACTCATCTACTTCACCATTCTTAGTAGCAGCAGCTGATAAGTACTCACCTTCTATAAATAGTATAATTACCAAATAAGTCAAGGATTTTTAAAAAGATTAGTCATTACCTCTTGAATAAAATACTTCATATACTTAGTTTTTAAAACCAGTTCTCAATCCATTATCATCAAGATTAATCAACTAATATTCGGATATGAGGAAATACTGAGGAGTCATAATTGCACAATGTTAATCAAAGGCAGGAAGAGTGATGAGAAAATAAAAGGAGCAGAGTTTTGTCAGATTTTTGCCAGACGTTTGTGCACACCAATTTTCTTTTCTGTATGTGACTTGACTAAGCATATGATGAATGTTTTCAAATTCTAAGTCAACAACAGCAATTTGAATGAATTATAAATTGCTTAAAATAAATCTCAAAAAATTGGTTTTGAATGACTTTTCCTCAAAAAATAAATGGACAACATGTTCTCTCAACTTAGGTTACAGGAATTCTCTGATTTTTGCCATCCTATTTTAGATCAATGAATACCTTTTTGTTTCTGCAAGAGAAAATCAATTTGTGTACTTAGGAGTTGGCAAAGATTTAAATTAAAATAAAAAACTCTCAAAAACATTTTTTCTGTGCATTTCGACATATTTCTGTTATCCCACATGGATTCTGAGTTAAAAGGAGATGAACTTTGGAGCCACCTACTAAGGCAGAGCATCCGGAAAAATATGCTAGATATTGTCCTTGAAGCCTTGATCCAGAAAACCTGGGATCAAGGAAGGCAGTCTAAGTTCCTGAGTAAATAAGCTAAATATGACAGCAATTATTCAACATTTCTTAAATAAATCCTAATCTTGAAAAAGTACAAGTCTCAAATATATTAATCTTCTGGAAAAAAAACAAATATATGTCATAACGAAAGGAATTCCAATACTTCCAACGGTTAATATATTTTGCTCATCTAATTCCAGCACCATTTTTCATGGTTTTTTAGTACATATTTCACCATGGTTTCTTTGCAGGAGCCATTCTCATATCATCTGCTTTTATGAAGTATTCTGTTTCACTGACCCCTGGTCTCCCACCTCAGATCAATTGAGACTATACGAATAACTTAAAATATTGACATTGAACAAAGATATTAGGATGTCATATCAACATTTTTGCTATAGCTGGTTTCAGTAATTTTCTTCAGAAGAATGTAAATAACCTACCTGGATATAAAACAGCACCTGACTGACATTTTCAAGTTCATAGAAAAATAAATGTTCCTCTGTTATACAGAAAATATGAAATATAAGATGTACTTTCTAGTACATCACTTTCTAGTAAAATTACTAGAACCACATTATACCAAACTTGAGATTCCCACCTCAGCTAATTGTGAATATACTTTGAGCTTGTAAATATACTCTGTGAGAAGTAGGTTCACTAGGCTTTGAATTTTATTAACCCACTTGGCTACAGCTAAATTCTAGTGTTTTCATTGAGCTAGTCGTCTAGTTGACCAGATCAGAGACATAGTAAGGATGTACATCAGCTTCTTGTCAGAGTACTAACCCGCATTTCCCTCTGAAAGAAATTGTCAGCAATGAAGATGACATGTGATTGAGTCTTGGTCTGTTGGGGAGTTAAGGTGAGGCAACTGCAAAACCTACAGTATTTGGGAAGATTGGGCATACCTATTGCCTGTTCTTGGATAGGAGTTTTTGCATTCTTAAAGCCAGGTGTATTGTTGATCTGGCAACTGCAGATGATCATATTCTATAATTATCTTCCAGGTTTCTTGAATGGTAACCAGTAGAGATTTTTTTTTTTTTTTCTGTCACTGATTTTTAAAAGTGACCATTTTCTTTTTCCTTGCCACAGCTCTCTGCTCGACAATGTCTGGTTTCTAAATGTTCATACCTTATTCCATTCATTACAGACATTCCAAAATAAAACTCTGGAACTGAAGAATGATGTTTCGTGGTTTCCATTTCCAAGTTTCTGAGCAGTTCTGTAGCATATTCTTTTGTGTGTTGAAAACTAGTCTATCAAAATATAATGCCAATTTAAGCCACAACCATTATTTATATTAGTAGTGAAGGAGGGAAAATGTAGTGGTAAATTAATCTTTGTGCAGCAAAGAACTCCTTAAAAAGGTTTTCAGCATGCATAGTAATGAACTATTGCTATCTCTCCTCAACAGACATCTTTAAATAACTATGTCCAAAGTTGTTTAAAATCCTTTTCCTAGAATTTCAGTTTCAGTAATGCAAGGAAGACTGATTCCTCACTTATAACGCTGATCAACACAAGCCTCCTTTTTTATCTTCTGCTTAATATAGGGAACTCATGAATCAGCTATAACTTTTACATGCCTTCCCTCTGACCTTCCCACAGATAATCATAATAACACTGGGCTGCTGAGAATCAATCAGTTTTCATAAAGACAGCAGCCTTCAGATTAATCTCATATTATTAATTCTGCAAGTTAAAAAGACAAGCAGAAAGACAAGATGGCTCTCAGTGCTATTTACTTCCCTAAAAATATTTCCTGTGGATAATAAACAAACAAATTTCCAATCTGGTGAAGCTGTAAATTTGCAGCCTTCATGAAAATTAATTTAAATGGATGTGACTGTGAGGTTGGGATTGTAAAGATTAGGGAGACTCCTGTAGTTATAATTGCCTGTTCAGTTCATCTGCTGCTCTGTCACTCAAGAGTGGCACAGCTGCATTAACAACTCTAATCATAATCTAATTCTCAGATCAAATTCCCATCTTCAATATATCCTTTAATAAAGGTTCCATACCCCATCTTTTAGCCTTAATTATTGCTTCCTGTCTCCCCTGACAACCAAATTAAAAGGTACATGCAGCAGTTCTATAATAAAAAAAATAGCACAGCTACAACAACTGTACTGCAAATTCACACTAACCTTGTGAAGGTTGGACGGGTTGTGATAACTAGATTTTTACTGATAGCACGAGGACTAGAAGATAAGAAATACAATTTTATAATCATATATTGATTTTTCTTTTTTTCCTGCTAATATGGAAAATTACCTGGGCCAGTTTTTAGACTAGGAAAACGAAAAAAGACAATTTTATAGGAAAACTGTCTAGATCCCAACACGTGAACTGTTTTATTTCTTGAACCTGGAGTTCTTGATGTGTCAGTTGTTGACAGTAGACATTGTACTAGTTAAAATTAAATCCCTTTTGCACAAGAACTGAGACTTCAAGTCAGCAAGATACTTAATTAAGCATCTACCTTACAGCATATTATTAATGCCAAGTCAATAAAACTGTTATCATGTTTATAGTTAGTAAATATCAATGTACTTTTTGCGCAGGACCCAAACATTCAATGCATTGTCCATGCAGGATTCTGTTTTGTCTGTTGTTCTGTGCAAATGAGGATTTCAATAAGAGAGTTAAACTGTTGTCTATGTAAATGTAACAAATGGCACATCATCATTTCTGAGCTAGAAATGTATTTCCCTGAAACTTTAAAAGTAAAGTAATACAATCATGGTTGAATTGGGAAAATGGTTAAAAATTTAACATGACTGGACAAGTATGGGCAACAAAAGAGAAAACAATAGTCAGCA
The DNA here is from genome assembly GCA_013396775.1 of Cephalopterus ornatus. Taxonomy (NCBI): domain Eukaryota; kingdom Metazoa; phylum Chordata; class Aves; order Passeriformes; family Cotingidae; genus Cephalopterus; species Cephalopterus ornatus. Next base: position 1,296,221 of record VZRE01012409.1, on the reverse strand, counting down.
ACAGTAAGGGAGAAAAAGTTTAAGCAATTATCAAAATATTTCACCTGAAGTAGGCAGGTTTTGAATAAAAGTGCACATTACGGTGTTGAGATGATTTAAAAATCTAGCCCTGGATTTCAAGGGCAGCGAGCAAAGTCTGTCAGGAAATGGTTTCATAGATAAGAGAGGTCTGCAAGAATGCCAAAACTTTAAACATGGCAGATTTTAATTATCCTGATACCAGTATTGATTTGGATAAGAACTGTTTCAGGGCTAAGGAGACAAATGTGTTTGAGAAAGTAGCAAAGGATTTATTTTCCAAGCAATGTGCTGACCAGTTTTACTGTCTTGGGGCTATCTTTTGAGTGAATGGGTCTTGAATAAACCAGGACGTTGGGGACAATTTGGTGTAGGCAATGAATATGAAACAGAAAGTTTAGCAGAATGAAAAGAGTTTATCATTTAAATGGATACAGACTAAAGAACTCTGGCCCAGAAAAGAATGTTTAGTCATTCTCATTTAGGATATCTAAAAGTGAGAAATGAAAAATGTTACATAATACTATAGGTCAGTTCTGAAAATTAAGAGATTTCTCCTGTACCTAGATTTCTGTTGTCACCTACCAAGATTAAACAAGTGATCTGAAACACTCCATATTTAAAATTCCATTTGTACTGCATCCAACATTTCTGCTGGTCTTGGAGACTCCCACCAGTTTTGCAACTAGTGAATGTTTTAACTTCTCAGTTGTCAACAAAAAAAATTCCTCTTTTTCCTTTGACTTCATTTTTGAGACTTGAAGTATGACAAAGGTGAAGGGCACAGTCCAGTTATGCTTTCCTTAAAGAAGAAAACACATGAGCCAGGTGTAGGTACATTATTTTTAATCATTAAACTGCAGTAAGGAGAAACAGTTCAGTAGCTAAATTCTCTTGTGTTTGGTGGTTTTATGATAACTCAGGTCTTGCCAGACCTGAAGCTGTTATGCTGTGCCAGGGTCAACATTTGTCAAAGGTCTTATATAAATCTTTCTAAAATAATAAGCCCTCTATTATTATAACATTTGTGTGATGGCAGTAATTACCATACAGCTTTTTCCATCTTTGTAATGTATTTATCTTTCCAAGAGTCTGTGGATGTAGGAATGTGTTACTATTCCCACCTTTTGTTCTGAAAACAAAAACAAACAAAAAAAGATGTGAGTCATCTCCACCTATAAAGAGAAAGCATAGTTCAAGGGGGGTGTATACACTCTCCTAATGGTCAACGGAGAGAGATCAGTTGCCTTTAGAGGATAATTCCAATTATGACACAATAGCACTTGAGGTGAATCATGGGAAAGAGATCTAGAGTCCCCAGTGTGGGAACACTTCCTTATTTGTTGGATCTAAAGGAAACTGAACATTAAGGAAGTGATCCAGAGATAAGCAATAGAAACCTGTGCAACCCAATGTGACCCCATCAGTGAGTGCTACACTATTTTCATCCCAGGAGTAAGAGCTACACTGTCCATTTTCACTGCTTGGAAACCTAAATCAGGGTGTGATGGGAAAGGGGGAAATGGGGCATTTGTGAACACTGTAGAATTACACCTTATAATTTTTCCTGTAAAAGCTAATTGCAAACTTTTTGTCCCTAATGTGATTTATCTGGAACTCTCTGTATTCATAAAAAGAAGAATTAACTGAAGAAAACTAACGTCAAAACAGTAAGGGGACTTTCTCTGGGCTCAGTATCAGGTTTTACCCTTTACCAATCAGAGCTTGAATTTAAAAAAAAAAATCTCTATCTGAGGGATTGATAACCTTATGAAAAAATATTGGCTATTCTGACATGAAAGGCTAAACCTCATTTTTCTTTTTTTAAATAAATGCTTTGGATCTGAGAAATACTTAGAGCTGAAACTTTCTTTGAAATCAGCTTTACATTTTGCTGAAACAGCATTTTTAAAAAAAAAATATAAGTGTCTGAATAACTCTTTAAAAGCTCTGCTCAATAAATTTGATATTAAAGCTACACTTATAACTACAGGAACTATTGGATGCTTCAAAAATTTAGGGCAAAGCAGCATGGTTCAGTATCCAAAATGCAAAAGTCTTATCTGTGCTACCCACACTTCTTGTGTTAGCAAATTCAGAGTACAAATTCTGTGAGAAAAGTCTTTTATCAAGGTTTCTGACACTCATTGTTGCTTTCTTGCTGTCTTCCTTTTTCTTTTCTTTTTTTTTTTTCCTTAGGAGTTGGGAATGGTACTAGAACAGATTTATTCATAAATGTATCATGGCTTGGCTCTGTTATGCGAGAACTAAAAGCTGTGGGGTTTTTATCTTTTCATGTCTCCAACCTCACAATCTTCCCACCCTATGAAAGCATGGAAGTACATCTCTTCTATTCTTATAACTATTAGGACAGATGGACATCCTTCCTGGCTTTCCATCCTTCCTGATCTTTCTCAGCCTTCACCTAAAATTGCAAAAGAAATGTCCCTGTTACTCAAGGCAGGTGATGTCACTGATGTTTTGAACTATACAACTACAGATAGGCAAGCATTATGTAAAATTGCAGATGTAAATAATCAATGAATTTACATTTTATCAGTCATCCCCAAGGGTTACTGATCTAAGAAAAGAGGGAAGCAATTTAGTCTCGCATATTTTATTTTGGCAAACTCTCATTACCTATGTGTCCATCCACAAAGACGTACAAATAAAGAAAACAAAAGTTTATGCTTTTTCCACTATGTATGCTTTAAGAAGGCTTTGGAATTAATGATGAAAAGATACCTGTAGAGAGCTTTGGCACTTCTGATCATTTCCGCATGAACATCTTTTTAAGCCTAGAGCATCTTACTGGGAGAAACCATTGGTATGCATATGTTCCATTCAGGCAAGGTATGGGGCAATGAAACAAGCCTTCAGTCTACATTCAGTACAGTCTACGTTCTTTGCCAGATCTAATGCCCTCTTTGTACCTTGAAGACTTCATATTATAAAACCTACATACACATTCCTGAGCCTGTAACTCCTTGTCTTACTTTGAACTTAACATTTCCTTATTAGCAATGATTTCTCTGAGTATCCCATTAACATTATCCTTCACAAAGGAACAAATTTTCAAAGATTTTATTTCTTGTTATAGCCAATTACCTTTTGTCAATGAAGCTCTCCAGTGCTACTCTTAGATTAATTTTTCTTTATTTTATTTTTAAAATATTTCATGCTTGTTTCATTGTTGAAGGTGATTGACAATGGGGTTGTTTTTTGGTGGGTTTTTGTTTGTTTTTTTTTTGTTTGTTTTGTTTGTTTTGAGTTTAGTTTTCCAATCCTTGAATATTCCTCTAGTCTCTTCTTGATCTTTCCTGCTTTTCATACCATCTCTGCAATGTTGTCCCTGTTGGTGCATGAGCAGCTAATTGCATATTTTTTAGTTTAATTATAGTTATTTTTTACCTCTGATGAAGTCTTTCTCCTAACATGCATTGCATCCAAATGAAAATGAACCACTTGTCTTCAGGTACTATTATCATAGAGCATGTTTTCCATTGTGAGAGGATTTGTTTACAGTTCCCTAATACATTGAATCTCCTGATGATAGATCAATAAAATTATGTCCTTCTGCACCTAATTATTTCTGTTTTGATAACAACAACTATATTTTACTTCTCTTTTTCATTGAAAAAGCAATGTTTGTGTTCATGTTCTTATAGATATATTCAATAGCTGCCCAGTAGTTTATAAGCCTATAGTAAAATATGATACTCTTTTGAACTTAAAACCTTGTCCTCTCTTTTCTGTCATTTTCAATAAACCACCCATAGTCTGCCTTGTTTGCCAGTGAATAAAATTGTGTGGTTCAATTACAGGAGTGATGCTCTGAAGGTTAAATCACTTCACTGCGTCTCTTGTACTCTGTGTAAGGAAAGACTTTGATTAACTAAGTCTTTCACATTAACAACGATACTTTATGTTGAGTATAGCATTTTGGAATGAAAATGAGTAGTTGGATTGCCCTGTTTAATCTTTGTAACATTATAATGTTAGGGTTTCATAATTTTTTTCAAACACATTCATAGCCACAATGATTACTTTAGTGAATAATCCCAAGGCTACAGCCTTGATTCTTTGAGTTTACAAGCGAGTGTTACGCTTAAAACGGATTCCATGTTGAGGTGTGAAAGGTGACAATTTCTTATAACAATGTTTACTATTCTGACTACAAGTTTCTGAATGTGAATGAATATTATCCCTTAAAATAATTCTTTCTGGAGCTCTCTTTTTTCTACATTTTATATCAGAAATTTTGACAAAGGGAGTTCATTCAGTAATTAATAGGTCTACAATCTTCAGCCTCATTGTAACAGCCCAATTCTTTTTAAATCACTCTAAACAGTTTTGATATCTCTTACTTCACAGTTCCTCAGTGTAAGGCACAACAAGAGCTATAACTGTAGATGTATATCTACACTTTAGTGGGTTAATTTTCCATGACTATTTCATGCCATGTATACAGTTCTAACTCAAACAAGGAGAAGCATCTGAAAGTAATTAGGCTGGTAATTTTAAGCAGTACACAAATGTAATAGTTGTGAATGTCTTTATTTCATTTCTCAATTTCTAGGTCTCCATGTATTCAGTTTTATACTTCTTTTGCATAGATGACCTCAAGTAGCAATTTTCCAGAACTCTCTTCTAGTCATCCTTGGCTTTTTATCTAATCTCCCTTTATCTGTGTCAATTGTTTCCTATATGGATATTAGTAATGGAAATAGACCTCTCTTTCACTAAACTGAGCTTTGTCCCAGCACACTGAAGATTGTAATGCCAGCTGTTTTTGAAAACTGTAGTCTGCCTCATATATTTGTCCCTTCTCCCTCAGTGTTTCTTTTAAGTGCCTATTTTTTCATAATTAGTCAGGCTATTTCTTTTTTTTGTCTTCTTTACCTTATCAAGAGCAAAATATCTATTGTTTCTATTCTTTTTACTTTATTGTGCTTCATACAATAGGTATGAAATGAAGGGGTTTGTTTCTAATTAAAATATTACTTACATTTTCTTTGTTCAACTCCTTATATTTTTAGCTGTCATTAATGTGGTTCATGGTGAGACCCTCTACAAAAAAGAACAGTACAATTCACAAAGAGATCAAGATGATATTCAGATACCCCTTAATTTCAGGAAAAAAAGACTTAACAGCAGAAAACCAAAAATGTTTAATTACCTTGGTGTCTTGATTACTTTGAGCAGCAGAGCAGTCTTAATTTCTAAGGGGAATGAAATGTGAATGATAGGATGTAGTATCTCTGACAGCCATTGATCCTTTGGCGCAAAAAATGCCTTTAAGACATCAGAGCTAAGTGAGAGTGTTTTTCTTGGAATGATCCATGAGTCTTTTGATCACCCACAACAAAAGCAGATCTACTAAGTACGTGGAGACCATCCTGACTTTGCCTTTCCATGTAGCTCAGAGCTGAGAACAATTCCCATAGTGGTTGTATATATTCCTACCTTCTTTCCCCTATATTTGGCCACAAAAATATGTTTGCAGGGCTTGACAGCATGAACTGCTGTAAAAGATTTTTAAAACATCAAGAAATGGCCTTGTTGTAGGCTTAGGTCCCTTTCTTTGTATTTCAAAGGGACCTTTGATTTTTCTGTTGAATATCCTGAGAAGGGAATGCAGGACCCAGACTTGGAATTTCATAATTACATTCCTGGCATAAATCAGCCAAAGAAAACTGTGGTATTGCCATATAAGAAGTGCAGCGTAGGGCAAGAAAAATGAAACTGAGTCTGAACAATAGATTCAATGCAGCAGATTTACTATAAATCATGTGCAAAGGTTACGGAATTTGGCTTGTTTTTCCCCGTGGAAAAAAATGAAACTTTGAGATGAACAGAAAACAATTTTGAATCTATCAGAAGGATTGATAAAAATGCTAACATTACTTCTTTATGAATCCTTATAAGATATTCAAATAAAAACTGGCATACAGTCTACTCATTTCAAAATTTTTCATAAACAGTGTAAATACTTCCATAGGATATGATAGAAAGATCATCAAAGTCTTTTATATTCTTTTTTTCCCTGACTTCTGTGTTCTTTGCAATCAGGTCCTTAGCTGCCAGGAAGGCCAATATCTTTGAAGAGCAGCAGTAAATTATAAAGACATTTCTCACCTCCTTCCAAATATTCAATGTATTTACATTTTTCATTTTAAGATCGTCTTGTAATCTTTCCTGTACAACCAGGGTAAGAACGTAAAAAATGGATCAGAAATGGACTGGCAGCTCCTTGGATTTTGCATTTATTTAAGACCACTGCAAAATGACCTCAACTCTGAACCAGTACACCATCTGGAAGATATCTGAAAGCAAAGAATTGCAGAGTACTAAATCCTTAGAGAAGTCATAGAGTGTATTTCAGATTTTCAGGCCATTTAGTACTTCATCCCACAATTAGACTGACTGCAGAGGTGTTATTTGAATCAATATAATGCTCTACAACAAGAGGAAGAACAGTACAATTCAATACGAGATCATGCTGATAGTCAGATAACCCTTAAATTCAGGACATAAAGACTTAACAGCAAAAAAACAAATTTTTATTTCATTTGCCTAATAAATGTAGGAGCACTGTGAAGGTTGATAAGCTCTAAACACAACCTTTCTTCCCGTTATTTAAACCTTCTAGTTCCAGATTTTTCTTCAAAATAAATGTTCCTTGATTTCTGACCCTCTTCAATTTTTTTTCTATTCAAATGGCAATGGCCCAGATTTCATGACAATCTAGTGAATTCACGTACAAATAAGACAAAAAGTGTAGAAAATTCAGCAACTTCCATTCTCAACTTTCTAAGATATATACTACAAATGAAAGAAAGGAAAAATATATTTGGGATAAGGGAAAATTCTTCAGCAGTATCCTTCTTTTCCTTCTCTCAAAGCAGACTCTTTGAGTGTACAGTGGACACAACTATTTCAACCTTGCAAAACTGAACTTAAAGAACCTTGTTATTTGTTTGCCTTACAGTCATTTCCACAATTTACAAACATGGTCCTTTTTTTTTTATGGTTTGATGAGATCCACAGTTTTCTTGCCTTGTAAGGAAGCATAGATTGAAGAGGAATTAAAGGCTCATAGCTTCAAACACTGCCAGGTGTCTGGCACCACCGGTCTTAAGAGGAAAATGTTCCTGAGAAGTAATGAAAGCACTTAGCAGTTGATGTCTTGGAGGGAAATGGGGCTCCTGATGGGCAGCTGAGCTTTCTGACCCCATAAGCAAGCTTTTCCTGAGCAAAGCCATGTACCTTGGCTGCAGGACTGATGTCCATGGCTGTGTTCCAAGGAGGAGGATGATCTGGAGGGGAATCAAAGCCTCCCACCCTGTCCATCTGCAAGCCAAGCCACTGTTCTCAAGGTCACAGTCAAGAGTTCTGTCATCCTAAGAAATGACACCACATCTGTTTATTTCTGTAGTATTTCAAATTTTGGGAAGGATGTTTTCAAGTGTGTTTGTTTGTTTGTTTGTTTGTTTTTTCTTGATTGGAGAATATTTTTTCTCCTTCTGGACAAAATTAGATGTAAGTGGCTTTAAGGTACTACTGCTGACATTTATGGATATCCTGCAGCTCCCAGAGTATTACCCACCGTGTTTATAATGTCACTTGTGCAAACTTACTACCCATACGAGTACATTTTCAGTAGTGTAAATCAATTTAGAAACTCACTGTGCATTTATGTAAAGCCTAGTTCATACAGGAGGAGCTGTAAACACTTTGTCTCGGTTTCATCACAGCACAACAGCTTTGTTCCCTGGGATGCTCATTTTCCTTAGGCCTTCCACATAATACTAAGCAAGTTAAAATCCTCTCAGTATGTGGTTGCCTTGCCCTTTCCTGGCAAGTGTCAGATTTGTACTTCAGTAACAGTTAACAGGATGGTATTGTTTCCAAGTAAAAGGAAAATCAAATGTCTTTGAGACCACAATATTTGACCCAGTGCTTTAATTAGCAATTTTTGAATACTGCAATCTGAAATGAATCTGATATTCAGCACGTACCCTCTCTCTATTCAGTTGCAAATACAATTAAAAATCAGTTTTCATGCTAGTTGAAAATTAACTAAGCAATTTTGCCTGTGTAACATGGCAGAAATTTGTAAACTCACTTTAACTTGCTCTCCAATTGGAAGCATCAAATTTAGCAGTATGAAGTGTATAAACGGAATGAAACAAAAAACCGTAACTGTATGTTGATCCTGCCAAGATATACCCAGAACCCAAAAATATTAATAATTCAGGGAATTCTAAAGAGCTTGCAAAACCTTCTGGTGTGTCTCATTAACAAAGTTAGATTTAACACAGCCATGATGGCACGGATGATATCAGTAGGACAATGCTATGTTATTATCTCTCTGCCTTCCTGAGGACACCAATATAACCTGTTCATTATGTATCACATCATAACAGAAATTTGAGAAGTTGCCAACCTGTTTTCTGGTGGCCTTCTGTTAAAATGCTCAGCTGAAATGGTCTACCTGCTGCCCTTAAACAGCCACCTGAATCCTTATTCAGCTGTAATTTCTCAGTTTATCATCTCAAATGCCATGAGAGGCTGTGGAGTGCTGTCACTGCTCCGTCTCAGCAGAGATGGTAGAGAGGTTATTCTGCCTCTTTTCTGTTTGTGTTTAATTTAAAGGAAATAAACCTCTTTGGGATCCCTTTTTTCAATGTTCCAATTCTCCAGTTTTCCAGTATTGAAAAATACATCTTCAGATAGCAAACTATTTCCCCAAAAAAAAAATTATGCAGGACCAAATGGGAAAAAAAAAAAGTGAGAATTCTGATCTTGAGCTGATGTAGATTTTAGTGGGTGAGCAACCAATTGCACCACCCTGAATGTGCTTTTCTTGCAGGCAGGCAGGGTTTCCCATATCCATCTGCCTCTGTCTTCACTATTATCTCTATTCATGTTCTGCTATGTAAAATATGTTAAGTTTTCTGTTCTGAGGTGGGACATGTTGTTGCACGATGTGCTGCCAAGATTTCTACAATCCAAAGAAAGGGATAAATTCTGGACTGGTAGATATTGTGTCCCACTGAGGTAGCATCAATAAAAAGCACAAATTATTTATCATATTTTTAGTTATATTAATGCTATTAATGGTAATAATGGTATTTTTTTACAGCCTGCATCACTGTTTACAAGCAGCCCCTGACGAGATCCTTCACACCTTCCTTTTTTTTTTGATGACTGCTTCTGAAATCTTTACACTTGTCCTTATGCTAACAGATATTTTCTTAACACTAACCACTAGCTCTAAAATGCTTTTCATGATTAGAGACAGCTACAAAACTATAGCCTGTAGTTTTATTGGGTTTTATTTTGTAAAATGACATCTGAAATCGGGAAAAAAACAATTTCATAACAACCGCAATGGTTTATGAGGTAAGAAATCTCTGAAATTCAAGATCAAGACATGCTTTTACACATATGATCAGAGAACTGCACCAAGTCTAATGTTTCCATAACTCTTGACATTTCTTCCAAGAAGGATAGGAATCAAGTGCTTCTTAGCAGGTTCTTAGCTGTAAAATGATGCAGGCAAGTTTTTCCTATGCTATATATTGACAAACGGATTTTGGCTTAACACACCACAAAAGTACTTTCGAGAAGGAACAAAAAGCTAAGTCTACAAGTGTTTGAATTTATTTGAATAATCAAAAGACCTTTTAAAAAAGCTGTTTTGTTACTGGTTGTAGGAGAGTTTGAGCCACTGAGATTTCCCTAGAAAATAACTACTTATTTGAGATTTCTTATGTATTTTACTTTGACAATGTCAGTTAATTTTTTTCAGTTTGCACTAATTATGGCTGTTGAGTAACGTCACACATGACCCCTATCTTACAGGCCTGGGGAATCCAAAATACATTTTAGAGGTGTTTATTTGCAGACTTCTACTTTCTAGCTTCTGTAATACTTCAGACATGTCTTTGCTGTATACTAACACAACTCTAGTGAAGCTCTGTGTGTCATTCTGTCAACTGGTGACCCACACTGTGCTTATTTTAATCTATTTTAAGCCAGCTCTTGGAGCATGACTATAAATATTGCAAATCGAGCAAGCAGTACCACATTCTGCATAAACATGCACACATACATGAAGTTCATGCATTTTATGCCTCCAAAAAAATGATTCTGAAGTCTCTTATCAGGCTTTCTGGATGCTTCCACTAACAAAAAAGCACAGTGGCCATGGCTGGCAGCAACTCTCCCGCAGAGTAAAGTGTCACCCTGTGTCACTTCCTGTGCGGCACAGGTTATTCAGCATTCCTCTGGTAAGTTGGATGATGAACTGGAAATGCCACTTCAGATAAGCATCCAAAAGTTCCAGATGCAGGGTTAGCCTGGGAGCAGGTGACTATTCCAGTATAACCCTAGAGCAGACATAGGTGACTGTGGGTAAAGGTGAATGGCATGGAGCTGCGAGGGGATGTGGTGCCTGAGGGAAAGGACCTCACCCCAACTGACCACAGCCCTGTCCCACAGCATACAAGGAAAATAAGCATGGAAGCACCCCTAGAGCATTGTTTAGAAATGTACTGTCCTGTTGCTCCTCACTCCCCACCGCAGTCATAGCTAAGCATCTTGACAGGGTCCTAATTTTCACACCCAAGAATCAGGCCATATGGAGAGGCCGGACAGCCCTGTAAAAACCTGTATTGCTCAGAACTGATAAAAAGAGGCTGGGAGTTATATCACTGCTGGTGTTGCTGCAAGGAAAATCAGACTGATTTGGAGATTCTAGCTAGAGGAGGTCCTTGCAAAACCAGTGGTCTGGCCGTGGTAGTCACACAAGTGGTTGTTCTGCCACTTTTCCATGCAGAAACACCCAAGAGGACAGAGACCTGGATACCTTTCTTACTGCTCAGATAATGAGCAGTTGATCAAGCAGCATTAAAGCAGCAAAGGGTCTGAGACTTTCAACTGACAACAGACTAATTATAAATGAGTGGCACGACGAGCCCAAAGAAACAGATAAAACTCATTCAGAAATAGAAGGCATAGGGGATAACTGTTTTGTTATACTTAGCAGCTGAGACATTATGCCTGCTTTTGGGAAGAACACTTAAACGAAAAATATAGACAAATTTTTCAAAATCCTGAAATCAGGAAGAAAAAAAAAAAGATTAGGAAAATATTCTTTTAAATGGAAGAAACAGAATACAGGAAGAGAAGGGAGTTTTAAAAATGTTTCTAAGGGATACTGGAATTATGGTCCCTTGCTATGTGTAGCGATTCATCTTGAAATTTTAGTGGATTCTGTTGATTTCCACCTTTAATAAGGATTAAACAGTAAACATCAAATAAGAGGCATTTTTAATATGTTATTTTCATATTCAGTTCCATAAAATCAAGGGTTTTCAGCCATAAGGCTTGGTCCTTAATAGAACTGGATTTTAGACTTAAATAATTTACACAGATTGCAAATTAAAATTATAAACACCTTATTTTAATTTTTTGCACTTATTTTAAATCTGATTAGTCTATCTCTTCTTCTCCCTCTTTTTCTTCTCCCCCCTTTTTGTTTTGCTTAGGTTTTGTTGTTGTTGTTGTTTGGGTTTTTTTGGGGGGAGAGGGGCTGTGGGCTCGTTTTTGGCAAAATAAACTGTTTAGAATTTATCAATCTGCCTGGAAGAACAGGCTTGCTGTATTGACTGTGTGGAGAAAAATACCAGAATAAACAGTTGTATAAAGTGCTAGAAAAATTTTTAAATTGATTGTCTAATCTTTTAAATGAAAATTAAGGAAATCGTTGGTGAAACTACAGAGAATCAATCACATCTGTAAAACCCCAGCAATTTATAACATCTGTTTGCTATAATGCCTGAGATTATTTACTCTACTGGTTTATTGATAAAACCAGCCAAATACATCAGGCTGGTTTGGTTAGTTCCTAACACAGAGCTTGCTAAACCTAACTTGTAAGTTGCTTTTAGTTTTGAGGACTTATTTGTGTTGCTAAATACCTAATTTCTATATATTTCATTTGAATACTTTTATATAAAACAAAGCTATCTGATCTTAAAGTAAAATGCAGTTGCCTGAATGTAGTATCTTGTGCCATTTGAGAGGATCTCAGGTTCTGAGACATATATTGAGCTTTGATCTAAGTGTAATGGTACTTAATTGTAGAAGGCTTGCAGCTGAAATCGTTCCTCTCTGAGGAGGTGGAACAGCAGGAAAATCCTGAATGCAAATGCAATCTTGGCTTGTAGCAGACCCAGAACAGACAGAATCAGCTGAGAACTTAGTCCTCAAAGTCTAAGCGCTGGTCGAAATTGTGTGGACTGACCACTTTATAGGATACAGCTTCAGAGAAGGCATCACTAATATAAAAATATGGAAGGTTGCTAGGTCTTTATTTTAGCAAAAAAAATTAAGGAAATGTAAACAAAACAAGTTTTCAGCAACTCATTCTTAAAAATTTCTAAATCATTCACTACATCTCCCAACAAGGCTCTCCAAGCACCTTCACCCTGAAGCAGGCGCACAAAAATGCAACACAGATTTTCAGTTTGGGAAACAGTTGAAAGATAGTAACAATCAATTACAGAGTCTGAACTTCAGACGTTGCTACCAGTTGCCCTAATTAACAAGAGGCATCACTTCTGACCTGCTGTCATATTAAAATTCAGAATACACTAAAAAATCCCCAACAAACTGTTTCTACATTCAGTGGAATAAACAGAGAGTGGGGAGCAGAGGTGAGCTGGGCTAGACATGCGGGGAATTGTTAATTCTACAGTGAGAACTAGAGATCTTTTTATTTATTGCAAGATGTGCAGTACATTTGCACTCCTTCTGTTGATTGGTGTTTTAGCCACAAAAAATTCAGCTGCCTTCCCTCTACTATGCTGCGAGGCTCAGGAATGCTCTGTCACATGAGAATCTCATGTTTGCCATTTCATTTTCCGGCAGTTGTTAAAAGAAATTTATAGATCACACATCTTCAGCCAAAATAGATTTTAATCGTTGGTGATGTGTTTCTTTCCTGTTACATGTGTTTTCATGCTGAAAGCCATTGTTTATTACTAAAAACAGAAAAAAACCCATGAAGAGTTGAATTCTGTAATCTTACAGCCTACATTTTTTTTTCCAGACAGGAACAATTAAAATTATATAAATAATTTACAGTGTGATCATACACAATCTACACTTAGTCCTCCAAAATAATTTAGGTAATGAAAAGGAAGTACCAGTAAATCATCTCACTATAGCACCTGGATGTTCTGAGTACAACCTGGACCCATTAGGCTCAGCAGCACACCCCTACATATTGTAGGTGATTTTTGAAAAACAGGGCTTACATTATGCATGAACAGGACAAGAAAAGTTCAAAAAGGATGTCTCTCCACTAAGGTTGTGCTGAAATCCTTCTGCAACAGGTTTTGATTTTACATGTTGAGAAATCTAACCAGGATTACATGATGTTCGGCCACATGTCTGATATTGCCTGTTGTCTTCCTTAAAAAGCCAACTACAAAGACAAGAAAACTTGACAAGGATGGGAAAATAATTAAAACTTGCATGAATTATGATGACAACATAAGTTCTCACTTCTCAGTTGTATATTCTGCAAAACGCTCTTTGCATTGGAGAAAATTGCATTAAAATGAAAGAACTACCTCTTTCAGTAACAAAATTGACATATTACTGAAAAAAATACTATTGCTTTTCTACTAAGCAGGAGAGGCATCAGAACATTATAGGTGAACTTCTTTTTGGCCAAGTATAACCTTAACATTATATGTTTAGTCACTTGCAAAGGGAAGAAACATGTGCAACTCATTGATCTGTCAGTAATTGCTTTCCACGTACCTATATCCTGTTCCCCAGAGCACATCTATCTCCAGAGTTCTTTGATTCTAAACTACATTTTTCCCTTCCTGTCCAAAAATACCAGTTGTCACAGAATTAAGACAACACAGACTCTCCCTCAAAGTATTAAGCCTTTGAGCATCAAGAAAAAAACCGATTGCAACGTGAAATAGAATATTTCCAACTTGAAACAGTTCTGTTATATTATTTTACCCTATTATGCAGTCTTGGACTCTAATGGAAAGATCTCTGGTTGTGGCAAGTAGGGCACCCAAAGGTTCTGCATCTGTGTGCACAGCTCAGTTTAATCAAAGCATTTTTTTATAAGAAATATCTTTTTTCAAGAGCCAGGTCATCTTTAGAAACAAAGAGCCCTCCCACATTATTGCACAGGATGGGGTACAGGAAAGGAGACAGAGTTAGTTAGTTTAGAAAAACCTAGGAAAAGCGTTTAGCGGGCAAGACCAATACGTCTGTTCTTGAACAGGCAGGAGTTACGAGTATTGAGGCCATGTTGCTGCGATCGCAGCTGCGTTGGGCAGGGCACGTCTCCAGGATGAAGGACTACCGCCTCCCTAAGATTGTGCTCTATGGTGAACTTGCCACTGGCTACCGCAAGAGAGGAGCCCCGAAGAGGAGATATAAGGACTCCCTGAAACAACATCTCAGCCTTGGCCATATTGATCACCATCACTGGTCTGCTCTGGCCTCCAGTCGGGAGGCCTGGAGACACACTATTCACAATGCTGCTGCTTCTTTTGAAAATACACGCAGGATCACTCTCGAGGAGAAAAGACAACGCAGAAAGAACCGTGTCCTGTCGGTACCACCTGGGGAGTCATTCTGCTGTACCTTTTGCAACCGGACGTGTCTATCTCGCATTGGCCTTTTTAGCCATCAGCGCGCTTGTAGCAAGCGTGGGTAGAGTCCTTCACAAATCTTCGTTCCGTGAAGCCTAGCCATGATGATGAAAATAGTACCTCTAAAGTAAGTGATCAGGTTCAGAGTACCTGGAATGCTGTTGGATTTCCAGGCAAAAAGATTTGAACAACTATAAAATCAAAAGAACAAACAAACCTCTTGTCAGACTAGGGGTTGCAGCCCTAAATTGGATAGCAATTTTAAAACACAGTGAATATAAAGTTACAGTGAGATCAACAAGTAGAAAAGTTGGAGTAAACTGATCTACCTGTAAGTGATTAGCCATCCTGGTTACTGCAAATCAAGGAATCCTAGAATCTTTTTATGTTGGGAAAGACCTCTGACGTCTATATATCCAAACTTTAACACTGCAGTGCCAAGTCCACCACTAAACCACATTCCTGAGAGCCACAACTACATGCCTTTTAAAGGTGATTCAATCCCTTTTCTGGGCAGCCCGTTCTAGTGCATGACAACCCTTTTGGAGAAAAGACCTTTTCTAATGCACAATTGAAACCTCCTTGGCACAACTTGAAGCCATTTCCTCAAGGCTTGTTACTTGTGAAAAGGGAATGACTCAGACACTTTTTGTCCCAAGATCATGTTTTCACCTTTGGCCCTTATCCTATGATTAGACACAGACACCCTGGGCAAAGGGATACTCTGCAGCTCCTTGTAAAGGACCCATGCTCACTGTGGCATACCTAAGGTGAAGAATATTTATCATGAATAGAAATTAATAGAAAATGTAATATTTTCTCTGTCGAGTATTTGTAAATCATTATTTTCTGAAGCTCATAACTCATCCAAATAGAGAATTCTTAATAAAAATTTTGATATAGATTTCCTGTGCTTTTTTGTAACTCTTTACTCAAGCAAATCCAAAAGCCCTTCAGTCACCCATTCTCTATAATTATTGTACCACTTTTGTGAAAACTAATATGATTTTTTTCAGACAAAACTTGAAGACATTTAGCACTGAAATATTCTGGGGGGAAAAAAAACATTAAAGTCTAAAAAATATAAGCATCTAACTCAAGACGTAATAATGGCAATTTTGGACCTCCTTATTTGACATCTTTAATATATAACAACTCCAGATAGAATGAAAAAAAATTAAAAGGAGGTCTTAAGTGATCTTAAGAAGAAAAGGAGATAGAACAAAACAAAACAAAAAAAAAAGCAGAACGTTTTGAAATTTCCATTAAACCACATTTTAATAACAGTTCCCCATCCTTTTTCAGCTGACTCACCTGATCTCAAAATAAGTGCTGTTATTCCCTGCTAAATTCAAAATATAAAATATGAAAAAAAAAACCTACGAGGCTATTATTCTTCTTCAACATAACAAACAGTGCAGAATTCTGTAAATAAGTAAAAATATCTGAATTCTGGACACAAGAAAAGTCAGCAGAAAATGCCATGAAAGCTGCATTTTAATTTGTCCCTTCTTTGTCTAGGGAGAACATTTCAAGGTTGTTTGCAATTAGAAGAGCTTTGAACTCTTTTGTTGAGGGAGAGGGAAAAAAAGAAAAGGATTACCTCAGCAGCAGTTTGAAAAGACTGCCTAATGCATTTGAGTTGAAGAAGGACTTATCTTGAACCATCACTCCAGATCCACATCTGCGGATCTAGCTACCATTTAACAGACAAAGAATAAATCGACTTGCCATCACGGCATGAAAAAGGGCTTGTTCTGTTCTTCGAATGCTTTCAATCTGATCCTGAGGAAGTTATTTAGGGGGAGAATCTAAATGTGATATAGGTGTCTCAACATCTTTGAGGGCAAAAGGACCAAATATTGAAAGGGGGGTGGATTACTGGTGAAGCAGAGTTGCTTTTTAGGAGTTAAGCATGAAAAGCAGTCCTGAAAAGCAGAAACATCACAAGGCTCCTCTAAGCATTTTTTAATACCAACACATTATTATAAAATTCTATGCTAGTAGCAAAAGGGAATAAAACCCCCAAATTTCACAAAGATTTGGGAAACAGATATATTACTACTCATTTTTAAATATGTTTCTCATGGTATTTAAAATAAAAAATACATACAAGTGGAGCAGGTAGTTAAATCCAATTGAAAATTTTACTTAAAATTAGGCACACACTTAATTAGCAGTGGCTTATATCGGCCCAGACTACAATTACGATTTAAGTCCGTGATTACTCTCTGTCCCCAGCCTTGCTGAGTGTTTCACAGAGCAGCAGACAAAGCCCTGCTCCTCAGGTTCCTGCAAACATATAGAGCCACAGCTACATCCACAGAGCCAACAGGAGCCTGGTGGCAGCTCTGCTCAGCCTGTGCCAGGCGATTTTGGGCTAACCCCTGGGACAGAGCAGCCTCCTGGGTGTCCACCCATCTCAGAGAAGGCAAACTTCGAGGGTGCCAAAAAAGGAGTGGATTAGGAGGAACCTTCTGCATTAAGAATAAGGTTGCACACATGCCTATCACAGTCTGAAAATCACTGGAGAGGTGCAATATAATCCCTTAAGCTTTGATTCTCTTCTCCTTTCAGAGGTGCTTTTTATAGGACTTGGCATATTTTATAGGAGTGAAATACGACAAGTCTGATTTGCATAATGCTATTTATCACTACATGCAGATCCTTTGCAGAAAGTTATAGAAACCCTGAGCAACCCTAAGGATGTACGTTCTCAGCCACAGCAAGCCCCTAAGTGCTGCACAGAAGTCCATTAAATGCAGAAATGTCAAATGTGTTTTAGCAAAGGTTCCAGTTTTTGTTGCTGTCTCTACGTGTAGTGGGTTAAACCAAGTTGGACACCAGGTGCCCATCAAGGCCACCTGTTTGCTCTTCAGCAGGACACAGGAGAGAGATGTCATGATGGGTTCATGGGTTGAGACGAAGACAAGAAGAGATCACTTAAAAGTTATCATCATGGGCAAAACAGACTTTACTTAGGGAAAATTAAGTTAATTTACTACCAATTAGATCAGAGTAGGGTAATGAGAAACCAACCCAAAACTTTAAAGGCTTTCCCCCCACCCCTACCTTATTCCTGGGCTTAACTTCACTCCCAAATTCTCTCTCTCCTCCTCATCATCAACACAGGGGAACAGGGAATGGGTCTGTGGTCAGTTCATCACACATTGTCTCAGCTGCTCATTCCTCTTCACACTTTTCTCCTGCTCCAGCCTGGGGTCCCTCCTGTGGCAAACAGTTCTCCATGAACTTCTCCAATGTGAGTCCTTCCCACAGGCTTCTGTTCTTCGTAACTACTCCAGAATGGGTCCCTTCCCAATGGGGCGCATTCCTTCAGGAACAGGCTGCTCCAGCCTGGGTCTCTTCCACAGGGTCACCAGTTCTGCCATCAAACCCACCCCAGCATGGGCTCCAAAAGGCCACAGGTTCTGCCAGGAGCCTGCTCCAGTACAGGCTTCCCATGGGGTCACAGCCCCCTTTGGGCATCCCTCTGGTCCCACACGGGGTGTTTCAAAGGCTGCAGGTGGATATCTGCTCCACCATGGACCTCCATGGGCTGCAGGGGAAAAGCTTAGGGGGACAGTTGGCTTAGCTATATTAAAAATAAAATTAAAAAAAAAAAGGAAATTAAATTGGAAAAAAAGTTAAAAAAAATTTTGATGCAAAAAAAATACATTACAGATTGTAACAAAAGAGAAGTTTAATACTTTCCATCAAGTTCACTTTCAAACACTTTATAGATCTGGTCACTTTTTGCTGTATGTCTCAATTGCAGACAAAGAAAAGTATTTTGTAAAGAAATAGCTTCTTAGTAGGTACAACCCAACATATAGGCAGCCTCTAAAATTTATGCAAATATTTAGCCAATGCAGCAGAAAAACTTATGTTCCGTTGCATGTTCCCTCCAGCAATAATGTAACCCCGTAAAACAAAACCCAGCAGCCATGGAGCAAGCATCCTCATTTTCCCTGTCATTTCTATCCATCACTTATGGTGCACCAAAGAGAAATAGTCACTTTACTCTCTCTCTTCATCAGTTTGCAATTAAGAAATGGGAAAAAAAGGCTAAGGGGCACGGTAAGATCATACAGTATATGTAGAGCACAAGAGAAAACACTGGGTTTAAAATACACTTTTTAAGACCACTGCATTTCAGTGATGTCTGACATTTCAATACAAAATTAGAAGTATCTTTTTGATATACCTTTTCAACTGAAAAAAAAATAATACTGATGTATTTTAATATAAACTTTAACAGGAGGTACTGCACAACGCCAGACTTCGTGATATATTAGGCTCAGAGCTAAGAAAGTGGTTAAAATCAGGACCACAGAAGAGCAAGCAGGACCACATTCTCTCGTGTACTGTCTTTCAAAGACTGTTCTGCTCTTTCTCTCCAGTATGTGCATTCGGAAAGAGCATCCACCTACAACAAAGAGTATAGGAGATTTTCAGTCTCATATGTGGGGTGTGGTGAATCCTGTTAGAGTAACATGGGAAAAAAACCCAACATTTAAACAGTCAGTGGCACTGTGATACTTATGTCATGTCATCAAATTAAAGAAATTACTTTTCTCTGAGAGAGATAATACAAATAGTTATACAGAGTGAATGCTTTGAACCAACTCACAAGAATTTAGATGTGCATGATTTAAATCCCTACTTTCAGGTTCTATATCCTTCTCAGGCTTCTGAAAGACCTTTTATTGAATCAAATAGCTGTGGAAAAACAAGTATCCTCTAAATAATGCAAAATACCAAATGCATGGTGAATAAATCTCTTCATAAGAAGCAAGATTGATTTTGCCTTTGATTATCTGTGCTACACAGAAATACTTTTTCCAATTAAGGTTAAAAAGTTAATGTTACAGAGTCAACAACTTGACAAAATATCACATTAATCAGGAAGTATAAACTCATTGGAATTCCACATGTAGTGCTGAAGGAGCTATTTCTGGAATACCAGACAAGTACTGAGATACAGAGACATGTTCTGGAGCACTGATTAGCCTGGCATCTTAAAACATTACATGTGGATTGTACCAATAACATATTGTTAAACAAGTTAGTAAAATATTCAGTGTCTCACCTCTCATTTTCTTCAGGAACAATTAGCCTAAACAGTTTAAATGATTCCTAGAAAAATATTACATTCCATACAATATTTTCTTTTAAAGTAGCTTAATGTATCTCTTTTAACAATACCACCACAACCAACTCTCATTTATAAAGATGCGCTTCCTCTTCTGGCACCCAGTGCTTCAGGGACCTTGCTGGGACTATTATCTGCACTTTGTCCACAACAAGAGGCAAAGTTAATTAACCTGCTTGGACTCTGCTGTGACTGGATCTGGATTATTTTGGGCTCTCAGCTTGACCAAAAGAAGTACAGGAGTTTATGGCAGTTCCCTTTCCTGGAAGAGCTCAGAAACAGGAAGCAAGTGGGTGAATAAGAAGATGGGAGGAAGTGATGACATCTCTCCTTGTCGGTTTTGTCCATGTACGCTTGGTTCAGTGATGATGAGCCCCCAGCTGGAACTGTTGGTGCTTTATACCTCCGAAAATCAGACCACAGATGGCTTAAAATACTTGTAAATGCTTATAATCAGAATGGTCCCAGAGCTGTGGTTCTTATGTTCCAGATTGGAGGCAAGATCCAGTTTTCTACACAGTAGAACTGTAAAACAGATGAGCTATTGCAGAAGCAACCTGCCAAAAAAATTCACTTCATCTGAGATTCAATTGTTGGCTCCCATCAAAGTGATGGACATTTTCAAAGGACTGTGATAACTTCAGGGTGTTATGTCTTTGCATTTCCACACATCAAGCTCAAAATAAGATACTGAAGTAATGTTTGAATAACATGTTGTCAAGTCTATAGAATTATGATCTCATAATGATGACTGAGACATAAAAATACGTACAGACAGATAATGCTGGCTGAAATGAAGAAGGGTATAAAAAAATTAATATTAAGGAAGAATGGTTTCATAAAAATGAAAAAATTTCTTGATAATTTTGTTAATGACAAGGAATAGCAATCTGCTCTTGGTTTTATACTAATCACAGTGAAGCAAATGAAAGAAGTAATAGAAATAATAAAATAATGATAATAATTGTTTTTCAGATAAAGTAGTATCTCAGAACACTATCAAGACCATGGTTGTTTTTACTTTTTTAATTTTTTTAGCTTGTGCAATGGATATATATTCTCCCACTGTGTAACCAGAAATAAGAAGATATAATGAAAAGAATAATTATGGTCATTAATTTCATTTTAAAAACCTTTTTTCTTTATCCCAGAGTTTAGCTACACAAGAACAATATATAACTTGGCCTCTGGCAGTGAGATACTCAGAAGGAATAAATAGAACATCTAGTCATGCCTGCAGTAGTAATGGCCTTGCTAATAACATCTTAGAGAAAGACAAAGATGAGATCACAACTTCTTTTTGACAGTGAGACAGCATTTGGTGTGCTATCTACACCCCATCACTCATATTTCAGATTTCAGTACACATGGCATTCCTGTGTCAGCTCCTTTAAGTATTGAACAAAACTCTGCTCACTGCTACATAAGCAGTCCTTTTAAAATCAGTGGACAATTTTATAGTTTTAACTAAAATAATTTGGTTAGTACAACAAAGATGAAAACAACTCTTTTGCATTGCATTGATCAGGACATTACCTGATATGAATTTTGACTTGAAAAAAACCCCACAACATAGCGTATGATGGAAAGACTTGTAATTTTGAGGAAATTGTTTGTGAGAAATTCAGAATAGCAAAAATGTCAATATGACATGGACAATCTCTATGTTCCAAAGAGAAGTCATGAGAAATACAGTTATCATCCATCGCCTACTTCAGCGGCTGGAGTGAACTTTTGAAGGTCTATCCTTTCCCCACACGCTCACCATAATTCAGACCTGAGACATCTGGAGGACTTCTTTTAGCAATGAAAGACAAACTTAATACCACCGTAGTTTCTTGTGCTCACTGCTAAAGCTACAATGTTAATTTCTGTGTTGAATCTAACTGTTCATAGAAGGGAAATAAAGATAGGCAAAAGAGTTTCTTTCCTAAACAGTTCTTTTATGAATTAACAAGTGTTACAAAAACCAACCAAACAAACCAACCCTAGGTAAGTTTATGTGATCATTAACATTAATATAAAGTTTTTAAAAATTAGTTTTCTCTCTATTTACACAAGTTGAAGAACAGAAGGTAAGCATATAATCTCAGGAAAGAGATTTCCTAATATCAAAATTTTATTCCTAAACTATGTAAATGACATGACTTTATATGGTCCTTGAATTAATTCCGCAGGCAGTTATGGTTTCTCTCTCTCAGAATGTGGTAAAGGTAGAGAGAAGGAAGGCAAGGGCAATCAGAGGCATGAGATGATGTCTGGTGAGGCAGACTGGGATTCCTCCATCTGGAGAAGCTTTATAAAACATGAAGCAAATCAGGAAGAACAGTATTGTCTCTCATAATGCAGTATACAGGATACATCAAGCAGAAGTAGAAGGTGATAAGCTAAGACTAAACTAAAAAGAGTTTAGCTGAGCTATGAAATCACTTGTAGAGGATCAGTATTAAAAAGTGAATGGAAAAATGCACAATACACAACCCTCTGGGGATTATTAAACAGAAAAGCTGCACCATGAATTTCCTGAGTTACAATTGTTGGATATTAGAAGAACATCTGGAAAAGAACATGTTTTTGTCATCCCCTTCAGAACTTTTCCCAAGCATGTAGCAAAACACTGGGCTAAAATATCTTTGGCCAAATATTGTTCAGCAACATCTTACAAGGTACGTAAGAGTTTTTCCCAAATATGTTGATTAAATGACTCAATATAATTGATGTAAACAATACACGTACAATGAAATGAGAAATAGCTTCAAAAACACTTAGACATTAATATTTATAGTCTTATTTCATGTTATGGTATCCTGATATTTAGCTTGGGATTTCAAACTAACCCATACACTCACTATTTAATCTAATTGCTCCTTTTTAATTCATTAACAGGAAATGCTTTCTTTTTTTTCTAATATAATTAATATTTATTCGTTCTTATGAGTTCTCAACTCACTGTTATAGAAAATAACACATGTAGCTAGCTCTCTCAAATGACTAACTCCTTCTATTTCCACGCCTGTTATTGTAGAAAGTTTCAGTATTATTTTCTCTTTTTAGAAGCTTTCTTAATATTTTTCATTGTAAAGCAAGTTCTAATTTATGCATGAATAACCAAACCCAGATTAGCAAAATCATTGCTAGTCCTTACAAAAGTTTGAGATGTCAAAACAAATAAAATTAAACAAATATATATTTATACTGTTCCCCACCGTACACACTGACATTAACAATCGTGTTGTCGTTAGTCTATCCTCATCAGGAGATGCCACGCGACTGTTTCTGCCAGCCAGTGTTTAAAAATGGGTTGATGCAGAAAACACATGATGTTTTTTGCAGAGTAAATTAGCACTCCATATCACCGTGAATTCTAGTACTCAGCTATGTCTGGGGACCTCTGCTCTGTGCCACCATGTGCAGTGTAGGCAGAACCAAAACAGCTTTTTATGTGTCTTTCATATTAAGTAAATATTAACCTGGTCTAGTAGAAGGTGTCTCTGTCCATGGCAGGGGGATTGGAACTAGACGATCTTTAAGGTCCCTTCAACCCAAAGCATTCTGTGATTTTATGATCATAGAATCATAAAACCATAGAATCAGATAGGTTGGAAAGGACCTCTGAGATGATCAAGTCCAACCCTTGGTCCAACACCACCGTGGTTACTAGACCATGGCATTAAGTGCCACATCCAGTCTCATCTTAAAAACCTCCAGGGACGGAGAATCCATCACTTCCCTGGGCAGCCCATTCCAATGCTTGATTACCCTCTCTGTAAAGAATTTCTTCCTAATATCCAACCTAAACCTCCCCTGGCACAGCTTAAGACCATGCCTCCTTGTCTTACTGCTGGTTGCCTGGGAGAAGAGACCAACCCCCACCTGGCTACAATCTCCTTTCAGGGAGTTGTAGAGAGCAATGAGGTCTCTCCTGAGCCTCCTCTTCTCCAGGCTAAACAACCCCAGCTCCCTCAGCCTCTCCTCACAGGACATGTGCTTGAGTCCCTTCACCATCCTGGTTGCTCTTCTCTGGACCTTCTCCAGCACCTTAATGTCCTTCCTGAACTGAGGGGCCCAGAACTGGACACATGATTCTATGATTAGAGCCAGAAGCAAAACCTAGGCAGCCCTGGCTTCCAGATACCATTAGATCACGTTTCTGAAGGGCTTAAACAGTGTGTGTTAACACATTTCGGCTCAGCTGCTTTACTTTGAATGCTCAGATTTTTCATTTTAAAAAAAATCTAATCCTGGAGTTCCTCCATGTATTCATTTAGATTTGTAAATAGTGAAGAAAATGTAAAAGCTGTAGATTCCCCGCTTAGCTGCAATGGACAGCTGCAAGAAGGACAAATTGTGCAGGAAGAAGGGAAAAAAAAAAGAAAATCTTAAAAGAATAGTTTAAGCAATTGTGTCTTCCAACAACCCTCTCAACCATTACCACACCTGCTTTCCATCTATCCTTATTAAAAAGTCTAATGTAAAAGATTAAAGACTAGAGACTTACAGAATCCAAACACTCATTACCAGCTGTTTTGTGCAGATGTCAAAAATTAGGACTTTCAGGTGGGTTATCTGAACCACAAACAACCTGCAAAAGCCTGGGTCAGGTTCTTTAATTTCCTCATATAAAATCCATTAAAAAGAAGGCCTGTTTGTTTGGAACAAAAATATAATTTTAAAAATGTGCAGTATGACAACTGTGGTCAAACGGAGAGAAGAAACTATAAAAAAAAGAGATGCCCTCAGCAGGAAAGTGCATGTCTTCATGATCGATAAGAACTTCTCGTTTCAAAGGTTTTCACTCCTATCTCATCCCAAGTAAAGCCATTATCTTGTGGTCCATGCTATGCATTTTCAAAATTAGCAAACAGGTGTTAAATCTGGTATTTGACAGCTATAGCAATGACAAGTATTGTCTTCACAGCTGTGGTATCTGGCAGCCATTGTTACCATAAGAAGTGCTGGCAATTGAAAGAATAATTTGCATTATTTTGCAATTGCATAGAAATTACTTTTGCTCAGTCACTGCAGCCATCAGTCAGCTCTTGGGCAGAGGATTCAATATCTTTTGTATCAGTGCAGACAGTAGTGCATTTATCTTACAAACTGGCACTTAGCATCAACTTGTTACTTAGTGGATTAGGTAAATGTGTGAACATAATCTCTGCAGCTTCATGAGTTATGAGATCTTCAGGCCATTGTAGTTAATGATGGAATGAGACTGGGACATCCACTGTGACCTTTATTCCCGACTTTGAAAGAGTAGGATCTCCTGGTTTTTTGGTATAAGGCTCAAAGCTGAATTTTCACTTGAAAATGAGAATTTCCATATGTCCACCCTGAGACTTGAGAGATCCTGAAACTCAGATCCACTTGCAAAAGTAAAGGGGTTGTAAAGCCAATGTCAAGGCAAACTTTTCCTATTTAGAGAGTTATAGTTAATTCAGGGACAGAATTACCACTGGGGGAATGGATTAGGAACTCCCTTGAATGCTTTCTGGTTTTTCTCATTCATTTTTTCATTAGTGGCTTGCTGTGCGTTACAAAAGGCTACTTTTGGACCCCAGTATCACCTTCGTTTTTTCAAAGAGCTCTCACAACATTTTCATGCAGATTTTCTGCCCTAGACTTCAATTCTATCCCAAAATCAAAATATTTTACTTCTAAAAATTAAAGTATTTGTTACTAATAGAACTGAAAGTACTGCTCCATTGTTCCTGGAAAGACAAATATTGTTTTTCAATATGACTTTGTCAAATCCACAGGGCCACAGAAGATGTTTTCCAGCCTCAATTTTTACTAAAATGGCAGACTAAAGAGCACATTTCTAATGATTTGTTCATCAGAAAGTGTTCCAATAGAGCTATAATTAAAAACCAAGTGTTTTAAAAAGAAAATTTGTAAATCAAACTGTTTGCTTAACTTAATGTGTAGTTATATCCTAATAAGCAATGTATTTCCACAGTGAATCTGAAATAAATCACTTTCTGGAATTATTTATATTTTTGGAATACACAGCCCCAATATATAAATATTATGTTTAGATTGATTTATTTTAGTATTTATACACAGTCTGTTCTTCAAGCTTCTGGGCTTTTAATTAATCTGGATTTGGGGCATAAATTCTTTATGCTTTGATTAATACCAAGCAGGTTTTATTTAATTAAAGAGACAGACTGGTGAGAGACATTTTAATCAAAAATTTCATATGCATACAGTACATCTGTATTTTTTAATACAAGCTCAGGCACATTAAAACAAGATTTATTCTTTCTCGGCTGTTTTCCTTTTTGAATTAT
The DNA here is from genome assembly GCA_013396775.1 of Cephalopterus ornatus. Taxonomy (NCBI): domain Eukaryota; kingdom Metazoa; phylum Chordata; class Aves; order Passeriformes; family Cotingidae; genus Cephalopterus; species Cephalopterus ornatus. The sequence goes on along the minus strand of VZRE01012409.1, from coordinate 1,270,053 downwards.
GGCATATTTCTGGTTCATGTGAGAAGTTACCTTCATGCACTCATTCCATACCCTGCCTCTTCTCTCCTCTGAATGGCAGAGCAAGAAAATATGATCAAGTGACAGGAACAAACAGAAAAACAAGGACAAAAGTAAACTAATCACATGCTTAGAAGAAACTTGCTGGATATCTCTGAATTTTCTAAAAGTGAAAAAGAATGTTATAAAAACTATTTCTTGAGGAGCAAAGTAATTCCATGTAAATACAGGGAATTCTTTTGGTTCTTATGAAAGAAGTGAACAACCAGAAGATTTCACAAAATAATATAATACAGTCATACCTTCATTATCTTTTCAGCCATGCAGCTAAGAGGTTAGTTTTAAAGTGGTATGCGTTAGTTTTTGTATTGAAAATAACTGCCCCAGAGTAATAAACATTTGGCTCAAGTTTTACATTTGTCTACATTGTCTGCATATATGATCATTAGCACAATGTTATCTGAGTAAATTTTGATTTTTCAGCACATTTATTTACCACTCGACTCTATCCATGCTTAGGGTTTTAAAATCTGTAATATGACAAAACAGAATTTTTAAAGATAAAAAGCATGGTCTTCACAGCTCGCAGCACAGTTGTAGTCTTTTCATTTTTCGCAGAACTGGAATCGCAATTAAGAATCATCAGCACTGTAGCTAGAGAAGACTACAGTATTTTTGGAAGGATACGATCAGTTCAAATCAATAGTAAGATCTGTGAAAAATGAGAGTCTTTGAAGCAAACTAGTATACACAAAGTAAATAATTCACAAGGTATTTCCCTAAAATCAAAGGCTGCACTCATAATACTTTATTTTGCCTATGCCTTTCTTTTAAGCTTTTTTGAAGAAATTTTAAGAAAGCATGCATATATGCAGGTTCTATATATACCCTATAAATGGATTTAGCTGACTATTAAAGAGGAAGGGTGAATGGCCCCCTGTTGCAGAAAGAAGATGATGGTCACGTGCAGCCCCTCTAAGCAAGGAGGAGCTTGTGCTTGTAATCAGGAATGCTCAAGGACCTTTGAGAGCAAACTGCTGGATAAAGCAAACTGTGAAGGAGAATCACTGCACTTGGCTTCAGGTATTTTCAATGTAGTCATAGAAAGCTGAGGGCACCCTAGATTTGCAGTGTTTGCGGTTACCTAAGTAATTTACTTTTTCAACCTATTTTAGCTTAAAGAAAAGTCTATTCTTCCCCTGGAAGTGTTCACAAACACATCTGGATATGGCACTTGAAGACGTGGTTTAATGGTGAACTTGGTGGTGGTACGAGGTTGATGGTTGGATTTGACAATCTTAGATGTCTTTTTCAATCTTAACAATTCTGTGATTCTATGATTCAATCTCCAATGCCACTGGTTAGAATTGCACTGACAAGAAAGAGAGCAGACAGTGGGAGCTGCTCAAATGTTTTATGTCTTTGTAGAGATGCCAACATTTTATCAGAGGCAACAGGGAGATGACCCTATATGAAGTCCCCCTCAGAGGTGACAAGAAACCTTGAGGTTAGGTGAGGGCATTGTGCAGTTCAGAAAGACACTGAGACATAACCATGAGGAACATTTGTCTCTCCCTGCTCCTAATTTTACCTTTCTTGCTTTCTGACTTTATGCTGTTATGTTCTAGTTTAACGATTCACATTTTAATAAAACCTAGGTTTAGCAGTTTATCATCTTTCAGAATGTATGTTTTAAAGAATGGAAGAGCAACTTTTTTCAAAGAACTGGTTATTAAATCTTCTACTGAAAGATGCTGGTGTAATTACTGGAATCTTGGAAGATACAGTTTTCTCAGAGAAAGTTTAACTTTTCCAACCACAGCCAAGCACAAAAGCTGAGAGTTTATGATAGTTTGTTTGCAAACCAATTTTTATCTTACCTAATGCCCAGCTTCATTCTTGAGCTCTTCAGAAACTTTTTTTTCCCCTGAACTCAATGGTTTTGGAGCAGGAAATACCTCAGATGAGGATCCTTTCAACTTAGACATGATATCTAGACCTAAATTACTCATTCTATACTTCCTTTATAAACAAGCAAAGAAAAGAAACAGATTAGAATTCTGAAAGCACTAACTTGGTACTCATCTGTAAAGGCTATTAAACTAGCTAAGACTTATATCCAGTTTTTTGTCTAATACAAATGCATCGCAAAAATATAAGAGGAAGAACAGAAATTCATGTTCAAAAAACAAGCTGATCTGAGATTAATTTGTATTGCTGCCTTGCCAGGGGACATTTTTAAGTAATTTGGTCATAGAAGCAGATAATTACTGGCATATAACTGTGGTAACAGAGAGCATTATGGGCAGCAGATTACTGCTTGAAACATTTGAAACATTACAATGTTTCAATTGTCACATTGAAACAATATTGAACAGAATTGCATTTATCTAAATAAACACTAAAACTTCAAAAATCAATACCTACCAAGACATCTAGATTCTGAAATCTAAAATTTGCCCAGCAGTTAACTGTCTCCAAAATAAATGTTTTAGAAACACGGGGAAAATTTCTGTCAGTGTCAGTACAGTAACTTTCTCTAAAAGCCTTGGAGTTGAATTTTTTAAAAAATAGTAAAGGCCAAGAGGGTTTTTTTTTCTGCTTGGCTTTATTTGTTTGTTCTGAAAAGGAAATACCTCCACAATACATGATTACAACAAGTAAAATATCACCAGAGGTATCCAACTTGCATTCTGGGCGATCTTGGAGGTTGCCAATGCACCTCTAAGAGGTCCACAGAAGTTGACTGAGAAAAGCAGTTCATAATACATAATATTGCGAACAGAAAAGAAGAGGAAGGTCACAAATAGGAAAAAAAAAAAGAAATAAAAAATGTAAAACCACTGACCTGGATACAAAAGGTAACAAATAATACCATCAACAAACTAAAATTCCATTTTTTAATAACAATCAACCATCATTAGTTAAATTAAAAATAAATACAGGATTAAAATATCATACATCATGACATCATTCAAACACAGTTCACATGGGGTCTTCAGATAAAATAGATAAGACCCATGGTTGAAAGATGAGAATTAGCAATAATTTTAATTTTTTGTTGAATTTGAATGGCTGAGGGCAGATGTAGGAAGGTTTGTCTGCCTTCACAAGTCTCTTCAGTGGTCACCACACTTTTCGGTGTTATGTCCTTAAGATATATTTGTGCCAAGACATTTGTGTGTTCAAGTTGTGCAGCGACTTGTTTTAGAGAAAACACCCAGGGAGCTGCTCTCAATCGTTCTTTCTGACATACTCTCAAACACTGATTTATTGTGCTTCATCTGCTGCTCCAAGGCTTTTTTTTCATGTTTTACGTGAGTTTATAGAGGAACAGCTCCCCTAAATATTATGATGATATAAAATAGTCATGTTTTCACATCAGTGAGATGAACCACCAGAGCCTCTCAGAACTACAAACTCACAGAGGAGACTCCTTGTCACTGCTGTTCTGTGCTGGTTGTCACTGCTGTTGTGTCTGTTCTTTCCCCTTCATGTGTAAGTGTTGGTTTATCCCTACAGCCACCTCCTGCAACATCTATAATTTGATTGTGGGGAAGGGCTTCATGAACATGTTGACCTACAAGGCAAAGTCCAACACCAGACAAGATACGAATGATATATATGCTTTACATGCCATGTAATACGTTATGTTCCTGTTATCATCATTCAGAAGAGCTCTGGGCTAGACATATATCCCCTCTTTTCGGTAGGGGCTGACAGTAGAGTGGTTGATCACCTCACAGCGAGAAAATGGTCTTAGAAGATGTGAATGATTCACAAAGATTCTTGCGTGTTTGTTGCACCTCCAGTTTGCTGCACATTTAGTTTGTGTTTATGCTAGGATTAGCAATACTTCACTGTTTGTTTGTTTAGGGGTGTATGATATTTGGGTGTATGATATTACTCACAGTAAAAACACCCCCCCCTCACCTTTTATGAACACAAGGGAAAGGGAGAAAGGAAACACTATTGAAAACACTGAAATTACTAAAGTTGTATAAATATATATATAGATATACATGCAGGATCACTCTCGAGGAGAAAAGGCAACGCAGAAAGAACCGTGTCCTTTCAGTACCACCTGGGGAGCCATTCTGCTGTGCCTTTTGCAACCGGACGTGTCTATCTCGCATTGGCCTTTTTAGCCATCAGCGCGCTTGTAGCAAGCGTGGGTAGAGTCCTTCACAAATCTTCGTTCGCGAAGCCTAGCCATGATATGATGATATATGATGATATCTATATACAGTTAGAATATTATGTACACAGTAAAAGGGATCCTGAACACCCCCCCC